>JAZGQO010000001.1:6225000-6817500 GCA_036850965.1 Patella caerulea
ATTAAAGATTCCATGAATTTTTAAGACTTTTTGTTTATGGCCAAACATGTTATTCTATGACATTTTCCCCAAATGAGTCCACACCCCAAAATGGATATGTTGTAGCTGTGTCTTTTGCAGCTTAATGTTTGACATTTTTGATGTAAATCTATTATTTGTGGTGATCTTTTAAAATGTGGCACTTACAGAGCAATGAAATATTAATTAATAGCCTTTTCATACTCCTTTTATGCAATGAATTATGTCATAACTCCCTTTTTCCACCTCATTTTGTCAGGAAATTGATGTAAAGATTAAAACAACTTGCTTCCACAAAATATTGACACTATATAATTCCAAGGATACCTCTGATTGTTAAAGTGTTTTAAATACTGAAATATTCCCATTTTTTAAAAAAAATAGTGCTTTGTGACCCTTTTGTTGGAGTGGCTGGTTGTCAACTAAATACAGCATTTATTTTACATTTATCAATCAATATTTTAATAAATAATTCATATTTCTTACAAGTACCTGTGTTTGTATGTATGTATACAAGCCAGGGATAGAAAAATGTGGCTTTTAGCCATATTCCATCAACAGTATTACTTATGTGGACACAGGTTGGATTTGTTATCAAAGCAACATTTTCAGGGGGTGGGCTTACAAGTTTCATTATAGTTCCTTACAGTTACCCTCAATGCAACCAATTTGCAGCTTGTCTTCTTGTATACTGGCCAAGGTTTCTAGAAATAAATGCCTTTCACCTCAGAGTTTCCAAGAAATAGGGAATTATTGGCATTTTGAGACATACAAAGTGTCAAAAAATGGGCCATTTTGTAAAAAAAGGTAAAATAAAGTCAATTTTTGAAAAATATCCCAATATTTTGAATATTTTTGATGAGACTTGTTTGAAACTCTTTAAATCTTTTTGCAAAACTCACATTTTGACAAAATTAAGAAAGAGTCTTCAATTCTAGAACAAAAGGCCCATGGACCTGATCTGCAACCCAGCATACAAAACAGTACATAACTTTAAAGGGTCACCATTTCTTCTGCAATTAATTTTTTTTGATTCTGTATTATAATAATTTTGCAAAAATAAATGTGAAGCTATAAAGAAAAGAATTTTGATGATATATGAACTTTTAAAAACATATAGGAGGCAGACCACCATTAAATTTTACATCTCGGTACCCACAAATTGTAGTTCGTCTATTTATAGCAGTTCTCTCTCTGTCTCTTTTCTCCCCTTTTGCATGCCCATTTTTGTTGATCTTTTGGCCTAGAATGGACTAAGAGGGTTTGAATTAATATTTTCTGCTAGGTTTTGGTAAATATTCATGATTTTGAGGCGGAAGGATAACGGCGTTATGAGGTTGGCTACGGCGATATGTACGGCAACTAGATACATGTTTTGAGTATGCTCCTTCAAGTTCGTGTATCTCAAAATTTTGGTGGTCAACCTCATAAAAATTTTAGTGCAAAGACATGGCCATGTGTTCCTCTGTCTATAGTGAAAAGCATTTCGCCCAACGAAAATTTGGGGATAAGTTGGAGGTGGGCAAAGAGTCCAGAATTAACATTGAAGTCAATGGGGAAATTAATGGTGGTCTGCCTCCTGTATGTAAACAAACTGACGGTGTATGAGAGGCCTAAATTTGATGCTATGATCTCCAATTTGTCAGAAAATGTGATATATGACATTTTGATAATAAAAAAAGTGAAATGGTAAAATTTCTAAAATATTTGACAAATTTGTGAGGGGAATATTTGATTTTAGTCCAAATTTTGTGATTTTCAGTGTTTATTTGCTTTTTAAAATTAGTGAAAAATATTTTAATGTGTAATTTTGACTTTTTCTGCATTGTAAAGGTTAGATGGGAAGAAAGTATTATAATTTCACTCAATTTTGCCTAAAAATCATGATAATTTGTCTGAAATTCTTCAGATTACCCCCAATATTACTGTCAAAATTTTTATTATTCATCTGTTTTAAAATGAAACAAAATGTCTTGCATGTCTTTATTTCCATTGTTAAATAACTTGGAAAGGAGCCATGTGTTTGTCAGATATTGAAAAAGTATATATGTGTTTAATAGAAATTTAAAAATTAAGAAATTTTGTCTAATTATGTACTGCTGAGGCATGTTAGAATTTTCAAAACATGAGTGAACTGCATTTTTCTTGGGTGTTCCTCAGACTTAACACAATTTTAATCTTTTAAAACCTGCAATTGTTGCATTTCTTTTCTCGAGAAAGTAAAATCTGTGTGTCTGCAGGGAAATTTCTCTGTCTTCATTTCATTTAGACTGGCTCAACCTCCCCACCCCACCCATTTTCTTGAACATGATATTTGGATATTCAATTGAAAATATATTGACTCAGAATTAACAGTAATTGGATTTTGTGCTTGAATTGTAACCGAGCATTTTATTTTGCACAAACAAATAGTTACATTAAAGATTCCATGAATTTTTAAGACTTTTTGTTTATGGCCAAACATGTTATTCTATGACATTTTCCCCAAATGAGTCCACACCCCAAAATGGATATGTTGTAGCTGTGTCTTTTGCAGCTTAATGTTTGACATTTTTGATGTAAATCTATTATTTGTGGTGATCTTTTAAAATGTGGCACTTACAGAGCAATGAAATATTAATTAATAGCCTTTTCATACTCCTTTTATGCAATGAATTATGTCATAACTCCCTTTTTCCACCTCATTTTGTCAGGAAATTGATGTAAAGATTAAAACAACTTGCTTCCACAAAATATTGACACTATATAATTCCAAGGATACCTCTGATTGTTAAAGTGTTTTAAATACTGAAATATTCCCATTTTTTAAAAAAAATAGTGCTTTGTGACCCTTTTGTTGGAGTGGCTGGTTGTCAACTAAATACAGCATTTATTTTACATTTATCAATCAATATTTTAATAAATAATTCATATTTCTTACAAGTACCTGTGTTTGTATGTATGTATACAAGCCAGGGATAGAAAAATGTGGCTTTTAGCCATATTCCATCAACAGTATTACTTATGTGGACACAGGTTGGATTTGTTATCAAAGCAACATTTTCAGGGGGTGGGCTTACAAGTTTCATTATAGTTCCTTACAGTTACCCTCAATGCAACCAATTTGCAGCTTGTCTTCTTGTATACTGGCCAAGGTTTCTAGAAATAAATGCCTTTCACCTCAGAGTTTCCAAGAAATAGGGAATTATTGGCATTTTGAGACATACAAAGTGTCAAAAAATGGGCCATTTTGTAAAAAAAGGTAAAATAAAGTCAATTTTTGAAAAATATCCCAATATTTTGAATATTTTTGATGAGACTTGTTTGAAACTCTTTAAATCTTTTTGCAAAACTCACATTTTGACAAAATTAAGAAAGAGTCTTCAATTCTAGAACAAAAGGCCCATGGACCTGATCTGCAACCCAGCATACAAAACAGTACATAACTTTAAAGGGTCACCATTTCTTCTGCAATTAATTTTTTTTGATTCTGTATTATAATAATTTTGCAAAAATAAATGTGAAGCTATAAAGAAAAGAATTTTGATGATATATGAACTTTTAAAAACATATAGGAGGCAGACCACCATTAAATTTTACATCTCGGTACCCACAAATTGTAGTTCGTCTATTTATAGCAGTTCTCTCTCTGTCTCTTTTCTCCCCTTTTGCATGCCCATTTTTGTTGATCTTTTGGCCTAGAATGGACTAAGAGGGTTTGAATTAATATTTTCTGCTAGGTTTTGGTAAATATTCATGATTTTGAGGCGGAAGGATAACGGCGTTATGAGGTTGGCTACGGCGATATGTACGGCAACTAGATACATGTTTTGAGTATGCTCCTTCAAGTTCGTGTATCTCAAAATTTTGGTGGTCAACCTCATAAAAATTTTAGTGCAAAGACATGGCCATGTGTTCCTCTGTCTATAGTGAAAAGCATTTCGCCCAACGAAAATTTGGGGATAAGTTGGAGGTGGGCAAAGAGTCCAGAATTAACATTGAAGTCAATGGGGAAATTAATGGTGGTCTGCCTCCTGTATGTAAACAAACTGACGGTGTATGAGAGGCCTAAATTTGATGCTATGATCTCCAATTTGTCAGAAAATGTGATATATGACATTTTGATAATAAAAAAAGTGAAATGGTAAAATTTCTAAAATATTTGACAAATTTGTGAGGGGAATATTTGATTTTAGTCCAAATTTTGTGATTTTCAGTGTTTATTTGCTTTTTAAAATTAGTGAAAAATATTTTAATGTGTAATTTTGACTTTTTCTGCATTGTAAAGGTTAGATGGGAAGAAAGTATTATAATTTCACTCAATTTTGCCTAAAAATCATGATAATTTGTCTGAAATTCTTCAGATTACCCCCAATATTACTGTCAAAATTTTTATTATTCATCTGTTTTAAAATGAAACAAAATGTCTTGCATGTCTTTATTTCCATTGTTAAATAACTTGGAAAGGAGCCATGTGTTTGTCAGATATTGAAAAAGTATATATGTGTTTAATAGAAATTTAAAAATTAAGAAATTTTGTCTAATTATGTACTGCTGAGGCATGTTAGAATTTTCAAAACATGAGTGAACTGCATTTTTCTTGGGTGTTCCTCAGACTTAACACAATTTTAATCTTTTAAAACCTGCAATTGTTGCATTTCTTTTCTCGAGAAAGTAAAATCTGTGTGTCTGCAGGGAAATTTCTCTGTCTTCATTTCATTTAGACTGGCTCAACCTCCCCACCCCACCCATTTTCTTGAACATGATATTTGGATATTCAATTGAAAATATATTGACTCAGAATTAACAGTAATTGGATTTTGTGCTTGAATTGTAACCGAGCATTTTATTTTGCACAAACAAATAGTTACATTAAAGATTCCATGAATTTTTAAGACTTTTTGTTTATGGCCAAACATGTTATTCTATGACATTTTCCCCAAATGAGTCCACACCCCAAAATGGATATGTTGTAGCTGTGTCTTTTGCAGCTTAATGTTTGACATTTTTGATGTAAATCTATTATTTGTGGTGATCTTTTAAAATGTGGCACTTACAGAGCAATGAAATATTAATTAATAGCCTTTTCATACTCCTTTTATGCAATGAATTATGTCATAACTCCCTTTTTCCACCTCATTTTGTCAGGAAATTGATGTAAAGATTAAAACAACTTGCTTCCACAAAATATTGACACTATATAATTCCAAGGATACCTCTGATTGTTAAAGTGTTTTAAATACTGAAATATTCCCATTTTTTAAAAAAAATAGTGCTTTGTGACCCTTTTGTTGGAGTGGCTGGTTGTCAACTAAATACAGCATTTATTTTACATTTATCAATCAATATTTTAATAAATAATTCATATTTCTTACAAGTACCTGTGTTTGTATGTATGTATACAAGCCAGGGATAGAAAAATGTGGCTTTTAGCCATATTCCATCAACAGTATTACTTATGTGGACACAGGTTGGATTTGTTATCAAAGCAACATTTTCAGGGGGTGGGCTTACAAGTTTCATTATAGTTCCTTACAGTTACCCTCAATGCAACCAATTTGCAGCTTGTCTTCTTGTATACTGGCCAAGGTTTCTAGAAATAAATGCCTTTCACCTCAGAGTTTCCAAGAAATAGGGAATTATTGGCATTTTGAGACATACAAAGTGTCAAAAAATGGGCCATTTTGTAAAAAAAGGTAAAATAAAGTCAATTTTTGAAAAATATCCCAATATTTTGAATATTTTTGATGAGACTTGTTTGAAACTCTTTAAATCTTTTTGCAAAACTCACATTTTGACAAAATTAAGAAAGAGTCTTCAATTCTAGAACAAAAGGCCCATGGACCTGATCTGCAACCCAGCATACAAAACAGTACATAACTTTAAAGGGTCACCATTTCTTCTGCAATTAATTTTTTTTGATTCTGTATTATAATAATTTTGCAAAAATAAATGTGAAGCTATAAAGAAAAGAATTTTGATGATATATGAACTTTTAAAAACATATAGGAGGCAGACCACCATTAAATTTTACATCTCGGTACCCACAAATTGTAGTTCGTCTATTTATAGCAGTTCTCTCTCTGTCTCTTTTCTCCCCTTTTGCATGCCCATTTTTGTTGATCTTTTGGCCTAGAATGGACTAAGAGGGTTTGAATTAATATTTTCTGCTAGGTTTTGGTAAATATTCATGATTTTGAGGCGGAAGGATAACGGCGTTATGAGGTTGGCTACGGCGATATGTACGGCAACTAGATACATGTTTTGAGTATGCTCCTTCAAGTTCGTGTATCTCAAAATTTTGGTGGTCAACCTCATAAAAATTTTAGTGCAAAGACATGGCCATGTGTTCCTCTGTCTATAGTGAAAAGCATTTCGCCCAACGAAAATTTGGGGATAAGTTGGAGGTGGGCAAAGAGTCCAGAATTAACATTGAAGTCAATGGGGAAATTAATGGTGGTCTGCCTCCTGTATGTAAACAAACTGACGGTGTATGAGAGGCCTAAATTTGATGCTATGATCTCCAATTTGTCAGAAAATGTGATATATGACATTTTGATAATAAAAAAAGTGAAATGGTAAAATTTCTAAAATATTTGACAAATTTGTGAGGGGAATATTTGATTTTAGTCCAAATTTTGTGATTTTCAGTGTTTATTTGCTTTTTAAAATTAGTGAAAAATATTTTAATGTGTAATTTTGACTTTTTCTGCATTGTAAAGGTTAGATGGGAAGAAAGTATTATAATTTCACTCAATTTTGCCTAAAAATCATGATAATTTGTCTGAAATTCTTCAGATTACCCCCAATATTACTGTCAAAATTTTTATTATTCATCTGTTTTAAAATGAAACAAAATGTCTTGCATGTCTTTATTTCCATTGTTAAATAACTTGGAAAGGAGCCATGTGTTTGTCAGATATTGAAAAAGTATATATGTGTTTAATAGAAATTTAAAAATTAAGAAATTTTGTCTAATTATGTACTGCTGAGGCATGTTAGAATTTTCAAAACATGAGTGAACTGCATTTTTCTTGGGTGTTCCTCAGACTTAACACAATTTTAATCTTTTAAAACCTGCAATTGTTGCATTTCTTTTCTCGAGAAAGTAAAATCTGTGTGTCTGCAGGGAAATTTCTCTGTCTTCATTTCATTTAGACTGGCTCAACCTCCCCACCCCACCCATTTTCTTGAACATGATATTTGGATATTCAATTGAAAATATATTGACTCAGAATTAACAGTAATTGGATTTTGTGCTTGAATTGTAACCGAGCATTTTATTTTGCACAAACAAATAGTTACATTAAAGATTCCATGAATTTTTAAGACTTTTTGTTTATGGCCAAACATGTTATTCTATGACATTTTCCCCAAATGAGTCCACACCCCAAAATGGATATGTTGTAGCTGTGTCTTTTGCAGCTTAATGTTTGACATTTTTGATGTAAATCTATTATTTGTGGTGATCTTTTAAAATGTGGCACTTACAGAGCAATGAAATATTAATTAATAGCCTTTTCATACTCCTTTTATGCAATGAATTATGTCATAACTCCCTTTTTCCACCTCATTTTGTCAGGAAATTGATGTAAAGATTAAAACAACTTGCTTCCACAAAATATTGACACTATATAATTCCAAGGATACCTCTGATTGTTAAAGTGTTTTAAATACTGAAATATTCCCATTTTTTAAAAAAAATAGTGCTTTGTGACCCTTTTGTTGGAGTGGCTGGTTGTCAACTAAATACAGCATTTATTTTACATTTATCAATCAATATTTTAATAAATAATTCATATTTCTTACAAGTACCTGTGTTTGTATGTATGTATACAAGCCAGGGATAGAAAAATGTGGCTTTTAGCCATATTCCATCAACAGTATTACTTATGTGGACACAGGTTGGATTTGTTATCAAAGCAACATTTTCAGGGGGTGGGCTTACAAGTTTCATTATAGTTCCTTACAGTTACCCTCAATGCAACCAATTTGCAGCTTGTCTTCTTGTATACTGGCCAAGGTTTCTAGAAATAAATGCCTTTCACCTCAGAGTTTCCAAGAAATAGGGAATTATTGGCATTTTGAGACATACAAAGTGTCAAAAAATGGGCCATTTTGTAAAAAAAGGTAAAATAAAGTCAATTTTTGAAAAATATCCCAATATTTTGAATATTTTTGATGAGACTTGTTTGAAACTCTTTAAATCTTTTTGCAAAACTCACATTTTGACAAAATTAAGAAAGAGTCTTCAATTCTAGAACAAAAGGCCCATGGACCTGATCTGCAACCCAGCATACAAAACAGTACATAACTTTAAAGGGTCACCATTTCTTCTGCAATTAATTTTTTTTGATTCTGTATTATAATAATTTTGCAAAAATAAATGTGAAGCTATAAAGAAAAGAATTTTGATGATATATGAACTTTTAAAAACATATAGGAGGCAGACCACCATTAAATTTTACATCTCGGTACCCACAAATTGTAGTTCGTCTATTTATAGCAGTTCTCTCTCTGTCTCTTTTCTCCCCTTTTGCATGCCCATTTTTGTTGATCTTTTGGCCTAGAATGGACTAAGAGGGTTTGAATTAATATTTTCTGCTAGGTTTTGGTAAATATTCATGATTTTGAGGCGGAAGGATAACGGCGTTATGAGGTTGGCTACGGCGATATGTACGGCAACTAGATACATGTTTTGAGTATGCTCCTTCAAGTTCGTGTATCTCAAAATTTTGGTGGTCAACCTCATAAAAATTTTAGTGCAAAGACATGGCCATGTGTTCCTCTGTCTATAGTGAAAAGCATTTCGCCCAACGAAAATTTGGGGATAAGTTGGAGGTGGGCAAAGAGTCCAGAATTAACATTGAAGTCAATGGGGAAATTAATGGTGGTCTGCCTCCTGTATGTAAACAAACTGACGGTGTATGAGAGGCCTAAATTTGATGCTATGATCTCCAATTTGTCAGAAAATGTGATATATGACATTTTGATAATAAAAAAAGTGAAATGGTAAAATTTCTAAAATATTTGACAAATTTGTGAGGGGAATATTTGATTTTAGTCCAAATTTTGTGATTTTCAGTGTTTATTTGCTTTTTAAAATTAGTGAAAAATATTTTAATGTGTAATTTTGACTTTTTCTGCATTGTAAAGGTTAGATGGGAAGAAAGTATTATAATTTCACTCAATTTTGCCTAAAAATCATGATAATTTGTCTGAAATTCTTCAGATTACCCCCAATATTACTGTCAAAATTTTTATTATTCATCTGTTTTAAAATGAAACAAAATGTCTTGCATGTCTTTATTTCCATTGTTAAATAACTTGGAAAGGAGCCATGTGTTTGTCAGATATTGAAAAAGTATATATGTGTTTAATAGAAATTTAAAAATTAAGAAATTTTGTCTAATTATGTACTGCTGAGGCATGTTAGAATTTTCAAAACATGAGTGAACTGCATTTTTCTTGGGTGTTCCTCAGACTTAACACAATTTTAATCTTTTAAAACCTGCAATTGTTGCATTTCTTTTCTCGAGAAAGTAAAATCTGTGTGTCTGCAGGGAAATTTCTCTGTCTTCATTTCATTTAGACTGGCTCAACCTCCCCACCCCACCCATTTTCTTGAACATGATATTTGGATATTCAATTGAAAATATATTGACTCAGAATTAACAGTAATTGGATTTTGTGCTTGAATTGTAACCGAGCATTTTATTTTGCACAAACAAATAGTTACATTAAAGATTCCATGAATTTTTAAGACTTTTTGTTTATGGCCAAACATGTTATTCTATGACATTTTCCCCAAATGAGTCCACACCCCAAAATGGATATGTTGTAGCTGTGTCTTTTGCAGCTTAATGTTTGACATTTTTGATGTAAATCTATTATTTGTGGTGATCTTTTAAAATGTGGCACTTACAGAGCAATGAAATATTAATTAATAGCCTTTTCATACTCCTTTTATGCAATGAATTATGTCATAACTCCCTTTTTCCACCTCATTTTGTCAGGAAATTGATGTAAAGATTAAAACAACTTGCTTCCACAAAATATTGACACTATATAATTCCAAGGATACCTCTGATTGTTAAAGTGTTTTAAATACTGAAATATTCCCATTTTTTAAAAAAAATAGTGCTTTGTGACCCTTTTGTTGGAGTGGCTGGTTGTCAACTAAATACAGCATTTATTTTACATTTATCAATCAATATTTTAATAAATAATTCATATTTCTTACAAGTACCTGTGTTTGTATGTATGTATACAAGCCAGGGATAGAAAAATGTGGCTTTTAGCCATATTCCATCAACAGTATTACTTATGTGGACACAGGTTGGATTTGTTATCAAAGCAACATTTTCAGGGGGTGGGCTTACAAGTTTCATTATAGTTCCTTACAGTTACCCTCAATGCAACCAATTTGCAGCTTGTCTTCTTGTATACTGGCCAAGGTTTCTAGAAATAAATGCCTTTCACCTCAGAGTTTCCAAGAAATAGGGAATTATTGGCATTTTGAGACATACAAAGTGTCAAAAAATGGGCCATTTTGTAAAAAAAGGTAAAATAAAGTCAATTTTTGAAAAATATCCCAATATTTTGAATATTTTTGATGAGACTTGTTTGAAACTCTTTAAATCTTTTTGCAAAACTCACATTTTGACAAAATTAAGAAAGAGTCTTCAATTCTAGAACAAAAGGCCCATGGACCTGATCTGCAACCCAGCATACAAAACAGTACATAACTTTAAAGGGTCACCATTTCTTCTGCAATTAATTTTTTTTGATTCTGTATTATAATAATTTTGCAAAAATAAATGTGAAGCTATAAAGAAAAGAATTTTGATGATATATGAACTTTTAAAAACATATAGGAGGCAGACCACCATTAAATTTTACATCTCGGTACCCACAAATTGTAGTTCGTCTATTTATAGCAGTTCTCTCTCTGTCTCTTTTCTCCCCTTTTGCATGCCCATTTTTGTTGATCTTTTGGCCTAGAATGGACTAAGAGGGTTTGAATTAATATTTTCTGCTAGGTTTTGGTAAATATTCATGATTTTGAGGCGGAAGGATAACGGCGTTATGAGGTTGGCTACGGCGATATGTACGGCAACTAGATACATGTTTTGAGTATGCTCCTTCAAGTTCGTGTATCTCAAAATTTTGGTGGTCAACCTCATAAAAATTTTAGTGCAAAGACATGGCCATGTGTTCCTCTGTCTATAGTGAAAAGCATTTCGCCCAACGAAAATTTGGGGATAAGTTGGAGGTGGGCAAAGAGTCCAGAATTAACATTGAAGTCAATGGGGAAATTAATGGTGGTCTGCCTCCTGTATGTAAACAAACTGACGGTGTATGAGAGGCCTAAATTTGATGCTATGATCTCCAATTTGTCAGAAAATGTGATATATGACATTTTGATAATAAAAAAAGTGAAATGGTAAAATTTCTAAAATATTTGACAAATTTGTGAGGGGAATATTTGATTTTAGTCCAAATTTTGTGATTTTCAGTGTTTATTTGCTTTTTAAAATTAGTGAAAAATATTTTAATGTGTAATTTTGACTTTTTCTGCATTGTAAAGGTTAGATGGGAAGAAAGTATTATAATTTCACTCAATTTTGCCTAAAAATCATGATAATTTGTCTGAAATTCTTCAGATTACCCCCAATATTACTGTCAAAATTTTTATTATTCATCTGTTTTAAAATGAAACAAAATGTCTTGCATGTCTTTATTTCCATTGTTAAATAACTTGGAAAGGAGCCATGTGTTTGTCAGATATTGAAAAAGTATATATGTGTTTAATAGAAATTTAAAAATTAAGAAATTTTGTCTAATTATGTACTGCTGAGGCATGTTAGAATTTTCAAAACATGAGTGAACTGCATTTTTCTTGGGTGTTCCTCAGACTTAACACAATTTTAATCTTTTAAAACCTGCAATTGTTGCATTTCTTTTCTCGAGAAAGTAAAATCTGTGTGTCTGCAGGGAAATTTCTCTGTCTTCATTTCATTTAGACTGGCTCAACCTCCCCACCCCACCCATTTTCTTGAACATGATATTTGGATATTCAATTGAAAATATATTGACTCAGAATTAACAGTAATTGGATTTTGTGCTTGAATTGTAACCGAGCATTTTATTTTGCACAAACAAATAGTTACATTAAAGATTCCATGAATTTTTAAGACTTTTTGTTTATGGCCAAACATGTTATTCTATGACATTTTCCCCAAATGAGTCCACACCCCAAAATGGATATGTTGTAGCTGTGTCTTTTGCAGCTTAATGTTTGACATTTTTGATGTAAATCTATTATTTGTGGTGATCTTTTAAAATGTGGCACTTACAGAGCAATGAAATATTAATTAATAGCCTTTTCATACTCCTTTTATGCAATGAATTATGTCATAACTCCCTTTTTCCACCTCATTTTGTCAGGAAATTGATGTAAAGATTAAAACAACTTGCTTCCACAAAATATTGACACTATATAATTCCAAGGATACCTCTGATTGTTAAAGTGTTTTAAATACTGAAATATTCCCATTTTTTAAAAAAAATAGTGCTTTGTGACCCTTTTGTTGGAGTGGCTGGTTGTCAACTAAATACAGCATTTATTTTACATTTATCAATCAATATTTTAATAAATAATTCATATTTCTTACAAGTACCTGTGTTTGTATGTATGTATACAAGCCAGGGATAGAAAAATGTGGCTTTTAGCCATATTCCATCAACAGTATTACTTATGTGGACACAGGTTGGATTTGTTATCAAAGCAACATTTTCAGGGGGTGGGCTTACAAGTTTCATTATAGTTCCTTACAGTTACCCTCAATGCAACCAATTTGCAGCTTGTCTTCTTGTATACTGGCCAAGGTTTCTAGAAATAAATGCCTTTCACCTCAGAGTTTCCAAGAAATAGGGAATTATTGGCATTTTGAGACATACAAAGTGTCAAAAAATGGGCCATTTTGTAAAAAAAGGTAAAATAAAGTCAATTTTTGAAAAATATCCCAATATTTTGAATATTTTTGATGAGACTTGTTTGAAACTCTTTAAATCTTTTTGCAAAACTCACATTTTGACAAAATTAAGAAAGAGTCTTCAATTCTAGAACAAAAGGCCCATGGACCTGATCTGCAACCCAGCATACAAAACAGTACATAACTTTAAAGGGTCACCATTTCTTCTGCAATTAATTTTTTTTGATTCTGTATTATAATAATTTTGCAAAAATAAATGTGAAGCTATAAAGAAAAGAATTTTGATGATATATGAACTTTTAAAAACATATAGGAGGCAGACCACCATTAAATTTTACATCTCGGTACCCACAAATTGTAGTTCGTCTATTTATAGCAGTTCTCTCTCTGTCTCTTTTCTCCCCTTTTGCATGCCCATTTTTGTTGATCTTTTGGCCTAGAATGGACTAAGAGGGTTTGAATTAATATTTTCTGCTAGGTTTTGGTAAATATTCATGATTTTGAGGCGGAAGGATAACGGCGTTATGAGGTTGGCTACGGCGATATGTACGGCAACTAGATACATGTTTTGAGTATGCTCCTTCAAGTTCGTGTATCTCAAAATTTTGGTGGTCAACCTCATAAAAATTTTAGTGCAAAGACATGGCCATGTGTTCCTCTGTCTATAGTGAAAAGCATTTCGCCCAACGAAAATTTGGGGATAAGTTGGAGGTGGGCAAAGAGTCCAGAATTAACATTGAAGTCAATGGGGAAATTAATGGTGGTCTGCCTCCTGTATGTAAACAAACTGACGGTGTATGAGAGGCCTAAATTTGATGCTATGATCTCCAATTTGTCAGAAAATGTGATATATGACATTTTGATAATAAAAAAAGTGAAATGGTAAAATTTCTAAAATATTTGACAAATTTGTGAGGGGAATATTTGATTTTAGTCCAAATTTTGTGATTTTCAGTGTTTATTTGCTTTTTAAAATTAGTGAAAAATATTTTAATGTGTAATTTTGACTTTTTCTGCATTGTAAAGGTTAGATGGGAAGAAAGTATTATAATTTCACTCAATTTTGCCTAAAAATCATGATAATTTGTCTGAAATTCTTCAGATTACCCCCAATATTACTGTCAAAATTTTTATTATTCATCTGTTTTAAAATGAAACAAAATGTCTTGCATGTCTTTATTTCCATTGTTAAATAACTTGGAAAGGAGCCATGTGTTTGTCAGATATTGAAAAAGTATATATGTGTTTAATAGAAATTTAAAAATTAAGAAATTTTGTCTAATTATGTACTGCTGAGGCATGTTAGAATTTTCAAAACATGAGTGAACTGCATTTTTCTTGGGTGTTCCTCAGACTTAACACAATTTTAATCTTTTAAAACCTGCAATTGTTGCATTTCTTTTCTCGAGAAAGTAAAATCTGTGTGTCTGCAGGGAAATTTCTCTGTCTTCATTTCATTTAGACTGGCTCAACCTCCCCACCCCACCCATTTTCTTGAACATGATATTTGGATATTCAATTGAAAATATATTGACTCAGAATTAACAGTAATTGGATTTTGTGCTTGAATTGTAACCGAGCATTTTATTTTGCACAAACAAATAGTTACATTAAAGATTCCATGAATTTTTAAGACTTTTTGTTTATGGCCAAACATGTTATTCTATGACATTTTCCCCAAATGAGTCCACACCCCAAAATGGATATGTTGTAGCTGTGTCTTTTGCAGCTTAATGTTTGACATTTTTGATGTAAATCTATTATTTGTGGTGATCTTTTAAAATGTGGCACTTACAGAGCAATGAAATATTAATTAATAGCCTTTTCATACTCCTTTTATGCAATGAATTATGTCATAACTCCCTTTTTCCACCTCATTTTGTCAGGAAATTGATGTAAAGATTAAAACAACTTGCTTCCACAAAATATTGACACTATATAATTCCAAGGATACCTCTGATTGTTAAAGTGTTTTAAATACTGAAATATTCCCATTTTTTAAAAAAAATAGTGCTTTGTGACCCTTTTGTTGGAGTGGCTGGTTGTCAACTAAATACAGCATTTATTTTACATTTATCAATCAATATTTTAATAAATAATTCATATTTCTTACAAGTACCTGTGTTTGTATGTATGTATACAAGCCAGGGATAGAAAAATGTGGCTTTTAGCCATATTCCATCAACAGTATTACTTATGTGGACACAGGTTGGATTTGTTATCAAAGCAACATTTTCAGGGGGTGGGCTTACAAGTTTCATTATAGTTCCTTACAGTTACCCTCAATGCAACCAATTTGCAGCTTGTCTTCTTGTATACTGGCCAAGGTTTCTAGAAATAAATGCCTTTCACCTCAGAGTTTCCAAGAAATAGGGAATTATTGGCATTTTGAGACATACAAAGTGTCAAAAAATGGGCCATTTTGTAAAAAAAGGTAAAATAAAGTCAATTTTTGAAAAATATCCCAATATTTTGAATATTTTTGATGAGACTTGTTTGAAACTCTTTAAATCTTTTTGCAAAACTCACATTTTGACAAAATTAAGAAAGAGTCTTCAATTCTAGAACAAAAGGCCCATGGACCTGATCTGCAACCCAGCATACAAAACAGTACATAACT
Organism: Patella caerulea; assembly: GCA_036850965.1. NCBI lineage: Eukaryota > Metazoa > Mollusca > Gastropoda > Patellidae > Patella > Patella caerulea. The sequence goes on from JAZGQO010000001.1 coordinate 6,240,616, forward strand.
TTAAAGGGTCACCATTTCTTCTGCAATTAATTTTTTTTGATTCTGTATTATAATAATTTTGCAAAAATAAATGTGAAGCTATAAAGAAAAGAATTTTGATGATATATGAACTTTTAAAAACATATAGGAGGCAGACCACCATTAAATTTTACATCTCGGTACCCACAAATTGTAGTTCGTCTATTTATAGCAGTTCTCTCTCTGTCTCTTTTCTCCCCTTTTGCATGCCCATTTTTGTTGATCTTTTGGCCTAGAATGGACTAAGAGGGTTTGAATTAATATTTTCTGCTAGGTTTTGGTAAATATTCATGATTTTGAGGCGGAAGGATAACGGCGTTATGAGGTTGGCTACGGCGATATGTACGGCAACTAGATACATGTTTTGAGTATGCTCCTTCAAGTTCGTGTATCTCAAAATTTTGGTGGTCAACCTCATAAAAATTTTAGTGCAAAGACATGGCCATGTGTTCCTCTGTCTATAGTGAAAAGCATTTCGCCCAACGAAAATTTGGGGATAAGTTGGAGGTGGGCAAAGAGTCCAGAATTAACATTGAAGTCAATGGGGAAATTAATGGTGGTCTGCCTCCGTCTAGTGTAGAAATAGTAGATTAAAAATGTTAGTAATACTTACCGGATACAAGTGCGGTGAAAAGAAGAACAAGAACTAACGGTAAAACTTGCATGATGACCAACAACAGTTCTTTACAATCTGTATCGTCAGTACGATTGAGAGGCATATTTATAGGACTAGAAAACCATTATCAACAGTGTACACATAATTAAGCGATTATCCGACCACTGAAAGACACAGAACACACCCAGAATATATTAAACTAATAATTATCACCAGTACAACACCGGTATAAAGTTTATTTTGAAATAAAATTCAATCAAAAAAGAAAAGCAAAATTGCCATTATCTCTGTCATAGTCGAATAAATATTTAATAATTCAACTGGATGGCAGATGTTGTCATAATATATCTTTCGTCTATTTTTTTTTTAAATTTTGATATGTTATGTGCGAATATTTATTCTGACAAAAAGTCGAAATATATTTAAATAAGCAGCAATTCCACGATCGCCGATTCTGGTAATTATAAAAGCAGTAAATAAGAGGAACAAACTGGTTGACGGGGGTGTCGTGGTGGGAGAGGGTGAGAGGGCAATTCCAAAAATAAAAATAAACAAAAAAGTTAGAATCATGGACTCGGTCGTACTCTTCAGACACTCGAGAAGAGAGGAGAGAAGACCAGACTTGGGTGTACTCTACAGACAGTACAGAACAGAGGGCCATAGACTTGGATGTACTCTACAGACAGTACAGAAGTGATCTAAAATGTCAATGTCTTAAAGACATATGATTTAATTATCTTAAACACTGTTGATAAGACGATGTAATAATCTCCTTTGATTGACATTTAGTAATTGGACATATTAACACCGGGTACAATTTTATGGATACACAATTACTGAGTTTGATACTAATATAAGCGTCATTTATTCCTGAAATTCAAAATGGCGGAGTTTTAATTAGTCGTAATAAAATGGCATTTTTCCGTATAACCAGCGAAAATATCGTAAGATATGACCATTACTATGCCTTTTATACAGCTTTTGATGTCTCTGAATACAAAGATAAATGTCGAAAGATAAATTCAAAATTGATTCAAAAATGTGTGACAAAGTCATCACTACATCAAATTGAAATATACAGATAGAACTTTCTGACCTCTGTGATTATTAATGATATTGACGTGTTCAACCATACACAACTTCTTCTAAGGCACGGACTTATTAAAACAACTAATGTATTCAATATGTCTTACGGACTACACACGAATGGCCTCTCTTCGTTTTGGTAAAAGACACGATCTCATTAAACATATTATTTATTCAAAGGAAATATGCAGTGCAATTACAGATACTATAATCTCATAAATAAACAATACCAAATATGTACATCGCTCGTGTATCACTTTTCTTAATTAATTGTATGCTTTATAAGCCAGAGTTTACTGTTAGTTTCAGAAGACTTGGAATGGCGCTCCTCTCGGAGTATGGCTATTTCATGCTCTCAATAAAGGTCTATCAACTATGCTGATATTCTGTTATCCGTATGTAGTGTTACAGATGACGGGTTTTCAGTTAATCTTCTTTTTTTTCCAGATGTGGTTGTCGATGGCACTGGGTTCAATTTATTATCTCAAATATCAATTTCGAGAATCCATGATGGCAGAAAATCCAATGGAAATCCAAAACCGGAAGTTTATTTGATGGTCATTGTTTCCGTTGGATATGGCTTGTAATATGTCTTATGTAAGGGTTCTGAGATTGCTGAATTCAGTTTCTACTCAAACATCTAGCCAAGATGGTACACATTTAAAACGACAATCAAAATAAAATCCAAAATTCATATTTTTTGTTCGTGTGAATATTGCTTACTGAATTCAATATTTGGTTCATAAATTAATTTCCGATAAGATTGTCACACATCAAATTGGTGTGTATACTAGAAACACTACGACAAACTATACAAAAGATAAATTTACAGTCAGTTTTTCAAAAGAAATTTCACGCCTTGGAGAAGAGACCCATACCGGACCCCATTGAGTGGGAACCCCTCGCGAGGCCAGGTTCAGGAACCTTTCGGCCACGAGTCCGTGTCTGATATAATCTATACCGATAGCGAGGGGAACGACGGGGTTCTCTTAAACCAGACTAGTAAATTTTTTTAATAAACGGACTGTAAATGGCGTTTCTAAAGTATATCCTGGTGTTTTTAGCTTATGCATATATCTTAAAAAGTCACCAAAAAGAAAAAAAAATCGATGTAAATCCATCACCTAAACAAGAACATTAACTTGTCTAGGGACTTCTATACCTGAATAATTATTATCAGTAAACATATAAAATACGCCGTATAAAATGATAAGTCGTATATTATTTTACAGTTATGAGATAAAAAATGTCTCCGTTTTAATCAATAAACAATTTATTGTTATGCCGTTTTTCAAATTCCAATGTTTCCGTTTTATCCAATGAACAATTTATTGTTCATTCGCGTAGAACGATATGGTGTTAAACTCTTACAAATTTACAATTGGTATATTAGTCATACTTGGAAGTTCACGTTCAATTGAAACTTCCATTAAACAATTTATTATTATATTGAAAGGTATGTGCTACAGGTGGTAGGCCATATTTAAATGTTGTTTAAAGGAGCCAAGTCTTCAACTCAGTATCATCCACGTTATTTGACATTGCAAATGCGACTTATTGGTCAGTTGTTATATTACCGAGAAAAGATGGATTTCTGATATCCAATATTTAAAACAAAATAAACATTATAATAATGACACACGATTCGCGTGCCAGAATTCTTTTGAACGCCATTTGTATGAAGCATGGGAGCAGAACCCCGTGGGGACATGCGTCCCACCAATATGTTTAGTGGTGGGGACATGATATACTGTGTCCCCACTACTTATTTCCGATGTTTTGCTTACTGTTTATTTTTGGAAATTGAAATCATTCCAGAGCTTTAAATTTATTGACATTTCAGAAACACGTACATGTAATTTCTAAAATAACATCACCACTGTCACATTCAAAATACTGGTATTATGTGAATCATTAAAAAAGCTATGGGAACAATATGGCCACAGATCACTAATTATTTCCCCATTGACTTCAATGTTAATTCTCGTCTCTTAGACCGGCTGTAACTTTTTCCCAAATATTCGTTGGGTAGAACGCTTCCTGCCACAGACGGAGCAACATGTGGCAAACTCTTGCCCCAAAGCATGTATGAGGTTCTTCATCACACACTTGAGATACACAAGCTGGAAGTACAGACAGCTAACCAGGCATTTTTCGGTCCCCCCTTTCAACGTAACCAACCTCACAACTCTTGTATCCTTCCGCCTCAAAATCATGAATATTCACCAAAACCTGGCAGAAAATTTATTTTCAAACCCTTTTCTTCGATTCTACACCAAAAAGTAAACAAAAATCACCATGCAAAAGGGGGAAAAAGGGAAAGGGAGAGAAGGAATAAAAATAACTTGGCCCTACAATTTGTATATTTAGTGATCTGTGTCCTATATAAACAGCTACTATATACCGGAAAACACTAAATACCGGAAAACACACTAAATACCGGAAAACACCCTAAATAGGCAACTCGGAACCTGGTTCTCCGGAAAACACACACAAAAAAACTAAACCTAACCCACAACGGAAATAACTTCCCTTATTGAAGCGGCTAACATTAACACATGTGTATTCTCTATGGAAAAACTTTGACCAATCAAAATCATTATGTGGTCTTTATCACGCACGACCAGGCGGTGTGACTTTTGTAGTGTCAGGTAGTTAAGGAGGCGTTCCCCCGTCATGCCCCCAAATACAGACACCGATTAAATTGTTTTTGAACCAGGGACTGGTTGCATATACTTACTAATCTTTTTCTTATTCACCGTCTTCTTATTCTTCTTGGTGCGACGCCAGGCCCGTAGCCAGTTCCCCCCCCCCTTCCTCAGCCAAAGTACGACCAATCTGAAACTTGACATGCTTGTTCTTTGAACAAATGCGCATCGACTGAAATGACGTCATAATGAGGTGGGTTTGGGGTCTTCCCCGATATTTTTTGAAAACTAGACGCTCACAAACGCACTTGAATTTTGACTATGAATATTAACGTTCTTTCACTTTAAAATATTGAAAAATTGGATATGGTCAGGTTCAGGTTGAGAGCGCGCACCTTTAATATTATTGTGCCCACTTGTACTAATAATATTCGGAAAGCTTATTGAATTACCTTTTAGAATATCTTTAGTTGGATCATCAGAATTTTGTACGATGGTCCGAATTTTGAAACGGGATATTAACAGTTTTTCCCTTTAAAATTTTGAGAAAAATTGGCCATGTTTAGGAAGAGAGTGCACCCCTTTAATATGAAAGTGCCAACTTTTACTGATAATATTTGGAAAGCCTATTTAATTACCTTTCGCAAAATATTTAGTTGGATGTCTAGAATTTTGTACGATAATGCTGCGAAATTACACATCTATTCTGAGCTAAAGGAATGGATAAAAAATAATATATTATTCTACTTTCATTTGAAAGACGTAACGTTGAATTTATTGGTTGGTAAAATAGATGAGTTTGAGCGACTGTTGTCTTAATTCTGAATAGGTTGCCAACGAACAGGTTGCCAGCCTGATCGGTCGAATAGCTCGCTAGCCGAATAGGTCGCCAATTTGTGTTCGGTCTGAACGCCAGCTAATTACATACATCGCTTGAGGCGTGTTCGATTGTATTATCGCGAGCTCTGGCGCTCGACTTGCTATACCTTCTATCTTTTTTTCTTCTTTTTTTAAATTTCCTGAATCAGCCACCCTAGTAATATGACAAGAGTCGAGACAGAGAAAACTAGGCGTTGGTTTGTTTTGACAAATTTACAAACCAAATATTTACAAAAAAATGTGCATGTGACAAAAGCTGCCGCCGTCCTTATATGATAAGGAATAAATATGCAAAGCTCCAAGATTATTCATTCAGAATTGCAACCCATAAATGATAAACAAAAAATAGGGCGTGTCTCCAACCCTGACATGGATCAATCTAAACAGGTACAATCCTGATATTGGAATGATTGATCAAGCCAGATTTGAACAAAGCCCGTGAATTTAATTTAAACATATTTTATTGTTCTAAGTAACAAGTGGATAAGGCACAAATTTTACAACTTAGAACGCCATCTCCAATATATACATAAACAAATAATCGCATTCGAACACTACATTTGTAATCGAATCTTTTTTTGCATATATGAGTATGAAGAAAGGAAAATGATTTAATAGTGTCGCGAATCATTCTGACCATATACATTATATTTCATGTAAGTGAACTCATATTCTCAGATAGAAAAATTCCGGAATGGAGAGTATTTAAATTATATCAGTAGAGTTTTGTCTCAGATTCGTGACACTAATATAACAACGACAACGGTGTGTGACAACGGTGTGTGATCGTCCAACGAGACTAGTACCTATCATTAAAAAAGTAATTATGGGTAACTATCACAAAAACAAAAATACTACTACTACTAATAATAATAATAATAAAAGTGATAATAGTGAGCATTATTTATCTTTAAGTATGTCACTTACAAAAACGACCAGTATTTTTAATATATCTCTGAACATGTAAAAAAATATATTTGTTATATTCGTAGTTTAGTAAATCGTTACCAAACAACAAAAGATCAACATTTAGTAGTGAATCATCTAATTGTAACATTTTCAATCCAGCTATCATGGCGTCTCTGTGCATATTATATTTTGAACAAGACAGTAAAAAATGGTTTGCGTTTTCGATTTCATATCCACATGAGCAAGCAGAATTATCAACTAAATTTACATGAAATAAATCGACATTTAAGGCACTGCATTTATTACGCAGCCTGCAGCGTAAAATATTTAAATATGGATCACCACATGTAAAATAGGTAGGAACTTTTGCATTTTGATAATATACCTCACTTAGCTTCTTTTTAAAAAGAGAAAATGTTGGTAATTGTCTCAACTGTAAATCTAAAGAGTTCCACAATTTAACAGTGGATTGAAAAAAGGAATTTTGATATGCCGACAATCTGATTAGACTCTGACTCAGATCTTGGGAGTTGCGCAGATATCATAATTGTTATTTTGTGATACCATATCTGGTACAAGGTCTGTAAGATATTGAGGTGTCTGCTCATTTACTATTTTATAGAATAGTGACAATTTTCTGACCAGCCTACGAGTTTTTAGAGTTTCCCACCCTGACTCTTTATAAATGGATTCAAGACTCGCATAACTTGTTAAGCCCGTTACAATTCGAACTGCTTCAATTTGGAACTTTTCTAAACGCTTGGAATTGACTTTCCACAATTGTCCCACACTTCCGAAGAATATTCTAATATTGGCCTGATAAATGTTAAGTACATTTTTTCCAAGTATTCTCTCTTTAATTTATATTTTAGTTTCCTTAACACGTTTAACTGTTTCGAGGCCTTGCCAATCATTTTATCAATATGGTTAGTCCATTTACAATCGCTACTGAAGATAATTCCTAAATGTTTATGTATATTGACAGGTTTTAGTATCGTTTCGTCAAAATCAAATTCCAGATTACTTTCCACGTTCGTTATACGAAAAACCATTATGTCTGTTTTGTTAGGATCGAATTTAACTAGCCACTTTTTGACCACTCATTCAAATAGTTTAAATCTAAATTAATTATATTTTCCAAAGTGTTGTAATTAGAAGCCACATGTCCAATAGAAGTGTCGTCTGCGAAAAGTCGGCTTTATCCTACTGTACCATCGGCAATATCATTGATAAATATAAGAAAAAGTAGAGGTCCTAATACTGACCCTTGGGGCACACCTGCTTTGAGCTTGTGACTGTCGGATAATGCTTCTTTAAGTATTACTTTTTGAGATCTATTTGTCAAATAACTATTAAGCCAAGTCAGTATATTTCCTTTAATCCCATATCTTTCTAATTTCAATAGCAATCCTTTTATCCACACCGTATCAAATGCTTTACTAATATCATACGTCATGTTAGCTTTTTGTTTCTTTTCAAGTGAACATAAAATTTCATGGTATAGTTCGATAAGTTGATGAGTAGTGGATAAACCAGGTATAAATCCCGATTGAAATTTATAGAGCAACTTATTAGAAATCAAATGGTTAAAGATATGTTTAAATATTATCTTTTCAAATAGTTTACTCGTACAGGATAGAAGAGAAACAGGTCTATAATTACTTGGCAACGATTTATCCCCATTTTTAAACAGAGGAATAACATGGGCAAGTTTCCAGTCTACAGGAAAACATTTATCGGCAAGAGATTTGTTGAAGAGGATGCAAAGTGGTGTTGAAACTTCATGTGTGGATGCATTGTATGACGTTTTTTTCATTTCCGTCTAACGGTTTACGGCGTCAAAAGAAGAGAAAAAACATTATAGGTATTTTGATTCCAAGTTACTACTTGCTAGATTCTATACTATTCTTAAGGGAGCAATTTAGCAATGACCATTAAGATTTTGATATTCGATTTTATTAAAATATATTATACAGTTTTTTTTGTTTTTTTTCAAATGGAGGAATTTTAGCTCAATATTTATGTTCAGCGAGGGATATTTGTAAATGCAATTTATTTTGAGCTACCATAATAAACGATAAAGCATAATTAAATTTCAAATGTATTCATAATTACCAATAGGACGTGAAGCGAATGAACTGATAATACTGATAACGTTAAAACACACAGCCCGTAAATGATTGGTATTTACAGACAAAAAACATTAACCGCACAAAGGGATTCGGATCTTGCACCACAAACAGAAGTTGCGGTCTTTACGGAATAAATATACCAATTTCAAAGATATTCCATTCACAATTGCAGGCTGCAGGCAATAAACACCACAAAGTGGGCGTGGGTCTACCACTGTGTGTCTGGACACGCATCAAAATCAATAGTTACGGCTATAAATTTGCAAAGTCCCCAGATGCTACGATCAGAATTTGGGCTTGTAAACGATTAACATGAAATACTTCGTTATAACGAATTAATATTTCGTTAATACGGAATAATTTTATCAGAGTGGAATTGTTCACAATATGATTATATTGATTATATAGGAGTTGAATCTGGGAATTATTGTATTGTTCGTCTTTAATATAAAATAAAACGATTCTTGACTTCCATTCTACATGTTTATTGTTCCAACATATATTACATATAAGTAGTATTAGTGAGTTATGTATAAAGTAAGTACAGCTTCATGCATGGCTCTAGTCATATTCTCGAACGTTCAACCACATGTCTCGTTCTATCCTATTGTCCAACCTCATTGTATAATAAATACGGAAACAATGTACAGCAATAATAAAACTAAAGACACCACATATTTCCCTCTCTTGGAAAAATATCGAAACAAAGGAATGAAATATAATATCTCATTATATACCTTATAAAAATACTTATCTAAAACATTTCAAATCATTACCTAATATATCTCCCTCTCTTGGAAAAATATCGAAACTAAGGAATGAAATATAATATCTCATTATATACCTTATAAAAATACTTATCTAAAACATTTCAAATCATTACCTAATATATCTTAAATATGAATTACATTTTACATAGAAATTTTCATCAACATGTATTAAGTAAATTCACCATGTATATTCTTGTAAGTATCTAGGAATTACTCTATTTCTCGTTGGATATCTACGTACTTGTACAAGATTTACATCTTGTAAAGGATTAACAATATTATTATTTTGAACATCAAAACATAAATAAGATAAATAAGGATTCCTATTATTTCTTTCACCATCAATATACATCTCTTCATTTGAACCCTTATATATAGTAACATCATTGGAATGCCATCTTTTTCCATCTTTTACAGTAACAATATTATCTTGTATCTCAATGGGGGTTGGGATGGCCTAGTGGTCTAGAGTGCCGCGCTTCGACCTCTAGCTGGCCGGTCACCTCTGGCTTGCGGCTGTGGTTTCGAGCCCTGGTGTGAGCGTATGTGGCATGGAGATAGGGGCGCCTTTTCAACCTCGTGGGTTTCCTCCGGGCACTCCGGTTTCCTCCCACTGCTAAAGACTCCCACGCGCAAGCGAATTATTGAAATAAAATTAAAAACCATATGTTAGTCCCGAAATGACCAAGTTGTGTCGAGTGGACGTTAAACCCCATTTCTCTCTCTCTCTCTCTCTCTCTCTCTTGTATCTCACTAATTTCTGTAGGCATTGAAAAATTAGAACTAAGCTTATTTCCATGAATTCTCTTATACTTAATTCTTACAATATCTCCAATCTTAAACTTATGTTGAACAACTCTGTATTTACTATCATACCATGTTGTTATTTTATTTTGATTTCTGCTAACAGTATCAATATAAGCATTATTATTATCCATGTTTACAACATTATCAAAATTATCAGGAGGTTTTAATATACTGAGTTTTGTCATCATTTTCCTTCCCGTCATGAGAAAATAATGAGTTTCATTGGTTGTATTATGCTTAGTAGATCTAATCGTTTGCAAGACTTTACGTAAAGCAGAAGTCCAACTAATTTTAAATCGAACATTAGTTTGTAATAACGACTTAATCGTACCATTTAGGCGTTCTATGCTCCATTTGATTCTGGGTGATAATTAGGAGTTCTGATATGATGTATACTCAAATTATCTAAGAAATTTACAAATTCATAGCTAACAAATTGATGTCCATTATCAGAAGTCATTGTAGCAGGTATACCCCATGTAGTAAATAATGATTCAAGAAATTTAATGACACAAGAAATAGTTATACAATTTGACATACAAGACTCTGGCCACTTACTATAGTAATCTATAACATTTATAAGATATCTAGCGCCTTGCGGAGCATTTTCGAAGGGTCCCTGAATATCAATAGCTATATCACACCATGACCTAACAGACGGTTTTCTTGGATTAAGCAGATTAGTAGTTAATTTTGACGAATTATCACTAGATGCACATAAATAAAAATTATAAATGATATCTTCAATGTCTTTATTCATACCAATCCAATAAGCAACTGAACGTAGTTTCTGTTTAGTTTTGACTATTCCACAGTGTCCAGCATGAGCTAAATTAAGAACATCTCGTTGAAGACTTTTTGGAATTACTGTTCTTTCACCTCGACCAATACAACCTTTACCAATCACAAATAATTCATCTTTGAGACGGAAGTATGGAAGCACATCATCGCAAATATTTTTTTAGAAGGCCAGGACGTAGTTAAATAATCAAGAACAATACTTAAAACTGAGTCTATTGCAGTTTCACTTGCAATAACACCAGAGAATCGATACCAAGCGAATTACACAAATTTATCTCATCAATTTATAATTCAGAAGCACAAGTATTTTCGCGGGATACTTTATGTAGTCTTGATAAACCATCAGCTATTACATTGTGTGTACCCTTCTTATATTCCATAACAAAATCATACTCAAGTAACGAAGCTGCCCAGTGAGTAATTATTGCTGCCTTATGTCTCGAATTGTTTTCCGTAGATTGTAACAATGTTATTAATGAACGGTGATCGGTGACAAATTTAAAGTGACGTCCTCGCAAATAACGATCCCATTTCTTTACTGCCCACTTTCAAGCTAAAGCTTCTTTTTCGCCTAGGCTGTATTTTCTTTCACAATCTGTAAGAATTTTAGACGCGAAAGCCACAGGTCGTATATCACCTGAATCTTGTAGTTGTGATAATTCAGCACCAAGTGCATAATCTGATGCATCACATGTTACATATGTCGGCAAGTCAGGTCTATAAAATGCGAGTATTGGGGGTGTTGTCAGAAGTGACTTCAATTGAGTAAAAGAACGTTCTTGTTCGTTTGACCTGTCCCATGGTACATTTTTACGAACTAATTTACGAATTGGTTCTGTAAGCTTTGCGAAGTTGGGAATAAACTTTGAGTAAAGGTTGAGATATCCTTGTATGCTCTGTACATCTTTAACGTTCTTTGGGGGCAAAATATCTTGTACAGCATCAATATTTTCATTTAGCATATTGACACCCTCTGACGAAATACAAAAACCAAGCCAATTCACCTTACTGACCTTAAAGTGGCATTTCGACGGACCGGTTTTTTTTTTGTAAACGTAACATAACTTCACTTAATCGAACATCAATCATGTTTATCTTCGGTGTCAGCAACTATCAAAGTATCGTCAAGTAGGTTATATACGCCATCACAGCCTGTCAAAATAATGTCCATCATTTTTTGGAATGTTCCTGGTAAATCTGATAATCCAAATGGTCCTGTTAAGTAGCGAAATGAACCAAAAGGAGTGATGAATGTAGTGATTTCCTGTGTAGAAATATCAAGGGGTAACTGATGGTACGCAGAGTTCATATCCAGTTTAGTAATAAAATTGGCCTTTTTTATTGAACCGATCAAAGTCTCAATATTTGGAAGAGGATATTTAACTGGGAGAATGTTTTTATTAACACACCTTAAATCTACGCAAAGACGGATTTTGTTACTTTTACGACGCGAAATTACGACTGGGCTTACCCATTCTGCATGGTCAGCTTTTTCTATTATTTTCTTCTGTAGTAGATTATCAATTTCTATTTTCATCTCATCTTCAAGAGCATAAGGTATAGGTCTACATTTTTGAGCTATAGGAATTGCATCACCCTTGATAATAGATTTGTGTTTGAAATTAATAGCTTTTCCAATCCAATCGAACACTTTAGGAAACTCTTCTTTCAGTTTATCAAAACTTTCTATGCGATTGATAACAAATTCAGGTTTTACTATTGGTCCCAAGGAAGCACCATACACCGGCTGAGTATTTACACAAATAGTCATTTGTAATGCAGTTATTAAGTCCAGTCCTAAAAGATTATCTCCAGCATAAACTAAAATGAAATCTGCATAATATACTCAGGGGCGTTTTAAGGTTTATCATGGCGGAGGCTATACTATTTTGAGGGCCCTCTTTCGCGGGGATCCGGGGGTGGGGTGGTGTTTTGATTGATGATTTTTCATACCAGTGCCATGACTGCATTCTCATTCAGTAGTGGATTCGACAATAACAGTGAAAAGAAAACGATTGAATCGGACTCGGGGGCCCTTTTCATTGGCCAGAGGGACCCTTTTGTCAGACGAGAGGCCCGTTTGTCTGCCTTTAGGGCCCTCTCTAACTAGGGCACATTTCATTTTTCTCATCGGTTTTAGCACTATTCTCCCGTTTTATTTTCAACTTCTTTTATTTTTTCGCGAGGAGGCTGGCGCCTCCAGCGCCTCAGCTATAAAACGCCTTTGAATATACTTGTCTATCTTGGAACAATACAGGAAGTTGTAAAACACCAACAACATCTATAGAGTACTATTATATGATCGTAATGTAGTTGTAGGGGCCATACGTTCATATTTACTAAAATATTTATCATAAATATCTTTATGCAACAACGATAACGGTGAACCAGTGTCGATAATACCGTTAACGAGGACACTGTTAACTTAGATATCACATGAAGTTTCCGCGGTGTAAATGTTGTATCCACTGATTAACACAATCTACTGAATCGATACCTGATTTACATACATGTGCGAAGTGTCCTTGTTTGTTGCATTTATGACAGTACTGGTTTAAAGCAGAGCAAAATGGATAGGAGGCTCTATGTTGAATACTACCACACCTAAACCAATGTTGTTTTGTCCGACCAGAATTGAACGGAGGTCTAGTATTGGTTTAAAAACTAGGTCGAAATTGTTGATTATTTGGTGCGCGAACTGGATTACGAGGCTGAAAACTTGGCTGAAATAACTGTGGTCTTCGTCCTCTGTCTTGGTGACTGAGTCGAAATTGTACTTTGTTTGGCACATAAAAATTATTGTAATGTGGCTTTGAAAACTGAGTATTACTATAACGTTCATTATAATTATTATATGTGCGATAATTTCTATTACCGGTACCTTTAATTCTCTGCACACTATCCATCATGTGACTAGTATTAGGCCTTGATAAAAGTGATTGACATTCAACTGTAGCAAGTTCGATTTGTCTGGCAATTGTTATTGCATTCTCAAGTGTCAAGCCATTGCCTTCCATCCTTAAACGTTCCTTTATAGGTTTACTATTCGTTTTTTCAATGAGTACATCACGAATCATTTGATGAAGCATTCCTGCAGGATAATCACAATTTATACTAAGTCGACGTAGTTCCGATACATATTAAAGGGACAATAACATTCTTGCTGGCTTGGTAGCTCCAGAAAATAAATAATACCCTTATTCTAAGTACTAGATGTTTAAATGTCCTACTTGTTGTGTAAATTATCCATTACAACCTATTTTATTTGTCCAGAGGGTTCGAAAATATTTTAAAATCCAAGTCACATTTGAAAAGGTTTACGTTAGACTTTTCAAATCAATTGGTTGAATTTTTCCAATTTTTTAAATTAGGTGTGTTAAGATGGAATTTATATCATCATTTAATTGGAATATTCTAAAATAATACGATTTGTTGACCAGAATGAAGATTGGGACATATTTTTCAGTTACAACAAGAGTGTTATTGGGGCTTTAATCAATAGTTTTGTCATTCTTTTGTGCACGGGACATAAATCTACAGCGTTCAACATTAACATTGTACCTTGCTCCGAAATAATTTTCTAACACATCGAGACAGCTTTCATAAGTTGTATCTTCATCGTTGAGCCAGTCATAAACAGCCTTACCGTGTGTACCCACACAATGAAGTAATAAAGATCGTTTTCTTTTATTAGCGTAGTCTTCCCCATCGACAGCAATTAAATAATTCTCGAAGGAGCTTCTAAATTGTGCCCAATCCTGGAGTCAGAAGAAAACTTTGCGGTAGCGGGATACTCATTTCCGTTATATATATATATATATATAAATAAAGTTCAAATATTAGAGAAAAAACACTAAAAATTAAATTTTTGGCTAGTACTTTCATCGTTATCAAACGAATCGTCAGGCCATTTTTAGTGTTTTTTCTCTAATATTTGAATTTTATTTATATGTACGGTATATTTCGTACGGTATATTTCGTACAATGTATGAATTTAGTCGATGGAATTAAGAACGAATTCCGAAATACCCGGTTCCGAAACTTTGCAGCGAAATCATTCAGCCCATCATTTTTTCAAATCAATTCCGGTCGTAATTTCCTGTAATCGGTCTCAAATTACATTTTTATACAATTATAAGGTAGTCAGTCCTAGCTGATAGACATAACTCTAGTTCATTAAGAATTTAATGGGCTAAAATCGTTCAACCGCCGAGATGGTGTAATCTGACTTTTTTTTTTGTATCGTGATTGGTCCGTGCTAAAACCCTAAAACCTAAGAGATCAGCCGCGGTTTACGGAGCTAATTTCTGCCCCTGTAGTAACATAGATGCTGATTGTGTGTCTGATAAGATGCGTACCGTGTGCTATATAATATATATACCACCATGCGTGCATGTCCCGCTGGAAGCTTGTAGGACCCGGGATTCCTATACACCGGATTGGGAGTGGGGGGGTGACTAGTAACCCCTCTGGATTCGCCCCTGTTGTCGTACCTAGAGTAAAGTTTGTGTCGGCCATTGTGCTTGCTGTCACCCCCCCCCCATTCCTCTCTTCCACGGAAAACACAACACAGCATAAATATTTAAACTAGTTTTCGTGGAAATATATTTTCAACTTTGTGAAAAGTTTTGGGAGAGAGAGAGAGAGAGAGAGAGAGAGAGAGAGAGAGAGGGCTAATATAACATATGGTTCGATTTCATTTCTCTCTCTCTCGCTATGGGGGAAATTTTGTCGAGACAACGGTACCATGGCCCACCCTTATATCGATTTTCAACTGCCAAGGGATAATTTACGTATACACAATGGGCACACTTGACCTAGATTTTTGTCCCATCCGAACGACTAGACAGTTGTCCTTTTCAAGCCCTACATATGTTACGATTGACAATGGAAAAATTACGTCGGAAAATTCTGATAAAGGTTCTCGACCTACACCGAGATTGAACCCGCGACCTCAAGGCTAGCGAGCCAGTGTCTTACTCACTTAGCCACCGTGGCGCGCAAGATATGACAGTTTTTCTGCGACATAACCTTATGTGGAGGTGGATGTTAAACATGAATATAACAAAAGGTAATAGGAAAATAAATAGAAAATGTCCAACTTCTCCAAACGACCCCAAGTCTTGCCATGCTTGTGATCGGAGAACTTTACGAACAGTTAAAATAATGGAATAATCGTTTGCGCAACTAAAGCGGCAGCAATTATTGGCGTATTCTTGTTCATGTATTCCAACCTCGTAGGTTTTCTCCGGGCCCGTCGGTTTCCTCTCACCAGGGGCGGATCTAGAAATTTTGAAAAAGGGGAGCGCCGCAAAATGAGGGCACTGACCGCGGAGACGGGGCACACCGCTGGTGGGGAGGGGGGCAAAGAAAGGTATCCGTCATTTGTGCATATGTAGCCATTCCAAGAGTTATTTGGCTGATATTTTCGTCTAAGTAAACGTTCGGAACGGACATATTTTGGGTCTGAGAAAAGGCACTTTCAGCAGTAAAAAAGGCACTGTTGAAAATTAGGGTGGGCTATTGAATCTGCCTCTGCTCACAGCTAACGATTCCTACGCGCAAGCGATTTATTATATTAAATTACCTAGTTTGTGTCAAAAAGATGTTAAACCTTCTCTCCCTCTCTTCTCTCTCCCACCCCTCCTCTCTCTCTTGTCCATGACATACCCACCTCCAAATTCTATTATTCTGTGTCACTAACAAACAGTAATTGACCGCCATTATAACTTCATTTTCCTTGTTCTTGCGTATTGTTAGGTTTGTAGGTTATAACAAAATGAATATGATTATAATATTTATTATAAAACAGACAAGACACTTCAATAACATGCTTTAAAGGATTTAACTACGTCATTTAAAGATGGCGTGGTAGAATATATAGAAACCAATCTAAAGATAAAAAGGGGATGCTAATTGTAGGCCGGTTGGGGAGGTTCGGGTAATTCCGGAGTCCATCATGGTCGCTTTTTAGAAATGAGAATTTTGGGGAAAACTAACGCGAAACCTAACCCTAACCCTTTTAACAGGGGTAAAAGTTACATTGTATTCAAGTTCATTCTTCTATAAGAGTTAGGCCTAATGTTCCCCCAACTTCTCATTTATAGAAAACGGTCATTTTGGTTCCCGGAAACATCCGCACCTCCTCAACCGGCCTTCAATTATCATCTCCCAATATTAAATGACCACATTCAATGGACCGATGGGAATAATCTGTCAAAAATTTAAAGGGATGAGGGAACGAGCATAGCTTATAATATGACCACTCTCCTAATAATAATCTTTGAGTGGCATTTTGTAACTGGATAAAGCGATAAACTATAACACATACTTATGGAAAAAAACAGCTACTTATTTATTTAGGCGGCGTTTAGCTTATCTATTTCTTTAATTAAATTTTTTTTTTTTTTTTTTTTTTTTAGTAAATCTTCATCTCAAGAAGTTGATTTTCCGTCATGTAACACCAGATACTGCTATCTAAACATCAAACTATTTAGATACAGTTGTCGTTTACGAGGCAAAATGCTTGATACTGCTTCCCGTTTCAGGGTCGAATTCAGAAACTTTTGCAGGATGGGACCTGTTCAGTACCTGAGACGATATATTTTTCGGGGAGAGGGGAATTGGCTTGGAAATGTTTAAGAAATACATTGTCTCTATCGTTATTTTGCCGTATATATTTTCACACTCGGCAATTTAAACGTCTCTTTGATGTAAAGCATTAATTGTGATATCACATTATGTCTACATTATTGTCCGCCGTTTAAATGACCACCCCAGCCCACCATCTGACCATCCCAACCCACCATCTGACCACCCCAGCCCACCATCTGACCATCCCAGCCCACCATCTGACCATCCCAACCCACCATACCATCTGACCATCCCAACCCACCATACCATCTGACCATCCCAGCCCACCATCTGACCATCCCAGCCCACCATCTGACCATCCCAGCCCACCATCTGACCATCCCAATCCACCATCTGACCATCCCAGCCCACCATCTGACCATCCCAACCAACCATCTGACCATCCCAGCCCACCACCTGACCATCCCAGCCCACCATCTGACCATCCCAGCCCACCATCTGACCATCCCAACCCACCATACCATCTGACCATCCCAGCAGCCCACCATCTGACCATAAAGGATAAAGAACACGATCATGACACTTTCCACCCCTTCCTGGATCCGCCCTTGCGTTTCTATGGAACAGTTCACAGACATACACACAGAAACATTAGAGACTTTTGGCAACCCTAAATGCCTAGTACGTATCGCGTATCCGTATGGATTTTGCGTGTGACGTCATCAATGTGTGTGTTTATTTCTCATACGTGTTACGGCACACGGATACGACAGCCCGTATCGAACATAGAGAGAGAGAGAAATGGGGTTTAACGTCCACTCAACACAAACTAGGTCATTTCGGGACTAACATATGGTTTTATTTCAATAATTCGCTTGCGCGTAGGGGTCTTTAGCAGTAGGAGGAAACCGGAGTGCCCGGAGGAAACCCACGAGGCTGAGAAGGCGCCCCTATCTCCATGCCACATACGCTCACACAAGGGCTCGAAACCACAGCTGCAAGCCAGAGGTGACCGGCCAGCTAGAGGACGAATCGCGGCACTCTAGACCACTAGGCCATATACGATACGGATACGTGATACGGATAGGAGAAATGCTACTTGCCAAAAGTCTCTATTAGATAGAGTCCACAACACGCACTGCTAAAAAATAAGGAACAAGCTTTAATTTCTAATTTCAAGATCTTGTAATTTGTGTAAATGTATCAGCAGCAAGGGTTCGGAGTCCTTCAGTTTGTAGCACCACCCCACCTCCACCTAACACTCCTCGGGCCCTTGTAATCTCTAGCGTGAACACATGACGAAAATATGCAAATAGTGTGGGCTTCGTGCAACAATATAACTGTGTCAATTGTCCTGTATCCTTCGACTGTCCAGAAAAGAAAATAATTGATTTTCAATGCAGTAGTTCAAAAGGGCTGCTTGCCACAAAATAACGCATGAGACGGAGTACATCCAGACCTCATATCTAAATTACACTAGAGTTTCAACCTAAGATCTAGGTTCATCAGAAACATTTAGATGTTGAATTAACTTAAGCCAAAATAATTCAACACTCTCCTCGCTCGACCCCCACTTTATATAGTCGTCATCCTTTAAAATTTTATGAATGGTCTTGGTGACATTAACAACTCCCAGCTCTTCTAACAAAATAACAATCAATAAATTCCGTCTTTCACTCAAGATTCGTTCATAAGCTACGCTTGCTTCGAACTCACAGTAATGATCAACAGTGAAAGTATTAGATACACACAAGATGAACCTCCTGCTAGCATCCATATTCTCAATTATACTGTCAATTTTATTTCCAATTCCATCTCTCTGTGGGAGAAAAACGCGAAGATTCAATTCGTGTTCTAATCTCGGTAAAACATTTTCTAAAATAAAGTCTACGTCTTCCTCACTACAGCTTAGGTAGATGTCATATTGATAGCTTCGTCCTTCACTGGCGAATCTCATGAGTCGGATATGGTGGTATCGGAGTATGTAGACGAAGTATCGAAGGTGCCAACGATATCTGTACACCAGCGATATCACAAGTAGCAAAAGATGTAGACCTATTGATACTGACGTTATAATCAGACTTATAACCGGGGTCAGCAAACAAAATCGATCACTTATTGGCGTATCAATGATCCTCGTTCCCCGCCAATCACTAGGCGTTGAACATGTATATTTATTCGGGAACACCCGAAGCTTCTTGGTAAAGCCCTTGGTCTTCAGTAATCGCGCAAACCAGAGTAAATTCGCACAGGAACAAGAATAAGGATTGTATGATAAATCAAGCTCTGATAAATCTTGTAGTGTTCCATAAGAAAACGAATTTTGATTTATTGTCGCGATTTGATTAGAGGCCAAATTTAATGTGCGCAGCGACGTTAAGTTTCTAAAATAATCGTCTGTCCACCACGAAATATGATTGTAGCTGACATCAAGAGACTCCAGCTTCGGCATTCGTCTTACAATGGCAGAAGGTAATGATCCAATACCGGTATTAGAGAGCTTCAGAATCTTCATATTAGTCAATGTTGCAAAGAGTTCGTCCAAGTATTCGTTTGATTGATTGTAAAGATGGTTTTTGGAGAGGTCCAATTTTTCTAAGTTGGCACAACAATTTAATGCACCCCCATACAAGTGATGCGCATGGTTGGCGTTGCCCCTTAAATAAAGATTAAGTAGGCTAGAACTATTAAAGGCATGATCCCTGATCCGAAATGCTGATCCTGAATTGTCGTTGATAAAAACTGTGTGCAAATTGGGGAGTCTGGAAAATGTATTGCCCTCCAATCCGTGTAATGGGTTAGCTGAAATAGAGAAGATTTCAAGATGCTTCATACAATCTAAACCCCATTCCGGCATAAATCTTATAAAATTGTTATCCATGTACAGACGTTTTAAGTTAGGAAACATTGTTTTGTCATGGACACAGAACTTGGGAAAATTAGCCAAAGCGTTTTCAGATAAGACCAATTCCGTTAAGGTCGGAATGGGTTTCGGAATCAGTTTCGGATTCAGTGAAAATTCCATCTTGTCTATCCAACATGTACGTAAACTAAGGACAGTTATATTTTTCAGTTGGGCGAAGTCGGTATGGTTATAATAGTCAATGTAAGTCGAGTTCATTATAACTCTAGATACTGGGCTGTTCCTCAGTGCCGAGAAAAAGTATGTTTTCCTCGATCTACCTATAAAAGTTAATCTGATCAACTGAAGCTCTTGAAACTTCGGACTGATCACGCCCATCAAGCAATAATACAACAGTCCATAGGTTATCTTTTTCTCTTGATAAATTCCTAGTATCTGAAGCTCTGTTAAGGTACGGAATGCAACTGGGGAACAGAAGGTCAAATTATTGGCTTTTAAATAAAGGTGCGTCAAAGACGAAACGTTAGAAAGGGTGTTGTATTTTATATGTGGTAAAAAGTTATTGGAAAATGTTAACTGTTTGATTTTGGATGGTAATTTGGGAATGTAAGTTAATAAGTGTTGATGTCCAGAACACACGGCAACATTATCCTTACAATAACACATGTTATCTCCACAAGCATAATAACTATCCATCAAGACGCCAGGTACTCGTGACGCTATATCTTGGTTCGCTTTTGGAAGACCACTAGAGGACTTAGCTGACGTTCTCCCATCAGGTATTCGTGAAGTTTCATCTTGGTTCGCCTTTGGAAGACCACTAGAGGCATTATCAGAAGTTCTTCCATCAGGTATTCGTGAAGTTTCATCTTGGTTCGCCTTTGGAAGACCACTAGAGGCATTATCAGAAGTTCTTCCATCAGGTATTCGTGAAGTTTCATCTTGGTTCGCCTTTGGAAGACCACTAGAGGCATTATCTGAAGTTCTTCCATCAGGTATTCGTGAAGTTTCACCTTGGTTCGCTTTTGGAAGACCACTAGAGGTATTATCTGGAATTCTTCCATTAGAGTTTAGATGGGTTTCCCGGCTAAAGACCGCATCAAGGAGAAATATAACCCCAAGTATGAATTTATAGATATCCATTGAACCGTGTCTACACTTGTTCAACGCGCTAACTCCCAGACACTAAGTTTAGGTTCATAGCGTTAGAAAAGGGTTTATCAGATTATGGTTTATGTGTTAAGACAGTTTTATGTCTCATGGTATCCTTTAATAAACTCTTGAAATGCAATGTGATTGGTGCATCTTTAACTTATGGTGGTAGTTTATTCCTAAATGTTACTGAGTTATACTGGTTTGATCGCTGTCCAACTAATCTTAATACATCCAATACAGGTGATTGCTTTCTTTTATTCCTTTGTACTCGTCGTGTACAAAAATTGAACTATAATAAAACAAACACAATAGTTTAGATATCGAAACATCTACGATAAATTACACCCATTTAAAAGTCAGTGTTGATTTCGTCAAGAAATTAAATAATATTAACACAATCTGAGATTCGTTCAATTATTAAACGTTCAACCAGAGGCGGATTCAAAGGGGGGGGGGGGCATTTTCGACAGTGCCCTTTTTACTGCTGAAAGTGCCTTTCAACTAGGTTTTTTGCTCGATTTTGAGGCCCTTTTTCTACGATTTCCGAACGTTTAGACGAAAATATCAGCCAAATAGCTCTTGGATTGGATACAGATGCAAACAATTGGCGGATAATCCCCCACCCCCTCTCAGCGGCGTGCTCCGTCTCCGCGGTCAGTGCCCTAGTTTTGCGGCGCCCCAACCCCCCCTTTTCAAATTTCCTAGATCCGTCCCTGAGCCTGGTAAGGCAAAACGTATAGACGAAAAATGTAATTAACAAAATCTGAGATTCGCATTATTATTATTAAAAGTTCAACATAAAACTAACATAAGGAGTAGCAATAAAGGTACGACTCGTAAAATAAATAGACTTACCTCAAAATATCATCTAAGGAATTAAATTCATTCCTGTCTTAGTAGATCAATATGTTTTGATTTTCTGTTACTAGAGGCGTCTAGAGTTGTTAAATTTATGACCTTGTTAAAAATTAAATTTATTTATGTGAATCACGTGGTAATTGTCTATTTAAACAAATAGGGAAGTTTTAATCTGAGTACTTCATAATTTTATCTTTCAACCTGACTTCCCTATACTAGTTTATCAATGGATGTGAACGTCACAAGGAAATACGATGAGTTGGATAGTTGAATGGTTAGGGCTTGCTATCATTTTGTCAACCAGTAAGGTTTGGGTTGTAGGTGACAAGGATTTCTACGGGTCCATGGGTTTCCTCCAATGCTAAAGACCCCTACTTGCAAGCGAATTATTGAAATAAAATCGAACTATATGTTGCTCCCGAAACGACCTAGTTTGTGTCCGAGTGAAGCTCTCTCTCTCTCTCTCTCTCTCTCTGAGTACGCCGATTAGTAGTGTAGCAGGAGTATTGACGGACAGACAGACCACCCACCATTCCAGGCCATGGGTAAATTGCATAAAACAGTTGAAACCAATTATGACAAGACAAGTTTATTTCGGGACAATATATACCGACACACTTGATATACAACAACAAAAAACACCTAAGACAGGTGCTTTTGCAGGCAAACAAAGCTGAGTTATAAAGTTATTCACTTTACATACAACACAATAAGGAACACTTGAAATAAATGATTAGTTTGTGCTGTAATTAAGAAGAGCTGTTTAAAGATGGGTAGAAAATAGAAGAGTGAACTTAGTAACCAAAATCAACAAAGCAGGTTTCCAAGGGAATGAAATCTGCTTACTACCTTATAACAATAGCATCTTTTAAACCTAAAAATAAAGTAATTATCACTACTGGAAAGACAAGACTTGCTGGATACTCAAAAGACAATAGAAACTGACTGAACTTGTTAAAGTGACTATAACACCCTACTAAAATATTTAAAGGAGCTATTACACCCTACTACAGTAGCACATAGTATCGAATGGAGTTTTAGTCCAGTCGCGAGGGACCATTTTTAACACGACACCTTACAAGCGAATTATAGATATAGAAATAAACCATATGTTAGTGCCAAAAAAGACCTAGTTTGTGTCGAGTTTTTCTTAACAGGCAGGGCTCATTTGGGTTATATTGAAGACATGTTTGATACCGAGGGCCTTATGCCTCTCCGACCAACAGTCATAAAAAGAAAACAACAGACACCTCCAGCAGTAAGACGTCCTTTACCAGCCCCGGCTGTGGCCCCAACAGCCCCGGCTGTGGCCCCAATTAGCTAGCTTGTTTACTCTTTAAGACGTAATTGTTCAGAAATATTACCAAGTGTATAAATGAATAAACAACATTATTCAGCTAAGTTGTAAGGATGTGTGTAGTAGTTGTACCGCTTGTACAGGAACTTTTTTTGCACGTGCGTGCACGCATGCGTGTGCGTGCATGGGCGTACACGTGACCTTGCACTGGATGACCCCTGCACGTGGGTGATCCCTGACACGTGCGTGACCTTGCGCGTGTGATTGCACGTGTGGAGAGGGGCGCGCGCGGGGGGAGAGAGAGAGAGAGAGAGAGAGAGACAGAGGAAGAAGAAGGCAGGGGAGGGGAAACAACTCTTTTACATTGATTAAGTTGGCCCTGAAAAGGGCCGTTGTCCTCACTCGAATGTGAGGGTTAGCAGGAGCACTTCGGCTGCTCCCACCGATTGGGTTTTTTGGTGCATTTCACGGCATGTTTCGACCGCCTATGACAGGTGTTCCCAATCTCTGTCCCGCACCAGAAACAGACTAGATAATCGGCATCGGGCCGATTCCCCTTAAACATGGGGTAATACCCCCGACAAGTCGTACAAACCCTTTTATCTTTTCGATCCATCTTACGTGTGACCCATGCATCTTTTCTTACTACATATTTTGGGTAGCCTTGTGATCGCCTAGAATTTTTTTCTAGCTGTCTTTGCTTCTCCTTCACGTTGTGTTTACTTCTTACTGGTTTCTTAAGACATTTGTCTTCTTCAGTTATAACAATGCAACAGTTCGTTTATAGCCGCAAGAGTATCACGCACAGTCGTGCATGTTCACGACCATGAACCTGTACAATCGACGTAATGAGAGAGAGAGAGAGAGAGAGAAATGGGGTTTAACGTCCACTCAACACAACCAGGTCATTTCGGGACCAACATATGGTTTCAATTTTATTTCAATAATTCGCTTGCGCGTAGGGGTCTTTAGCCGTGGGAGGAAACCGGAGTGCCCGGAGGAAACCCACGAGGTTGAGAAGGCGCCCCTATCTCCATGCCACATGCGCTCACACCAGGGCTCGAAACCACAGCCGATCGACGTAATGATTGGTTAAATTAAGTCAAATGATGCAATAGGAATATCTCGAATCACATGTATTTTGTTGAAAGATATAACCAGTTTGTTACGGTTCTGTAGCTCTTTTTATATAACAATATGTCCATCATTGACTAAGTTGATTTAAGTACTTTTAAGTACATATATGTGAATCTACTGACTTGCCAAAGATATTAATTAATGAAGTAATATGCCATCTTATTTTCTCGAGCACAAATTCTTCTAAAAGTATTACAATATCTGTGAAATGTATGGAAAGGGTATAAAAACTGTTATACAAATCTATGCCAGACTCTGAAATCGCCTCCAATCTGCAAGCGAAAGATTTTAAATGTGGAACACCTATAACTTGTAAACGCCAGATTTAAGTAAATCGATAATTTTAACGTCCACTCGACACAAACTAGGTCCTTTCGAGACTAACATATGGTTTAATTTTATTTCAACAAATTGCATGCGCGTCGGGGTCTTTAGCAGTAGGGGGGAAACCGGAGTACCCAGGGAAAACCCACGAGGTTGGACAGGCGACCCTACTCCTTGAAACCTACAACCGGGGATTCGAAACAACGCCAGTTGACTCAATGACAGACCGTATGATACAGCGCGCACACGTTAAGTACATAAAGTGGATAGAGATAACAATATGAGAGGGGTGACCTAGAACAAACTGCAACAGAAATCATTTCTTTGGGAACTGTCCTTGTGTGGTCTCTAGTACTCCCATAACTAAAGCGGCCATTATCGGTCTTGGGGAAATTTGCATATTCAACACCATTCTAAGATGGCCGTCAGTGGACCAGAAAATCGACTAAGTCTCCGAAACGGTTGGCTTTAGTTCAGCTAAATATATGCCCACGAGTTCAAAAATACCGACATTATTTTCCTACGACCTTATCGTAACCAAAGTCCTATATAGGGAAAGTTACGACAACTCGTTTCCAGGCGCCATTTTGGCTCCCAACTATGACGCACAAAAACAATGGCGTCATAGGCCTACATCTTTACTTAACTTAACAAACGTTTTATTTACTTCATGCAGTATTATGTAGGTGGGAGAGTTAACGTTCTTATACCTTAAACAAACTGCACCAATGCAGTTTGGTTCAATGATAAATATGTCAGACAAAATCATACTCAAAATCGGCTGAATTCGGCAAAGGCAAAAGGACGCGATTAACATAATTCAAAATGGCGGTCTTCAGGAATTTCTGGAAAGAGATATCTCGCAATCAGTGTGTTTCGGTGGTGGGAGGATAAATTCCTCAAACACAGAGCGATAGTGTGGCTAAAAATCGAATTCGACAAATATAAATTTAAAAAATGTAATTTTCATATGGTGCCGGGCAATTAAAGTGCAGCGATAATCTCGTAAGGTTTGACTTTTGCAATGTCTTTTATATGGTTTTCGATATCCAAATTTAAAGATAAATTTCTAAAACCCAACATGGCAGCAACACAAATCAGCAGATGTTAATTTAATCGTCATTTCATTTTTCCTTGTTGGATGTAACATGTCATTTACACGGTTCACGATGTCGCCGGGTTCAATACTGATCTCAAAAATGAATCCATGGTGGGAGAAATTTCATTCACAATGCTACACAATATAGTATACCCCTCCCACTATCGAGAATTGTAATTAAAGAATGTAATGATATCTTATGTTTATATGTCTTTGAATACACGTGCAACCAACCGTATGACACCTTAAATTTTTAAATATGATTATTTCTACAAAGATCCAATTATAGTCTTGAATTACACGCTGTTTTAACACCAGCCATTGTCGATTCAATGACTACATTTAGTTTATTCAGTTCGACGTAAGATTTAAACTGAATAGATACAGTTTTTATACGCCCACATTTTCATGTGGACGTATATTGTCGTCGCCCCTGTTCGTCCGGAATATGTTGCAAATGTCAGCCAGATTACTTCATCGTGTTTTATACGCCCACATTTTCATGTGGACGTATATTGTCGTCGCCCCTGTTCGTCCGTCCGTCCGGACGTCCGTCCGTCCACAATTGTTTGTGAACAGTCTACAGGTCACAATTTTTATCCGATGTCAATGAAACTTAAAATATAGGTTTATCACCCTAAGATCTCGGTTCCTTTCGATATTGGCATGTATCGGACTGTAACTTCATGGGTTATGGCCCCTGATTGTACGAAAAATCACGTTTTTTAGCTTGTAAACAGTGCAGAGGTCACAATTTTGAACCGATTTGGATGAAACTTGAAATGCATGTTTATAACCCAAAGATCTTGGTTCCTTTCGATATTTGCGGCAATCGGATCGTAACTTCCTGAATTATTGCCCCCGATTGTCCGAAAAATCGCACGTTTTAGCTTGTGGTCCCTCTGAAGGTCAAAATTGTTATCGGATTTAAAAAAACCGTTTGATTATATCACCGTTCCATGGTTATGAAGGTTGAGTTCCAATTTCATGAAAATTGGACCAAAATTGAGGGACAAAATGGCCGAGGTTGTACGCGAATAGTGTGAAAATATGTTATGTCAAGATTGTGGACCTTTTAGAGGTCACAATTTTGAACCGATTTTGATGAAACTTGGAATGCATGTTTATAACCCAAAGATCTTGGTTCCTTTCCATATTTGCGGCAATCGGATCGTAACTTCCTGAATTATTGCCCCCGATTGTCCGAAAAATCGCACGTTTTAGCTTGTGGTCCCTCTGAAGGTCAAAATTGTTATCCGATTTAAAAAACCGTTTGATTATATCACCGTTCCATTGTTATGAAGGTTGAGTTCCAATTTCATGAAAATTGGACCAAAAGTGAGGGACAAAATGGCCGAGGTTGTACGCGAATAGTGTGAAAATATGTTATGTCAAGGTTGTGGACCTTTTAGAGGTCACAATTTTGAACCGATTTTGATGAAACTTGACATTTATATTTATAACCCAAAGATCTTGGTTCCTTGCTATATTTGCGCCCGTCGGGTCGTAACTTCCTGAATTGTCCGAAAAATCGCCCTTTTTAGCTTGTGGTCCCTCTGGAGGTCAAAATTGTTATCCGATTTAAAAAACCGTTTCATTAAATCACTGTTCCATGGTTATGAAGGTTGAGTTCGAATTTCGTGAAAATCGGACTAAAATTGACAGACAAAATGGCCGCCGTTTGTACGCGAATATTGTAAAAATATGTTATATCAAGGTTGTGGACCTTATAGAGGTCACAATTGTGAACCGATTGCGATGAAACTTGACATGTTTGTTTATAACCCAAAGATCTTGGTTCCTTTCGATATTTACGACCATCGAATCATAACTTCCTCAATTATGTCCCCTGATTGTCCGAAAAGTTGAATCATATATAATTTTTATAAAATATAACATGCTAAGACTAAAACTGAATAGATACAGTTTTTTTGACTTGTATGAAGATATAAATCACCTATATTGCATATATTATCTCATTTCAGTTGAATCATATATCATTGTTATAAAATATAACATGCTAAGACTAAGGCAAGTAATCTGATATGGATGATTCTATTCTGATTCTATGTTCTATGTTCATATCGTCTTACGTATTAGATCAAGGTGACCTTGTTCTATTGTTCCACTTGCCTATTCAGATTTGTTCAGATGAACGTAGTACTAAAATGTCATTTTTATACGCGCAAATTTTCATGTGGACGTATATATGGCGTCGCCCCTGTTTGTCCGTCCACAATTGTTTGTGAACAGTCTACAGGTCACAATTTTTTATCCGATTTCAATGAAACTTGAAATGTAGGTTTGTCACCCGAAGATCTAGGTTCCTTTCGATATTGGCATGTATTGGACTGTAACTTCATGGGTTATGGCCCCTGATTGTACGAAAAATCATGTAGAGGTCACAATTTTGAACCGATTTTGATGAATCTGCCGGACAAAATGGCTGCCGCTAATAGTGTAAAAATATGATATATCAAGGTTGTGGACCCAGTAGAGATCACAATTTTAATCCGATTTTGATGAAATTTGAAATGTAGGTTTATAACCCAAAGATCGCGGTTCCTTTCGATATTCGGGCACATTGGACCATAACTATCTGAATTATGGCCCCTGATTGTACGAAAAATCATGTTTTTACCTTGTGGACCCTATGGAGTTCACAATTTTATTCCGAATTAAAAAAACGTTTGACTATATCCCCGTTACACATTAATTGTGGTTGAGTTTGAATTTCTTGAAAATCGATAATTGAACAGCAAAATCCATAATATTAAATGTTTCGTATACTAAACGTTAGCATGGGGCAGAACTTTATAAAAAACCAATAAATTCTAATGATTTTCTGATAATTACTTTATATGCGACTCTTGTTGACTGCTCGGACGATTTAGCTGCCGTGGAGTGGACGTATGTTTCGTTGCCTAGCAACCTATTTTTCCGAAAAGATATGACTTTTACTATGTCTTATAAATGGATGTCGATGTTTGTGAATTAAAGTTCACCGTCGAGTGCAGAAGTCATGAAACACGCCGTCGGGGACTTGCTCGGGCCGGTCTCTCCCACAAAATTCATGAAATTTACAAGCCGGACACGAATACAGCAATCTGCAGGTGGTCCATGTTAACGAAGACATCTGAACCCCAATCATCAAACCAATCAGGCTGTTGTCGATGCATTCACATGTCACCAGAAATTTTCACTGATGAAACAAATATTTCCGAAACCCACGTCGCGCTTAGGGCAGCGTGGCGATACACACTTTTTTAAAATTTAAATTACACTGATTTTAAATGTTTTATCCATTGGACAATTTAAACAAATTTCCATTACCGAAATATTGATGATACAATTAAAGATCGATGACCCAAAACTGCAGTTACATTTTTTCCCTCCGACCTTATTGTAACATCATAACGTCATTTTGACGGCATTATCAAATTTTATTGTAACTTCGCTCGGAAAACCACGAACCGCTGTATAATTTGTATAAAAGAACACATCTTCACCCAAACTGAAACTATATATCATCGTTCATCTATAGCCTGAAGCCACGGTGGTTCAATGCGTCACAGGAAGTGGTCAGAGAAAGTAATGACAAGTTCTTCACCTACACAAGTATCACCCCTACCTCCAACTGAAGATGCTGCACAACAGTCAGGTCAAAATACAGTTTAACCCTCACAAGATTGCTACAAAGGGGTTCTCAACTGATTCTGGTAGGCTTCATTGTAGTTTTTAACATGCTAAAAACTTACCCAAGTAGGACCCCTCGGAAAGGTGTTTTTTCAAGATTACGCCCAAGCGGACACCGAAACCTAATGATCATAACTGTGTAACTATCAAACCAAATTTGATGATCTTGGTGTCTATCCCTAGGTTTTTGGGAGCAGAAAACACATCAAAATCATTGAAAATGGTGTTGGCTTTGAAAATAATCCATTGTAACTGTTCAGTGGGATGCAAAGCCTTTCGATGCAGCAGCAGATGCAATGGACACCCCTCTACTACTGTATGTGGCCCTTGCCAACTGGAAACTGTGACAAGCCAAACAACACTCATGAGGTCCATAAAGAGGAGGATGACACTTAAAACTGAACGCTCTGAAACTTATTCTATGGACAAAGGTGTTTGTGTATTGAGTGATAGTGGACAGCTGGAGGTCGTAAATTCAATTTCACAATGATTCAACAGCTAAGTGATAACCAAAGTTTTTCTTAATGTGTTTCTTTTCCCCCCAAACCTGAGCATAGACATCCTACTTTGGTAAACGTTTAGTACATTGTATGTTATGAAGTTCATTGAACCTTACCAGAATCAATTGTGAAACTTTTTGTAGCAATATTTGGGGGGTTGAGGGGAAATTTCCATATATCGACAGGGTTACAATATCACAGCTACCTAATGTACCAGCAGGTTCAAACCTGGACTAACGTTGTCACAGAACTAAATCTAGAACATTTGGGTTGACAACTTTCTAACAAAAAATACGTTTCGAAGACGATGGACAGCCCCCGTGCGCCCGAATCACTGCTGAAAATCATACGTTGTAACTGCAAAGGGGGATGTAATTCCAAGCGATGTAGTGGCTTGCACTGCTGGATGTGGAAAATATATGGATATATCTTGTGCAAACTCCGAAACAATGATAATTTAAGCCTTTGAAGATGTGGGCGATATTTTCTATTTTTGGGTCTCATAAGTTGGCCCTGGAAACATCAGTAGTCAACCAGCTTTGATCACAGTTCCACGGTAACAGACCATTTTATTGGCTAATTTCTCACGCCAACCAGAATGCCAGTAATATAACAACTATTTAGATCCTAGTGTTATACAGTCAAGTTACACAAAATTGTCAACTATAAAAAACGAAACGAAACAGGATCTGTGATTTAATCAGATTGGCAAATATTAATCATCCATATATGTATAGCTATTAGAAAAGAGAGTCCACTAGTATTTTGAGAAATGCAAAGAAGTTGAAAATCTCTTCATCTTGTAAATTGGATTCTTCATGACCGGTTTGTTATTTCATTGGTATATATATGGGTTCTAGAGAAAAACAAGAAATAAAAACAATAAATATATTTTGGTTGATTTTATAAATTGAGGGAAAATTAATCAGAATGAAGATTCCAGGAACTTTCAGGACATATATTGAAATGAAATGGGGTTTAACGTCCTACTGTTCCTGTTCCGACCCGTCTGGACTAATGAAGACAGGCATTCACCATACAGTGAGAGAAATTTTGCCCGGGCAGCAACACTATAGCCTACTCGTATATCGAATTTCAAATGTCAAGGGATCTTTTACGTGTACGCCCTTGTATACACGGGACCGCGATTGTTCGTACCATCCGAACGACTAGACAGTTGTCCTTGTCACCGACAAGGAGAAACCGCGTGGAAAAATCCGATGAACTTTCTTAGCCAATACAGGGATCGAACACGCGACCTCCGGGCTAGCGAGCCAGCGCCTTACCCACTTAGACAAGGTGGCTCTCCTTATGGTTACATGTGCAATGCAGGAGGAAAAATTGTGATTAATCTGCGACATTATCGTCCACAATTCCTTATCGAAATCACACATCTCAGAGATTAGAACATTATATCTAATTTTTAGGAAGAGTTGGCTGTTTCTTGCTGGGATAACTCAAACCAGACAATGCAAAAGGAATATATGGAAATTTACAGTCAAATTACTTTACAAAGGCGAAGTTAGAAGTTTTGCAAGACATTGCCATAAATTGTTGAGAGTTGCGAACAGTTGGCACACGAATTCACACTGGTCATTTTAGTTGCGAATCGAGTTTCGTAACCATAAAACCTTCGACGACCCCCACAGACTTTCTTAACCGTAACATAGCGACGACCCACGTTTATAAACCATAACGCCACCACGACCCACGTCCAGATTTGTAACCACACAACAACCAAGACTCCAGAATCCGTAATATCTTGTAATAGATTATTGAGATAAATAAATTATGTCCATTACCTAAACAATAAGCTGAGGATTCTACAGGTGAACTCTCCAGATTATAAACATAGAGATCTGGTTGACAATATTTAACTTGGATATCTATAGTAGCTACACACAATGAACGGTATCTTCTAATACAAGCTTTGATTGGTACTTCTTCACCATACTGCACATTACTTGTAACCTCTTATAAAGAAACAATAATAAAAATAACTCAAGATGTAAGAGAGAGAGAGAGAGAGAGAGGGAGAGAGAGGGAGAGAAAGAGAGAGGGAGAGATAGAGAGGGAGAGATGGTTCAATTTTACTTCCATGATTCGCTTGCGCGTCGGGATCTTTAGCAGTGGGAGGAAACCCAAGAGGTTGGGCAGGTGGGCCCTACTCCTTGTCACGTACAAGCTGGAAATCGAAACCACAGATCTAAAGCGCATGCCTTTAACCATTGGAACACCCAAGTGTTTCTGTTGAGCTTAAAAATTGACCAGTAAAATTATCTTACTGTCTGTTCCAGACAACACTACAACTCGAAAATTGCTTGCTATTTCTTCAATTTTTAATTTAAATGGTTAAAACTTAAGGACCTACCTGTAATGGTCATCCCGTTACTTTCTATCGCACGTTTACCAATTTCAGATCAAGATATGTAGCCTTTCTCTCTTGAAAAATACTTCTTTATTTACTTGGCGGTATTGAAGTTTGCCATGCTTGACCTAAATATTTGGGATAAACCAAATCGAACAGGGGTGTGGATATGCCTTTGAGTCATTTCGTCCTATCCGAATGTTAAGATAGTTGTTTCGACCTAGTAGAATATAACTTGCTTAAAAGTGCGATTTAAGGGAAGTAATATAAATTTGTTATTTGGTTTCAGACCACGTTTTTTGTTCCACTGCCTTAGATATTAAATTAGCTAAATACGGTATTGTTTTAGATACTCTCGTCTATTTCTTTTTTGATTTTTTTTTTTTTTTTTGTATTTTGTGAAATGCCCCTAAGGAAATGATACTTTGACAGAAAACGGAAAGGGGTAGTAGCCACACAAGGTCAACTTCTGTTAGATCAAAGGCACGTCATTGCATTTTTGTGTTCAGACCACGAGTTATTTTTATTTACATTTAATTTATTCATATTGATTAACCCCGAACTTCATTAAATTTCTGCAAGTCTACCTTTCAAACAAGAAAGCAGAAATAAACTGTTTTATAGAAGTCATTTATTTACACAAATTCACAGAAAATGCTCCATCTACTGTCTGGCCTACATTCATGCTATCTATTATTATACAATTTACGTACACAATCTACACATTTCACAACACTGGCGCTCACATCAATCTCCCTGCAAGCCCACCCAATCAACAATCGCATCCGACTCACTTCCCGGTGGGTTCCCACAATCACATACACTACACACGTCTATATTATCAGCACTAAAATCTTCATTCGCAACAACACCGTCATCCATATTCTCAGCAACATTTTCACTCTCTCCACTGACATTCTGTTCACTCTCATAATCAAACTCAATGTCACTTCCGAATGAAATGACAACTGGTGGTACTTCGTCATTTAATCCCCCCGCTTCCCATTCAATGGTTACATTTTTTACGATTATTTTTTTTTTATCTATTCAACGACAATAACTGAAACAAACCGTGTGCGCCTGTCGAATAGGAAAATAAATAAAAATGGATACCGATAATCGATACTAGTTCATAAAATTATAAGATATCGTAAAATATTTACACTTCATCCGAAAGGTTACCATGCTATCTAATGCTGATAATTAGTGTTCTGTGAGGAATATTTTAGAAGACATGCACTTCTGTGAATATTTCAATGGAATATTAAAATACCGGAAACCAAATAAAACAAACCAAAACACACGCACACACAAATTCTTGATTTTGTAACAATAAACGTACTGCATGAAACGTTTTAAAGAAAGCTCAGAAAATAATCGAAAATAAGTATTACTGCCGCAAAATGACGGTGCGAAACCTCCCGCCCAAAGTATTATTAACCGAATGCACCCGATTTGTGGAATACCATCTACCCCTACATGATATACGAGTGAACCAATTTACACATGCGTAGAGTCAATGTTTATGTTCTGAGAAATTGAATGTTTCGAAAAACGTGAAATTTACAAGAGAATAGATGATTTTGTCGAACATATTGACGTTAAGGTTCAACGAAGAAAGTAATGGGGTGACCATTCCAGGTAGGTCGTTAAGTTTTAACCATTTTAATTAAAAACTGAACAAATAGCAAGCAATTTTCGAGTTGTAGTGTTGCCTGGAACAGACAGTAGATCTATTTAACTCCGACAAAGCGATTCGTAAGCTAAGCTGTGGCATTCTATGAAAAAAACTTCAATCTTGGCTACACTACGCTTCCACTATCACGGTTCGTGCTGGGGTTGAAATCATGGAGTAATATTGGTGATGTTATCAGGTCTTGTCATATATTGAGGTCATTCGTAGAAAAGGGGTATGCTCGATTCACAGTCCAGAACGTCCAGAATCGACAGAATTACAATCGAGTGACGCGGAATTCAGTCATGTCACAGTTTTGCCAGCCCCGACAGCTGAGGTGGAGTGAGTAGAATCGTGACGTATTCCTAGGTAAAAAATATGTTTCAGCTGTCATGATTGGTTGAGATATTTTTTACACAGTCGACGCAGGCGTTGTACTCCGAAATTCTCCTTTTCACTCGATTGACACCAGTTTTGGAATTCAATTCCAGAACCGTGAATCGAGCATCCCCATAGTGTTGATCGTATCCGAACGTATCTCAGGCGCGGATCCAGGATTTTTTGAAGGGGGGGGGGTGGTCTAGGTTTGATAATTGCGGTGGGCGTCAGCGCCGAAGGCGCTCAACCGATTAACCGAAAGATTTGGTTAATTAGATTCAATTTGGTGCATTCTGACGAATTTCCGGAAGGTAAATTCCAAAATTACAGGTCTAAAAATCGCCAATAAAATCGCATAAAATTTTTTTAAGTCTGAGCAGGGGGGGGGGGGGTCCGGACCCCCTGGACCCCCCCTCTGGATCCGCACCTGTATCTGTACATATTAGTTCGTGGACTGAATAGGGACAATCCCATCCCTTCGTAACGCAGTGCACAGTAGAGTGGGAACCTAACAATAACTGTTAATTTTACCAGGGATGAGACACAAGTTCCCATACCATCTGTAAATATCGGGTACTAATACGAAACATTCGATATAAGACAATAAATATACCAGGAATAATGATGTCAGGCATTTAATCTAGGATAATACTTACTTTGAAGATAAATAGGGTATTTGGTACCGCAACTATTCTGCCCTGGTGCTACACTGGGTATGACCATTCCAGAATGCCCATACCATCCAGCAGTCAAATAACGATCATTGATAATCGATTTTCCACGTTGCAGCATGTTACTGGTTAATCGATTCTTTGCATTTGGGAATGGTGAATACAGTAGACAGGGATCGCTGGCTGGACAACAAAAAAACAACACATGAAAAATTATTAATACCTGGATTAATCACCTTTTAATGGAGCCCTCTGTAGTCGAAAAGTCGGGACTCTCGACTCTCGAATTAGAACTTGGAAGTGGTGCAGAACGGAAGGCCTAATAAGGACCCGGAGAAAACGTACGGGGTTGGACAGACGACCTTACCCTTTGTGTGTCACGTACAATCGGGGGGAGAGAGAGAGAGAGAAATGGGGTTTAACACAAACTAGGTCATTTCGGGACTAACATATGGTTTGTTTTTATTTCAGACGACCTTACTTCTTGTGTGTCACGTACAATCGGGGGGAGAGAGAGAGAGAGAGAAATGAGGTTTAACGTCCACTCAACACAAACTAGGTCATTTCGGGACTAACATATGGTTTGTTTTTATTTCAGACGACCTTACTTTTTGTGTGTCACGTACAATCGGGGGGGGGGAGAGAGAGAGAGAGAAATGAGGTTTAACGTCCACTCAACACAAACTAGGTCATTTCGGGACTAACATATGGTTTGTTTTTATTTCAATAATTCGCTTGCGCGTAGGGGTCTTTAGCAGTGGGAGGAAACCGGAGAGCCCGGAGTAAACCCACGAGGTTGAGAAGGCGCCCCTATCTCCATGCCACATACGCTCACACCAGGACTCGAAACCACAGCCGCAAGCCAGAGGTGACCGGTCAGCTAGAGGTCGAAGCGCGGCACTCTAGATCACTAGGCCATCCCAACCACTTAAAGTTCCAATAGCATATTTTTAAGTTATATTTTTAAAATGTATTTAAAAAAAGCCCTAAAATAGATTGTACCTATAAACAGTCCTACCTTGTTAAAGAATTCTCCTATTAATCCTATAATTCACTATTGCCAGTTGAGAAATTTCAACTTCAAATTCAAACGTTTGAAGATGGCCGTCCATGGAGAGGAATGGGAAAACAAGGGATTTAATTGAGTTACTATTTCCTCAATCAGCCTGTGTCAGCCATTTTAACCCCTGTTAAATTTTGCCCATGATCGTATAATAGTGAGTTGACAACCTTTTGAGCAAAAGACATAGAAATGTTTTGACTTCCTTTAAAAATATGAAATTGGAACTTTAACCAATCGGCCATCCAACCCCCTCCCCTGAAGTAGAGGACTTCTGTTATATGCCAGTAAAGACGTACGGTCTGCTACCTTTAGATTTATCTACTTCCCACCGACTTTCGTCACCAACTGTTTTACAAATATATTGGTCGTTGAGATCATAACTCGCCGAATTATTATAACATCTATTATTAGTAACACAGTAGTTTCCCTGAAACAAAATACAATATAAACATAATTACTATGTCTGTGGTGTCCATGTACTTCACTGAGTGGTTTAACAAAATTTTACAACATATTGTCGTTTTGTCATTTTAGCCTTGATAAACATAAAACAGTAGCACTTTCTATGAAAGTAAAAATCTGATGGAAGAATTAGTTATGATCTAAATGAAACGGGTATTAGTGGATCACTTTTCTGTACCAACGAGCAAACAAACACAGTCATACAGAGAGTGTGCTACCAGGGACATTTTGCTCCGACCAGTGGCGGATTAAGCTCCACCAAGGCCTGAGGCGGTAGTTGCTGGAGGGCCTATTTAAAAAAGCGTGGGCCTAATTAATTTCAGGTCAGGGCCTATGTTGATTCCCGTTGGGCCTAAACCCCACCCCCTAACATTCATTGTCTATGCGTTTTTAATCGTATCAGACAAGTCTAAATTTTTTACAAAATCTTTGGGCCTGAGGCTGCAGTCTCATCAGCCTCACTGATAATCCGCTACTGACTCCGACAGCGGTGTTTTCAACTATCATTCATCTAAAACCAGCATTTCATAGTTCTTTTACATGCGCTAAGTACAACCCGAACAGCTAGACACGTTCCTTTCTTCGGTACCAGACTCGGAAATAACTAGGCGAGGTAACTGGAGAACCCGGAGATATTCTAAGATTAGGTATGCAATCTGGGGGTAGAAACTAGGCAAATTGACTCAACGAGAGACCTTATGATCTAAAGTGACGCGTTAGACCCCTACCCCACACACGACATAGGTAATATCCTCATTTCAAGAACACCCCAATACCACTCATTCTACAAGTATATGTCATAAGTTGAGCCAATCACTTGCTGGACAAAATGAAATTTACTTACGGAAATTTGACATCTGATAGAACCTTCATTATTACTACACGTCATACAATCTGAGTTATACGTGACCAGAATTAGTGGTTGACTATAATGCCGGCCATCATTAGAGACTTCTATCTTATATCCGGTGAATGTCTTCTGTAGATCGGGTCTAGAATTTGCGGATCTTTCTACAATCATGGGTATAGGGCAGACAACTTCCCCTATACTCTCGACTGTTGCTTGAAAAACATTGGCTTTTGATATAGTTTTAAAACTTCCATTTGCTGATAGCTGAAAACACAACGATCAGTTAAGTTATCGTGGACACAAAATAACAAAGTACTTTCATATTGCGCGTAGGGGTATTTAGCAGTGGGAGGAAACCGGGGGACATGAGAAAACCCGCGAGGTTGGCCAGGCAACCCTACGCCTTGTCACATATAACCGGAGAATCGAAACCACGTCAGTTGACTCAACTGACCAATCCAACACATCATACCTAACAATTTCCTTTTCCAGTCGGTCAAGATCGGGTCGTATATTAAAGTTTACCTCAATGGGTGTTATTCTACATTTAGCAGCTGCGTTATCTATAAAAGTTCCACCGAAAACAGCAATTTCATCATAAGTATCATTCCCCTGTACGTCCCACAGACCATCAAATTCTAGACCATCAACTGTGGGAGCTACATCTAATCTGGTGGCACAATCAACACCAATATATCCACTTTTACAGATACACGTACCTAGAAAACATGGGGAACTTTCATATTCAAATTATCTAAGAAATGAAAAGCAGAAAAATAAAAATGCGAGTTGTTTTGTTGTTTCAGGACTATTTTAGTCAAAAACACCAAGTATACTTCAAGAGTTTTTATAAAGTAGTTATTCGGCTTCCATTTAATAAAATTGAAAAAGTTTTTTAGTCTCTGTGTGATGACAGAGGTGAAACAGGACAGAACCGCATTATGAAACAGTATACTTGTTTTCGGACATGGCGGCAATTTAGGGCAGAGATATCTCGTAGATAATATATATATATAGTAACTATATTATTATTACACGTGTCATGATCTGTTACACTTGATCTAGTGTAACAAAGTGACCTATACCCAGGTGCGGATCCAGGATTTTTTGCAGGGGGGGGGGGTCTAGGTTTGATAATTGCTTACCTAATTGCGCTCAACCGATAATTTGGTAACCTACATGTATTTATTTTTTTTACATGACAAAAATAAAGTTCTACTTTTTTTAAATTTATGTATCTTCTGTACGTGTTTAGAATGCTAAAGGTACGGTCCCATATTCCACACAACGTAAAGGAACCAGGTGCGGATCCAGGATTTTTTGCAGGGGGGGGGGGGTCTAGGTTTGATAATTGCTTACCTAATTGCGCTCAACCGATAAATTGGTGAATTAGATTCAATTTGGTTCATTCTGACGTATTTCCCGAAGGTAAATTCCAAAATAACCGGTCCTGGTCTAAATCGCCAATAAAATCGCATAAAAAAAATTTCAAGCCTGAGCGGGGGGGGGGGGGGGGGTCCGGACCCCCTGGACCCCTCCTCTGGATCCGCGCCTGTATACCTTTCATAAACTGAACAATCATTTAGGTGCCAAGAACTGTATGACCTCTGTTAGCTTTTATATATATTATAGTGGACGTTTTTCTTAACTCTATAAACTTATTTTAAGGCACGATCCTATTAACCGTCTAATTTATTCAATATGTTCGTTACAAGTTACACATGAGCTGTGTATAACACGTGACAGAACTTCGTGACTTCAAAGGAAATATGCAGTACAGTCACAGATACATTAATCTTATAAATAAACAATACCAAATTTTATGACCACTCCTGTCCATCTTCCCTAACCGATGGAGGCTTTATAAGCAGGAATTTACAGACTTTGAGTATAGCAGACGACTAGACTGCAAAGACCGGCGAATCGACTCGCCCGAGTTCAGCCGTTACATTGGCAGCGGGGCGGAATGGTGGATTTGATATATTTAGATGTGTTCCCGATGCAGTCTAGTCATCGACGTAGTAATAGTTCCAGTATAGTTTAGTTAGTTTCTGTAATGTTGGTGTAGGCCTATTTATGTATCTGTTTGATATTCTGTTCCCGTGGTTAATAAACCATATATTTACGAAACTTATTCTGTTATCACTTACAATAGTGTTACACTAGAGACTCTACAGGGAAATAAAATGAAATGGGATAAACTTCCTAATGATCTGTTACGGTTGGGCTAACGAAACAGACATATATCATACAGTCAATGAAGGGATCGAACCTGCAGGACAGTCTACAGCAATACTTACCATTATTACACGTGCCATGATCTAAACATCCTACAGGACAATCTATAGTAACAATCTGAACAAATAATGATGGTTGATTGGCAGTTTCTACTTGGTAACTGGGTTCCATATAAACTTCATGTACACATTGACTTTGAACACTCGACACGGATGATGATACAAACTCTGTTGTACCAGTCAGCTATTTAAAACAAAACACGTGATTAAAATACAGATTCATATTTCGTTTCGTTTTTTATACTTTCGATGGCCATCACCGCATGAAGATCTGACTAGTTATACTGGTAAGGCGTGTCAAGAGTCATACATCAGCGCTGACGTTTTTAGCAGTTTACTCACAGTTTCATGAAGAGCACTCCAAAAAACGCACCGTAACATTGGCTAATTCCTCACATCAACTACAATGCTTGTTATATAACAGGTCTTACAGGTCCTAATTTTGTGAAGACAAACAACAAAACACATACTTATCAGAGGCGGATTCAATGGGGGCGCAAGGCCCCCCCCCCCCCACTTTTCGACAGTGCCCTTTTTTACCACTGAAAGTGCCTTTCAACTTGCCTTTTTGCTCGATTTTGAGGCTCTTTTTCTACGATTTCCAAACGTTTAGACGAAAATATCAACCAAATAGCTCTTGAATTGGCTAGAGATGCAAGGAAATGACGGCGCCCCCCCCCCCTTTTCTAAACGTCGCCTAAAATACACAGTAATGTTTTCCATAAGTATGTGTTTTGTTGTTACTCTATCCGCTTACTAAATGCCATTTAAAGATCGTTGTGAATACGAGTTAAGCGAAATTTTGAACTATAAAAACGAAACAGGATCAGATTGAGTGATAAATAAACTTAAAAGAAATCATTTAGAAAGGCAAAATACACATTTTTTGTCATATAGCCCAGTAATGGTAAAGTGTATCGTCTTATTCATTAAGTGTACAACCTACAGGCCCTTGATCCACAATGCTATGCTTCAATTATCCACGAGAGGAATGAGCGTAACACAGTTGTGTTTTTGGCTTTTAGCCTATGTCAATTGATCGATGTTGGCAATGAATGTCCTGGTCAGTTTTGAATTAGTGAGTTTATATTTTTGGTTTTGAGCTAATATAAATTAGTTTAATTGTTCCTGATGGTAGAGTTTCTATTGTTTGGGTCTGGAATTGTATTGCCCAGATTATGGTGTTTCATTTTAGTATTTTATATTGGTTTACTTATAATATTTCTGGTAAAATTTAAAGGATAACACGTTGGAATCTTTCATTCCAGAAGGTGCCCTGGTGAGCAAGACGTTGGTTTGCTGACCAGAAGTCTCGGGTCGCTTCCGATGCCTGGCGTAAAAGTTCCTCAGGCGTGCATTTCCCATGTCAATGGTGTTTTCAGTACCAATTTGTTGGTAAATGTCTATTGAACAATTCTGGTTCGAGTTCAAGCAGTCAGATAAATACAGTCCAAGATGTCTGCCAATTTTTAGGATCTTTTCGCATTACGCCTCATAGAATGGCGATTTTGGTTTCTATACCTAAGTTTGCATGTATGAGTAATTCATTGTTACTGAAAACAAAACGTATGCATCAATTTGAAATGAAAAAAAATAACCATTCACGCCCCACCCCCTTATTAATGTGAATTAACAAAAATGTTCTACTTAAAACGTGCACAACAAACCTTGATGTCTTCAATGCATGCCTCTATAGCACTGTCTGCAGCTATTGTGGGTACTTGCTTCCTGCAGAGCTGTACGATTTGGTTGTTGGTAAATAAATCTCTACAATATGCGGTCGCGGTCTGTTCCGTCCAGTTTCCGGCCCACTTCGCCACCTGTAAAACAAGATTGTGTTCATTTTGTCATTAAGTCATTAACCGTAATAGTTATATTTTATAAAGAGAGAGAGAGAGAGAGAGAGAGAGAGAGAGAGAGAGAGAGAGAAAGGTGGGGTTTAACGCCCACTAGATACAAACCAACGAGATTACCTACGATCGGGGAATTGAAATCATACCAGTTGAATCAACAACAGACGTTATCATACAGTGCGCACATGCTAATCATTCAGTCATCCATCCCCTCATCTCACCTCTTGTTGAAATAAAATATAACCATTATGTAAGTCCCGTAATGGCCTAGCTTGTGTTACGCGAACGTTAAGTCTCTCTTTCTCTCACTTTATATTTTACACATAAGATGTATATAATAACAGTCTCTTACTCTTTTAATTCGTCGTGGAGAATCATTTTCTGGGAATTCTGCTAACACGGATCGTCTTCTACGAGCGAAGGTATGACTGGAACATGATCGTTTACTAACGGCCGTATATTTGGTATTTTTCCGACATGTCCGGACAGGGCTGTCGGGATTACATTTTATTTCAGCTAAGGGAGAACCAGCTGTATTTTCACATTGACAGGTGACAGTAGTTAAACTAGCGGCCGCCATATTATCTCTAACCGATGGATTAAATAGGCTTTGACTTGATGCTACCCTAGAAAATGAACCACAGAATCATAAGAAGAGCACAGGGGAAGAACGATTTAAGTAACCTTTTCAACGAACCCTAGTTAATGGCGCCAGTAACAAACAAGTAAAGAGTCCAGGGGAAGAATGATTTAAGTAACCTTTTCAACGAACCTTAGTTAATGGCGCCAGTAATAAACAAGTAAAGAGTCCACGGGAAGAATGATTTAAGTAACTTTTTCAACGTTAATGCGCCAGTAAGAAACAAGTGAAGAGTCCACGGGAAGAATGATTTAAGTAACCTTTTCAACGAACCCTAGTTAATGGCGCCAGTAACAAACAAGTGAAGAGTCCACGGGAAGAATGATTTAAGTAACTTTTTCAACGTTAATGCGCCAGTAAGAAACAAGTGAAGAGTCCAGGGGAAGAATGATTTAAGTAACTTGTTCAACGAATCCCAGTTAATGGCGCCAGTAACAAACAAGTGAAGAGTCCATGGGGGGAATTTTTGTCTTTTCGTATAAAACGCAAAACAAACTTTTGGACGAGAATACGTGACGCGAACAGAGCAACAAGTGGGTTTAATTATAATTCGCTTGCGCGTAGGGGTCTTTAGCAGTGGGAAGAAACCGGAGTACTCGGAGAAAACCCACGAGGTTGAGATGGCGCCCTATCTCCATGCCACATACGCTCACCAAATAAAGGGTACGATGGATGTATTGTCCGGGAGGTCAATTCAGAAGGGAATTGGTTCGGTGTGACCCCGATCGTTTTTACCTAAAATTGATTGTTCCACAGAAAGCTTTAGATCGATCTTCCGCTGTGCTCTTCATATATTTATATTACTACATTATCTCAAAAGTATGGTGGCGGATTGGTATCATGCCGGGAATTGGTGCCCGGTGAAAATGTCGTATTGTCGGGTTAAAATGTCAGGTTAAATTTTCGTGATGTTGGGTTAAAATCTGGCGATGTTGGGTTAAAA
This sequence comes from Patella caerulea, assembly GCA_036850965.1. NCBI lineage: Eukaryota > Metazoa > Mollusca > Gastropoda > Patellidae > Patella > Patella caerulea. The sequence goes on from JAZGQO010000001.1 coordinate 6,284,005, forward strand.
ACTGGTGTTGTCGTGTTGTCGCCTTATGAAGACATGTACCACTCTGCCACAATACAAAAGATACCAATGAGCGTATATTAGTCATTTCAAGATTCTAAGTACAATGGAAATAAAGCTTTCACCGCAAAACAGACGCCAAATTGCCGAAAACCTTGTCAATGCGATAGAAGTTACAATTTATATCGGATCTGACAAATATGGTCTGAAGTATAGGGTGAATATTGATTAATCTATCAGCGTCAGCGTTTCGAGAGGTTTACCCAAGGCTCCGTGCACCTCACATCAAAACCTCGCCGTAAAATACCGTATCATTGGCTAATTCCTCACTTTAACCAGAACGCTGGTAATATAACAACTCTTCCAGATCCTAGTGCAGTAAAGCCAAGTAAAATAAAATTTGTAACTTTAAAAAACGAAACGAAATATAGATAGGCGTTTTAATCAGATCGGTTTCCTGGCCTTCTGCGCCAAAAAAAACCCCAAAACAATCAATTCATCATACCTCCATGATTCTACAAACGTATCGGCATCTTGGAATCTGGTGATGGAATAATCTACTACGTCAGAGGTAAACAAACCATTTCTAAGTACCAACTGTTTCGTATTATCTTGACTTATCTTACCACACAGACCACGTGCTTTGTCTTCATCAAGAACTGATGGCGTCACATACACATCCACATAACGCGTCGGATTACCATTATGCAAATGAGCTGTTACAATGGCACCTGTTGGAAACGTGATCTGAAAATGAATAGACGGCTCTTTAACAACAACACTTGAAAAACCAAGTTTATAACTACGAGACGATTGGATGACCAAATAGTGTGCACGCGCGCGCTGTCTCATAATGCCTTCATTGACTCAACTAGCGTGGTTTCGATTCCCCGGTTTTGACAAGTGGTAGGTACAACCGGGGATTCGAAACCACACCAGGTGACTCAATGGCAGGTTTTATGATACAGCACGAACGTGCTAACCATTCGGCCATCTAACGCCCCATTGAGTTAAGAGTATTGGTATAATTACTGGCCATCTTATAACAAGGAAGCTTGTTACCTTATAATCAGCATTCTTCTCAACTTTCAGAACATCAATACCATCATCACAAAGTACATACTCCATTATCCAGTTCTGTGAGTTACATTTACTGATCATATACGCTGTTCTACCAACTCGTGCCACAACACCACAATTACAGTATCCGGTACCTGTTCTTGTACAACCAACTGTTTGTATCTGAACCTGTTTCACAGAATTATAATACATTATGTTCCAAATGTAATACATGCAAATAAAATAGTTTTATTTTTCGAGTGATAATTCAACACATAAGATGGCATCGAAAGTTGATTATAATCTGGATAATCTAACTATTGGTATCTAATTAATAGTTATAACATTTCAGGCCTAAAAAAGACCAGCAATTAACTGATTGAGCTCATGCATAATGTATGTTTAAATAAGTATATAATTATGTATTTTATATAACACATTATACACACCTCAATGTCGTGTTCTTGGTCATAATACAGAGAATATGTTCCCAGATATTGCACGTTCAGGTTACTGAAACAAAACCCAAATATACAATTCTCTTTAAAATAAAGATTTCAAAGGGTATTGATGGTTGTTTTAATGGGTATTAATGATTGTTTCATTGGATATTGATGGTTGTTTCAATGAGAAAAACTTATTTCTAATATACTGAGGGCCAAAGAAAACGCATCACTTAGTTTTTCGTATAACAAAATGATCCTGTAAACATATTTTATTTATTTTGCTTCTTATTGTGAACAATATTAAAATGGGAACACACCAATAACAACACATTTGTACACTTATGGATGTTTAATCCCTAATCAACGGTACAAAGTCAGAGGGGTCAAAACCAAAAGTACGACACAGATGTCAATAGCGCGTGTGTCCTCCACTGGCTCTTACGCACGCTGTGCAGGCGTAGCAAGGAATAAACCATCTGTGTCATTACAACTCTAGATTTGACGTCGGCATATTGGCACTATTTTGTGCTTCGGTCGTATACAATCAAGATATACACAATCAATTCTGTTGATGTTTTTAGCGTAGGGATTGACGAATAGTTAATTTATTTCCAACTGCCTAGGGATCTTTGACATGCACGCCAATGTGTACACGTGACCTCGGGTTTTCCATTAAAATACGAATACTGGGCTCAGTGATAACATATCAAATAACAATATAATGAGCTCATAGCAATGCGTATTAACAAATACAATCCGATAGTTTATGTAATTTAGAATTCTGTACGTACAGTCCTTTGAAAGTTCGCAGTCTTGGGTCGCTGTATGCTTTACAAATTACAGACTGGGTTGCTGTTGTATTTTTCTCAACAATCACCTAAATACAATAATAAAAACAAAATTTAAAATATATTATGTTCCTCTTGAATTTATTGTCAAATAAATAGCTTTCTTCGTAGCAATTATATAGAGGGAGAGAGAGCGGGAGTGAGAGAGAGGGAGGGAGAGAGAGAGAGAGAGAGAGAGAGAGAGAGAGAGGGAGAGGGAGAGCGAGAGAGAGAGAGAGAAAGAGAGAGAGGTGGGGTTTAACGTCCACTCGACACTCAGGACTAACAAGAAGGGGTTTGGGTCTTGGGTGTTTAGCAGTGAAAGGAAACTGGGAATAATCCACGAGGTTCAACATGCAACCCTACTCCTTGTCATCCAGGGTATCGGAAACACGTCTGATGACTCAATGACAGACCGTGTGGTACAGCGCGCACGTGTTAACCATTCAGCCACCCAACACAAAACATGGAATACATCTAACAAACCTATACGCGTTATTACCCTCAAATATCACCCTGGGTCGTGTTTCTCGAAATCTTATCTTATGGTAAAATCCAAATTTTACTAAATACTTCAATTTCGAATGGCTAAGCACTAAAATCAATCTAATATTATCCAATCAAGTAATTAAAATTTGGATTTTATCTTAGTTAAAATTTCGTGAAACAGGTCCCTATGATTAAACAAAATATATCAATAAGTATATCAATAACCGACTACCTGAACACGTGGAGATATGGTATATTTGGACCAAGTTTGATGATCTCCGAAGAAATCAGACGATCTAAGAGTAACTTCAAATTGTCGAGAAGATTGTCCATTCTGAGCACTAATATCGGCGGTCACATCAATTGTATACTCGTTATCCCAACCATTCTGTAGGATATCTACTCCACATTTATCGTTTAGCCTAGCCGAGGCCGAGCAGGCGGTATTTAGTTCCGGTATTATTACATTTACGCCGTAGTTACAACCAAAAAACTCATCATAACATCCTATTGGAGCCGTTGATCGGATCTTAATCTGGCCTCGCTCTCCTTCCTTTAGACGTAGAACTGGGGTCAGGACCTAAAATGATTTATAAATATATTATAATTGGGACCTGATTTTTAATTTGGGTTAGTTTTCATTCCTTTCTGTTGACTAGAACAGAGGTAAATTCCTATAAATTTTTTATATATAAACGCATTATAGAATTAATATTTTAATAATAAATTCTAGATTTAATTTATTTTAATCTTTACCAACTAGTTATTTACTGTAAATGAGATTATATTAGATTTTCGACCAATTGACATGAATCGGGTTTTAAAAACATCTTCTTGTTCACTAAAACCTTGAAACGGTTAAAGTTCAGTTACGTTATATAATGCATTATGGTTCACTATACGTTATAATAAATTATTGTGGTTCATACGTAATATAATCAATTATGGTTCAATATTCGTTATATAATAAATCATGGTTCAGTGTACGTTATATAATAAATTACGGTTCAGTAAACATTATGTAATAAATTATGGTTCACTATACGTTATATAATTATGGTTCACCATACGGTATATAATACATAATGGTTCAGCATAAGTTATATAATGAATCATAAATTACTATAATAAATTATGCTCTTAAAAATACAAGACTTGAAGTGGTTTTAATACTATTACGACAATGTAAAATAACTGTGGAACCTACCTTAATTCCTACAAAACGTGAGTCGCTATTTGACACTGTAAAATTGGAGGTTGGCGATTCACTTGCATGTATTTCACAGCGAATCTACAAAGCAAATAACTGTATGTACCTATTTTGTCATTGAAGACACCACTGTGAGCATATTGAATTCCTTGTCGATAATATATGCCCCAATGTGTAATCAGAGAAGACATTTTTCAATCAGTAATTGGTATTCATATGGAAATGAAATGAAATAGGGTTTAACGTCCAAAAAATCGGAAATTTTGCCCGAGCAGCGGCACTATGGTTTACTCTGATATCGAATTCCACCCGAACGACTAGGCAGCAGTCATTGTCAGGCCCTCCGCCCTACATCACTGACAAGGCGGAACCACTCCGGAAAATCATGATGAACTTTCTCGGCCAGTTACCCACCTTGACCCTTTCTAGATAAGGGATTTTACAAACACTTTCCCTCAAACAATTAAAACATGGGTGTTTAATCCCTGGGATTAATAGTCCAGGAAAACCCGCCATGTTTAGGGAATACCATAATGACAAAAAATTCTACACAGAAAACTTGTTGTTCTTTGTGTTTAACGTCCGCTTCCACCAAAGGTGATATCGCAGACAAATCTTATTTTCCGTTTTCGTTACCTTAGCGCACCGTAGCGATGTTTCCTGTATGTGTGTGTGTGTGTGGGGGGGGGGGAATACCCGGAGTAAACCTCATCAACAAGCTACGCATGCTCACACCAGAGGTGACCGGTCAGCTAGAAGTCGAAGCGCGAAACTGTAAACCACTAGGCCATCCTAACTTCGAACCATGGGTTGGTATACGTATATCATAACGTCGAACCATGGGCCTTTATACTTACATCATAACCAACTGTTCTACTTAGTTGATCTTCTGTTAAACTTAATCGTTTTCTGAAGTTAGTATCACCACCGCTTAGAACAGGGCTCGTATATACTAACTCATCATTGACATACCACAGTGCCTTATAGAACACTAAATAATTTACTCCAGTAAAATCACAGTGAAATCTGAACATCTTTCTAAACTCCTCATGAATCGTTTCCATGGTAATATTTACAGATGGCAATACATCCAGGTGTTTCTCGTCTGAAAATCAATAAATTTAACATAACCGAATAAATGAAATGAAATTGGGTTTATCGTCCTACTGTTCTGCTCCTAAACTGGGTTAATGAAGACGGACCAAATAAATGGCAATCTTGTTAAACTACACATCTTTATTTCGTTTCGTTTTTTTTTATACTTTCAATGGCCTACATTACATGAAGATCTGACCAGTTGTACAGGAAACTCGCGTCTAGGGTGTTGTAGGAGTGGTTTTGACCCTATGACGTCAGACATTTATTAATCAGCGTTGACGTTTCTAATGGTCTACCCACAGTTCCGTGCATCCCACGCCAAGAACTCGCCATAACAAACGGTTTCGTTGCCCAATCCCCCAATTCAACCAAAACGTTGGTAATAATATAACAACTATTCCAGATCCTAATGTAGTAAAGAAAGGTAAAACGAAACGAAACTGGATCTGTGTTTTACAATCAGATTGAATAAATAGTCAACTTTTCAAACTTTTATACTTTTCCAATTCATGTTGCTTGAACAAATAAGAAAAAACGAGAGTTGAACACAATTATTGCAGTTTCCCAAATATTAAAGAAATGTCCTTGTCAGGCCCTCCGCCCTGCATCACATACTTTTCCAATTCATGTTGCTTAAACAAATAAGAAAAGACGAGAGTTGAACACAATTACTACAGTTTCCCAAATATTAAAGACATGTTATGTTTACATCCTACCGAAGATATTTATTTCATCTAAGTCGTCAACTAGGATATGCCTTTACAATGTTACAATGTACCTGCTCTAAAGAGATAGGTGGACAGACGAAATAAAAATACAGGGTCAATGATAACGTACGTACACTTTCAAAACATCTCCCATACGCCACGGAGTATTAATGGTACATGTAATTTACGATCCGGCAGCTATTTTTAAATATTTTTTTTTCTCCAGACGTTTGTGATTTCGGAAAGCTGTACATCGCAGTATTGTAATAACACCAAGTTTATCAACTTCGAAGCAGAATTGGCTGAGTTACAGTCCATTTAGTAAGGCGAGCTGGCAGACTCCTCGTTCGAAAAACTTGCCATTTTGCTTCAATTTCCCACCTTATTTTATATCCCAGAAACCAAGAGTCATAAAGACATAATTATTTCACCCAAAGTAAGCTTATTTACGCATCAAGACAACCATGCAGACCCATTACATGTAGCTCTAGAAGTTTATTTTCCAACGTTTCCAATAATCGTACAAAAGATTGAATAATTACGTAAACTTGAACTAGCTACCGGCAGCTATTTTTAAATATTAATTTGATGTCGATAACCTTGTTATTTTCCGTAGGCAGCATTTTAACAACAGCAAGTTTTTCGAAATTGGAGCAGAATCGATGGAGGTTTATTGTCTTATTGTCCGTTTAGTAACGCCAACTGGCCGACCCCCTTTTCGCGAAATTAGCCATTTTGCTTCAAGTTTCATCACCACTCCATATCTAAAAATGAAAGGAACTAGAGGCATAATTATTTCCCCCAAATTAAGCTTATTTACGTATCAACACAACCAAACAAACACATGACAGATAACTTGAATGGTTTATTTTCTATGGTTTGAAACAACGTTACAGAAAATTAAACAATTACTTGAACGATACATATATAATCATAATCAATAATCATACAATATTATCAACATTCTATTTGAAAAAAAAACCAAAACTGTGTCGGAGAGTATTTAAAACAGGAAGAATGAACTAATAATAAAAATAAATTGAAAATAATCTCATCCTCCTCAAATGCATATAAAGCTGGCACTCTCCAAAGTCCCAAAACGCAGCTCTATCATAGTACTGAAAATACAAAAGATTTAAAAAAAAAATGATATCAATTAATAGTTTAAATAGCAAGCACAGAAATATTATTATTCATACCAAACTGTATGTTCATGTATTTATGATTTATTAATGCTTTTACCATTTATGCAACAGGTATAAATATATTTTGTCCCAAGGATTATGGAACTTTAAATGCCGTCAAAACTTTCATCTGCATTTTAAATTACACTTATAAATCTAATAATACACACTGAACGACAAGCAACATTTTCTTTTGTCAAATTCAGTTGAAGTATAACTGTGGTCTGTACCCATATTGTGATGGAGTTGCGTCCCTTTGGATACCGACACGGTGCCGATTTCAAGGAATTGCCCGTTTCCACGGGGGTTTCGGTCCTCAGCAGTATCTTAGATCACTAATTTAGTGTTTATTTTTATAATTATAAGTAAAATTTTGAGTGTATATTATTATGCACGTGTGGGACAATTTCAATAAAAATGAAAACTTCAACAATTTATTAAAAGCCAACTTACCGCATGGCAACCGCCATTAACCATTTTGTCAGACACGCTTGAATACTTTCTAAGACAATCGCGTGCTTTCTGACCCAAATTCTGTCGGAAAAGTCAGTACTAGTTCGGTAAAAACATGACCCCAAAACAGATGGAGTGGGGTTGAAAATCGTCCATATCTGTGCGCAAGACTGTCCAAGCTCGCTGTTGTAATGCTGGGTACCCACTGTCGTGCGATGTGGTACGATACGATTGGCCCTATTGAGTCCACAATCTGGTTTCGATACGATAAACACAATTGCTGCGACTGACCACAAATCGTGATAGTGGCAACCTAGCATAACACAAAGCATGAATGTTTACGACCATCAGAACAGATGCAAATTACTCACCTGAACAAATAGTTCAATGCTAAATGATAACGCCAGCTCAATTATTCGTCATAGGTCACGGGATGTAAACAGGGGACATGCGCTAATCCCAATACTAACCCTAACCCTGGACTGTTCACCCTATCCTTAACCTACAATCTCGCCAACTATCACGTGCCCTAACATTATTTACATCTCCGCGACCTTGACAGAAATTGAGATCGCCGTAACAAATAAATGCAAAGCACTAACCTGAACAAATGACCGAAGCATCTTGACTATGAGCGCAATTATTCGTATTATAGTAGTGGTAACTGCGTCCACAGTTTCTATATAGACCCGGTTCGGATCCTGTACATGCAACTTTAGTAATCCATATACGTCCCGTTCCTTGCCCAAAGTATGCTCCACCTTTAGCTATCGCTCCATTCCTTAATACAAATAATTAGCAATTTATTAGTAAAGTCCCCCAAAATAACCGTTTAGTATTTAAATTCATAAATAAACGGAGAATACGCATGAGATAGTGAGAAATGGGGTTTAACATTCAATGAATAGTTATGGACTTTCGCTCATTTGGAGGAGTTGGTGGCCATTTTGAACATCATCTTTAATGATTTTAATGTGTTCTTTGCCCCCCAAAACCTAGGAAAAGACACCAAGATCATCAAATTTGAGTTGATAGTAACATTATGATCATTTCAAGGCGTTCCGGTGGCCATTTGTGACACCATCTTAAAAAAAAAACTTTTCCGAGGGTCCTACTTTGGTAAACTTTTAGTATTAATAAAATAAAACCAAGTACGAACAATCCAAACCATTAGGCAAAAATCGAAGTCCTAAAGAACGTAAACCCAGTATGTTATAAAGTATGTAATAAAGTACAAAACCCTGTCAGAATCAATTGAGAGGGGGGGGGGGTGTTTACCTAAAAACGTGCTTCTTGAATTGATGCAGAAACTAAAGGAAAGAAATGTATCATTAGATTATAGGAAATATATATACAAATAAACCTTACGGGCTGAAGCCAAGTTCTCGACAAGCTACTGATGCATCTTCGGGTCCCCATTGATCGTCACAGATTGTTCCCCATACACCGCTATAATAAAATTCAACTCTTCCCTTATTTGGTGTTGAACCTCTTACAAGACGAATAGATGCTAAAACAAATTGAATAAAAGAAGGTCAATTAGACATAACCAGTATCAAAATTAACATGGCGGGAATCAGGGTGATTCAGTTACAAAAGGTGGGGTTTGGTGTCTTGTTGTTCTTACCGAGACAAGCTGATGTTGAAACTCTCCATTTTGGTAGCAATAAATTCCATTTATACCAAATACTAAAAAATAATATTTTACATTTGTCCGAGTAAATTTGATCTTTAATAAATCTTTTACAAACAGCGATGATAAAGCTATAACTTACGGCGACATATGATTGAAACATCTCCATTATGTTGACAGTTTGTGGTACCCCACGGTTTGTGTTTACATATGGATACAGTTGATTCTTGACCATTACCACAATCTACACCATCTAACCATATAGGTCCGATACCTTCTCCAAAATACGCTCCACCAAAAGCTTCAGCTCGGGTTCTAATTTTTAATAAAAATAAAAATAATCCTTATTAGATTTCCCGATCGCTATTTGCAGTATCTGCTTCAGGCTTTTGTGTTTGCATGAGAACCCTAGTCGACAGTAATTGTATTCAACAGAATTGGGTCAAGTGTACTTTCAGTTAAATTACATTGCAATATCGACTACGGGCGTTTATATTTGATTGCGAACCCAGGTCGAAACGTCATTTATCAATAAATAGTGATGGTATTGATTGCAAATGGGTCCAGTGTGTATCTTAATTACACTGAAACAATATATTTAAACAATAGTTGAAAGAATGTTGTTGTTGTTCTTGGTATTTAACGTCCGCTTCCACCGAAGGTGATATCACGGACAGGTCTTATCTTATATTTTTATCATCTTAGCGCACGCGCAGGGATCATTACCGTGGGGACACCGGAGTACCTGGAGTAAACCCACAATGTTAAAAATGCGCCCCTATCTCCAAGCCAAATACGACGTCTGCAAGCCAGGGGAGATCGGTCAGCTAGACGTTGAAGCGCGGCATTCTAGACCACTAGACCCCCCCCCCCCCCCTGAACGAATGAAGAAGGTGTGCCCTATATAGTAGCCTAGACGTGTCAAATTGTAGAAACTTACGTTGGAAAGCCAAGTTCGTTACAAACCACTGTTGCTTCTTGTGATCTCCAACCCTGATCACAAACTGTTCCCCAGGTATCATTTATACGAACTTCTAGACGTCCTTCTCGAGGTCCAGAACCTCCTACCAGTCGGTATGGAATAGCTATACAATACAGGAAAACATGATTATTAAACCCAGAACATTTTATATCATCTCTCACAAAGCTGACAGGTGTTTTTATTTGAAGTTTTACTTTGTCAAAGATTCACCGAATACAGTGTGTGAAAAATAGCTTTATTGAACTTCCGTTTCGGCAGAAGTGATATCGCAGACAATTATTATGTCCTACTGTCTTGCTCAGGCAGGGCTAATGAAGAGACGGGCATACCCCATATGACGGACGAAATTGTGCCCGCACAGTGACACTATGGCCTACTCTTATTTCGAATTCCAATTGTCAAGGGATCTTTTACGTGCATGCTAATTTATACACAAGACCTCGGTTTTTCGTATCAATGAACTTTCTCGGCCAATGCAAGAATCAAACACGCACCCTCCAGGCTAGTAAGCCAGCGTCGTACACACTAAGCCACGGTGGCTCCCTCAAAAAAAGAAGAAAAAACAAGATATAATAAATTGGTTAAAATATATATATGGACAAAACAAGAATGGTCAACATTTTCAGATAAAGTTTGTTTGGGGTTGATCATGTAAATTTTGAGAAACTGTAAATGGTTATCGTGGCAGAAAATATAAATGCCAACACATTAATTGAATAATACAAATAATACACCATCAGGTTCTGGGGATGGAAAAACTGCGAAGAATTATAAACAAACAGAAATATGTTGAAATGTGACCTGCTGCGTGTGTGGTTAGTGGTCTGATTCCTGTATATGTGTTAAAACGTTGTTTGCAGTTAAAAGTAAAAGTAACTTACGTTTGCAGATGACAGACACGTCATTCGCGTGACCACACGTAGCTTGACCGAATCCATTATTTTCACAATTTGCAAGATGGGGTTCTGAACCATTACATTTAACTTTATCTAGCCATACTCGGCCGCTGCCTTGTCCAAAGTGAGACTCCTTCTAACAACTGCTCCATCGCTAAAGAATCAGAAGAATCAGAGTATATTGAAAGGGGCTGCTCTAGCTATCGAACACCCACTTAATGTTGTTCAAACTCCTGTGCATAGCCCATGTTTGAATGATAACCGAGAATATCTCGACTCGATGCTTTCTGAATAGATGCAGTTTCAAGTTATAGACCTAAATCCCTTGGCTAGCAATGAATATTCCACGTTGCCCCAACATTATGTGGAACTCTTTATCTGGACATCTCAAAGATTCACAATGTTTGGAGACGTTAAAATGAAAACTAAACTCTTATCTGTTTGAATCATATCCAACCTGATTAAAACACAGAACCTATTTCGTTTCGTTTTTATAGTTCAAAATTTTGTTCGACTTGTCTTCACTACACTAGTATCTGGAAGAGTTGCTATATAACAGGCGTTCTAGTTGATGTGAGGTTTAGCCAATGAAACGGTCTGTTCTTGGTGTGCTGCCTGACGTCATAGGGTCAAAAGCCGCTTGTATGAAAACGCTGCCGTAATATCCCAGTAGAATTGGCCAGATCTTCGGAGAACGCTAGATCGGCGACGGTCCTACGCATTTTAGCACATATGACGTCATATATAGATTGTGGGTTAGGGTTAGGGTAAGGGCTAGGACATGTAGATTTGGTCAAAGTCCCGAGATATAAACAGGGCTAGCCCTAACCCTAATATAGATCTGTATTTTAATCTGATTGTCATTTATAGTATAAAACTGTACACTTAAAGTACATTAGTTTAATGAGTTGAATCCGTCACACTTTGTCACTTAACGAGGTTCAATTATTTCAAAACAAATTCTTCTCCGGTTATCTCCCCTTCTCCCTTTAAAAATGATATAAATATATTTACGGATGAAATCCAAGATCTCTACAAACAACTGACGCTTCTTTCTCTCCCCAGCCATCATCACATATAGTTCCCCAAACATTATTATATAATTAGGTCCGGATCCACCTACTAATCTAACTTGAACTGAGAAACAAACAGTAACAATTATTACAGAGAGAGAGAGAGAGAGGGAGAGAGAGAGAGAGAGATGAGTTTACCGTCCACTACCGACAGTTTTACTTTGCTCCAAGCACTTTTTATTGTACACAAATGCCGGGTAACGAAACATTAAACATTATTTGATACGGCACTGTTTGTGTAATCAACAATCGCCGTCAAAGACACCTTCTGCAGGATGTTGATGGTTGTATACTTGTAAATAATGAAGAATAATAACAACTTCAGTCAAATTAATTAATTATGTAATGTATGTTTAAGTGTTTTTGTTTTAGAAACTTAAATTGATGAACGTACCTTTACAGATAACAGAGACATCCTTTGCGTGGTTACAGTTAGTCTGGTCCCAGCATGAGTGTTTACAGTCCCTTAGATGAGATTCAGAACCTCTACAGTATACGTCATCAAAAAGGATTGGTCCAGTTCCCTGTCCAAAGTAAGCACCTTTCTTAAAAACAGCATCAGTCCTTTAAACATGAAAATAGATATACTATAGGTTTAGTACACATCTGGGTCAACAAAGAGTTTCGCAAAAGTAAAACCAAGGGTACTAGTCGGGCCTGTCGGAACGAGATTGATATTAATGTTGGGGATCGGGAACAAACCCTCCCCTGGTTCCGACGACGGTGATATTTCATTGCAAAGACCCTCCCCTGGTTCTGACGACGGTGATATTTCATTGCAAAGACAGTGCTACGCCACCAGGAGGTTTTAGCCTTATGATGTTTTTAAACCTATTTCGTACGTTATATTATAATTAAGGGAGAGTGAGAGGGAGAGAGAACGAAAGAGAAAAGGGGTTTAATGTCCAATCGACAGATACTAGATTTCGGAACTAACATATGGTTCATTTTTATAACCAGACTGAAAGAAGAATAATAGCAGAAATTAGAATTTACAGAAAAAATAGAAAAGATAAAAACAAATTACGTGGTATATCCAAGTTCTTTACAAACTATTTTAGTTTGTCTGCTGGTCCATCCATCATCACAAACGGTTCCCCATCGACCATCGACAAACACTTCTACCCTTCCTTCATGTGGACCCGAACCATCCGCCAGTCTAACCAATGCTGAAATTTAAATAACTACGATCGTACGTGGACTAGGGACCGACCACATTGTTAGATGAAATTTCAAAATATTAATTCACCAAATCTAAGCATGCTGTTCTTGGATGAAATTCAAACATATATTAATTCACCAAATCGAAGCATGCTGATTTTCATGTCAGATTTGAATTGAGCGTCACCCCAATAACAGGAGAGAGAGAGAGAGAGAGAGAGAGAGAGAGAGAGAGTGAGTAACGTATGGTTCAATTCTATTTAATAATTCGCTTGCGCTTAGGAACCTTTAGGAATGGGAGGAAACTCAAAAACCCCGACGAGAACCACGAGGTTAGACAGGCGACCCTACTTCTTGTCACGTACAGCTGAGGTTAGACAGGCGACCCTACTTCTTGTCACGTACAGCCGAGGAACCGAAACCACACCCGTTGACTCAATGACAGACCTTGTGATACAGCGCGCAGACGCTAACCATTCGAAAATCCAACTTCCCGGACCTTAAAAGGTCCATGGTATAGCTTAACATTCTCAAAGAATCAGTTCAAGAGCTAGTGACAAAAAAAAAACCCAATGGACTTACGTTGGCAAACCACCGACACATCTTGAGAATGACTGCAAGCTGTTTTCCCCCAACCATTATGTTTACAGCTAGCTAATGTATCTTCATGGCCGATACAGTCAACATTGTGTAGCCATACAGTCGATGTTCCAGCACCAAAATATGCATTTTGTTTTGCCACTGCGCCGTTTCTGTAACAAAAAAATAAAAAATACACACCTGCTGTATATTCTACAATAACAAGATAACGGCCGCATATTCTTTAACCAGCGGCTACCAGGCAGGATACGCCCACATTTTGCAAGAGATGGGTAGAGAAAAAGCTATAACAAAAAGAGATTTTTCGAACAATCAAGGGCCATAATTAAGGAAGTTACGATTCGATACGCACGGATATCTTCTAGAGTAAGCTCAACCTTGATGTTTACACTATTTTGTCCGACTATTCACGTACAAGCCGCTGCCATTTTGTTAGGCAATTTTAGTCACATTTTCACGAAATTTGAACTCAACCTCCATTACGATGTAACGGTGATATAATCAGACGTTCTTTTTTTTATTATTTAAATCGAGTTTTCGCACAAACAGGAGCCATAATTCAATAAGTTACAATCCGATATGTGCAAATATCGAAAGGAACAAAGATATGTGGGTTATAACCATGCATTTCAAGTTTCATCAAAATCGGTTCAAAATTGTGACTCTACAGTGTTCACAAGCCAAAAATGGCAATTTTCGTACACTCAGGGGCCATAATCCATAAAGTTACAGTCCAATTTATGGTAATATCAAATGGATCCGAGATCGTAGGGTGATAAACCTATATTTCAAGTTTCATTGAAATTGGATACAAATTGTGACCTGTAGAGTGTTAACAAACAATTGTGGACGGGCGGACAGGGGCGACGATAATATACGTCCATATGAAAATGTGGGTGTATAAAAACATAACGGCTGTTTATTCTATAAAAGAACATAACGGATATATAAAAACATAACGGCTGTATATTCTATATAAGAACATAATGGCCAGATAAAAACATAACGGCTCTATATTCTATAATAATAAATAATAATAATAATTTATTTATAGAGCGCCTATAATCCAATATATTGATTGCTCTATGGCGCTATTACATTATGGTAAAGATACAAAATATGAAACATCTCAAGAATAAGGTTTAACAAGAAATAAAAGAAACACATATTTATATTGCACAATTAGAATAATATATAGCATGTAATGATAAAAAATAACCTCCGAAAGCGTTTAAGCATTTATCAATTAAAATGGGTTTTAAAAAGGTGGGTCTTTAACTTTTTCTTAAAAACTGACAAGGAAGGGGAATCTTTAACTTCAGAAGGTAGCTTATTCCATAGTTTAAAAGCAGCAAAACTAAATGAGGATTTTGCATGATAGGGCATTAGCAAGTTTTTGTTTTGGGATCTAAGTGTTCTTGTAGGAATATATGGAGTGACTAGATGTTTGAGGTAGCCAGGTGAGTCTTCAATATTGATGACAGAGTATGTTAGAGATAGTATCTTAAATTCAATTCTGCTAGTAACTGGTAGCCAATGTAGTTGATGTAAATTAGGGGTTATATGTTCACAAAGTTTAGTTCTAGTTATGATTCGGGCGGCTTTGTTTTGAATTTTTTGTAGTCTATTTAGCTGAAGAGAAGGCAAATTAAACAATAAAGAATTACAATAATCAAGTCGAGAAGTTACAGGTGAGTTGACAAGCAATTTAGAAGTATCAGTATCAATAAAGTTTCTAATGCGGCCTATATTATACAGTTGAAAATTGGCGGATTTACACATATTTGACACATGTTCTTTCAATTCAAAGTTTTTATCAAATTTAACACCGAGGTTCCGTACACTGTTACTTGGTTGTGTAACAGCACTACCCACTTTAACGCAATAAAGGAACATAACGGCCATATATATAAAAAACATAATGGCCGTTTATTCTATAAAAAACATAACGGCCGTATATAGACGAGAGTATCCCCATCTAAACGTGGCTTAGTATTAAACTCAATAAATGTGTATCCATAAAATTGTACCTTGTGTTGACAAATACATACTTATCAAATCCAAGTTCACCACATACAATGGCAGCTTCTTCAGTTCCCCAGCTATCACTACAGATTGTACCCCATCGACGACCATACAAAACTTCCACTCGACCTTCATTCGGTGCTGTTCCTCCAATCAGTCTGTACTTAACTGATACAAATGATGGCAGATGCTATTGTTGGCCGATTGGGGAGTTTCCGGAGACCAAAATGGCCGCTTTATATAAATGAGAATTTGGGGGAATGTTAGGCCTAATTCTTAACCCTTTTAGAATTCTCAACTTGGACCCAATTTACCTTTCACCCGTGTTAACGGGGTTAGGGTTAAGGTCCAGGTTGGTATTACCCAAAATACTCATTTGTATAAAGCGGCCATGCTGGACTCGACAAATACCCGAACCTCCATATCCGACCAACAATTAACATCTCACAAAAAAAGATCAATAAAATCAATTAAATAATAACAAATCGAAAAAACCCACACTCGTTTATCGAAGAGATAGAGAAAGAGAGTGTGGGGGGAGAGGAGAGAGAGAGAGTGGGGGGAGAGAAGGGGTGGGGGGCTTAAGGTTTACTCGACACAAACTAGGTCATTTCGGAACTGATGGTTTAATTTTATTTCATAATTTGCTTGTGTGTAGCGATCTTTAGTAATGGGAGGAAAGCGGAGGGCCAGGAGAAAACCCACGAGGTTGGACAGAAGACCCTACTTCTTGTCACGTACAACCAAGGAATCGAAACCGCGCCAGTCGTCTAACCATTCGGACATCCAACCTCTCTTCAATGGGTGGACACAATTCCAAATTTGGCGTGCGGTCTAAGACTTAAGACAATCAGAGGCTCCGAGACATTATTTATGAAGCCAAAACAGCAGCAATGCTTCCAACATTATTGAATGTAAGATGAACGAAAATAAAATAAATATGCTTTGTGCGATCAAAGGGGACGCGGAACGGAGGCGAGTGAGGGGGGGGGTAGGCACGCTGCTCGAAAAAAAACCCTACGTGCTAGAGTTCAAATATTTCTCCGGCGTGGTTTCCCCTTGTCAGTGATGCGGGACTGAGGGCCTGAAAAGGACAGCCGCTTAGTCTTTCGGATGGGAAGAAAATACGAGGTCCCATGTACACATTGGCACGCACGTAAAAGATCCCATGGCAGTTGATATTCGATATAAGAGTAGGCCGTAGCGCCGTTGCCCGGGCAAAAGTTCCCTCGTAGCACACTGTATGGCATATGTCCGTCTTCATTAGCCCAGTTTAGGAGCAGAACAGTAGGACGTTAACCCCATTTCATTTCATTTCATTTAAAACATTTCTTAGAAGAACAAAAAATTACACTTACGTTTACATATAACCGAGGCATCTCTGTCGTGGCCACAAGCATTTCCTGTGCACGAATAGTCACAATCGCGGAAATGGTATTCAGTGCCAGCACAGTATAGATTATTTAACCATACAGGTCCAGTGCCTGGTCCAAAGAAGGCAGCACTTTTAGCAATAGCTCCAGTCCTGTCAAATGATATAGAAACATTTTCGCTTAGACGATGTGTTAAAAGATTAGTATTGATCCGATCTCAGTTGTTCACATACTGAAAGGTGTAGCAATATAGTCGTGGTGACATTGTTTTTAAAGATTATAGACAAGGTATGAGGAGATAAGATATAGTTTTATGTTTCTAACATATTCACATAATATGTAGTATGTATTAAATATCACTTAGAGTAAAATGACATATTGTTTTATAAAAAGAGTAGTTTAGATAAAACATAACTTGCTCTATATGTCAACAACATGATAATTAATATCTCATGGGAAATTTATCTAGTAAATTTCCATATGACCATTTAAGGGTGGGTTTTGACGTCATTAGGCTAAATTAACCAATCTCTCTAATTATTTACATCATGTTTGACCAATTAGATAATTGAATGTCCAAAACCAGTTGATACAAAATTAGGATACTCGTGAGAATTCAGCAGACTTCGATTAGATTCCAGAGGGTTACCATCTAAGAGTCCTAGACACCGCGGGGTGTCTAGGTTGAGAAGAGTTGACTATAATTGTAATATGTACTATGCTTGTATGTATACCTATGCTACTACATAAAAGGTAAAAACGAACTGTTGCATTGTTATAACTGAAGAAGACAAACGTCTTAAGAAACCAGCAAGAAGAAATACACAACGTGAAGGAGGAGAAAAGACGATCCGAGATAAATCCTAGACGATCACAATGCTACGAAAATATGTAGTAAGAAAAGATGCATGGGTCATACGTAGGATGTGGCGACCGGTTTGTGAAAGGTCCGCTCTCCACATCTGACAGAAAGACCCATGGTATTACAAAGGGGCATTACGGGCGATTAGATAAAGAGCTGGCAGTTCCTACTATAATAGTTAAAAACTAGATAATGTAAAGGGAAATCCAGTGAAATTGATCCACCCCGAATTTTAGACTAGCCTCGATCACCATCACTTAAGTCGATACGATAAAAAGCATAGTCTCGATTATCCATTTTTGGATTAATTCATCAATGAGCGTTGAGCAGCAAATCGCATTCAAATCCAGGAAATGTCGCAGGCAAGCGATAACACCGGAACCACGCCAGTTGACTCAATGACAGACTTCATGGTGCAGCGTGCACGCGCTAACCATTCGGCCATCCCCCGCCCCGCACTTTTATTTACCAACAAAATATTGCGCAATGAAAATAAAATGCAATTTTTAAATAAGTATATCTATTAGAATTTCTGAATCATAAATAACACAGAAATTAGTTTGGAGTAGATTTGCGATATTTATAAGTAAACGTCATATACTGAGAGAAGATGTCGGCGCAGATACTATTTCGTTTCGTTTTTTATAGTTCAAAATTTCATTTTACTTGTCTGCATTACATTAGGATTCGGAAGAGTTGCTATATAATTTGCGTTCTGGATGGCGTGAGGCAATAGCCAATGAAACCATATGTTACGGCGACTTCTTGGCATACCATGCACGGAACTGTGGGTAAACCACTGATTGGTTGACCAATGTCTGACATCATAGGGTCACGACCCTTGACGTGACCTTCCAGTACAGCTGGTCAGATCTTCATGTAGTGTAGGCCATCGAAAGTATACAAAACGAAATATAGATCTGGGCCCTGTTTCTCGAAATCTTCGCTAAAGATAAAATCTAAATTGTAGTAATTACTTCAATTTTGATTGGCTAAGCACTAAAATCAATCTAATATTATCCAATCAAATTACTAAAATTTGGATTGTGTCTTAGTTAAAATTTCGTAAGATGTCCATAGGAGAGGTTGGTTCGGCCCCATTCACCATTTTCAAAAACATTATATGGATATTTATAAGTAAACGTCATATACTGAGAGAAGATGTCGGCGCAGATACTATTTCGTTTCGTTTTTTATAGTTCAAAATTTCATTTTACTTGTCTGCATTACATTAGGATTCGGAAGAGTTGCTATATAATTTGCGTTCTGGATGGCGTGAGGCAATAGCCAATGAAACCATATGTTACGGCGACTTCTTGGCATACCATGCACGGAACTGTGGGTAAACCACTGATTGGTTGACCAATGTCTGACATCATAGGGTCACGACCCTTGACGTGACCTTCCAGTACAGCTGGTCAGATCTTCATGTAGTGTAGGCCATCGAAAGTATACAAAACGAAATATAGATCTGGGCCCTGTTTCTCGAAATCTTCGCTAAAGATAAAATCTAAATTGTAGTAATTACTTCAATTTTGATTGGCTAAGCACTAAAATCAATCTAATATTATCCAATCAAATTACTAAAATTTGGATTGTGTCTTAGTTAAAATTTCGTAAGATGTCCATAGGAGAGGTTGGTTCGGCCCCATTCACCATTTTCAAAAACATACAAAAATTCCCCTGTAAGATACATATATTCAGAGCCACCTCCGTATACAAAGTCTATTGCATTACCTTAAATATCCAAGCCTTCGACAAATGACAAAAGCTTCTTGACGACCCCAGCCATCGTCACAGATGGTTCCCCATGTGTTATTATAGAAGATCTCAACTCTTCCTTCATGTAGTCCTGAACCTCCTACTAATCTTGGCTCTCTAGTACCTGAAATAAATCTTATCGAATGAGACAAAAAACGAGGATCTTGTGTATCATATTGGTGTGCACGTAAGAGATCCCTTGGCAGTTGGAATTCGATATAAGAGTACCCCATAGTGTCGCTGACCAGACGGAATTTCTCTCATCTCACGCTGTATGGCATATGCCTGTCTCCAATTACCCAGCAGTCGGAAAAGTGGAACGCTAAACCCCATTTCATTTCATTTTATTACAGTATGTTTGTGCTGATTTTGAAATAGGAAAAACATAATTCTTAGAAAGGTAACTTTTAAAACAGAATATGAAATTATTTACGCTTTCAACAATCAAATATAACATACCTAAAGAAGCTGCTGATAAGTTAACAAGCATACAAAAAGCGAAGAGAAACACTGCTACACCCATCATCTCTGCCCTTAGAACCTTCTCAAAGGTAAGCTCCGGGACATCTAATAGGTCCCAAATCGGGTTCCCCTTTTATAACCCCATACGTAAAGTTTTGATTGGTTGTCATCTACCCTTTTATGTTTAAAGCGAAAATTTCATATTTTCAAAGAATGTCAAAATATAATTATTTCTATATCTTTTGCTCAATAGGTTGTCAACTACTATTATATGAGCTTAAAACTCATTGATAGCAGAAAATAACACAATTACCTCCCTTGTTTTTTCTATTGCCTTCATGATATACCTGTCTTCAAACGTTTGAATTTAAAGTTGAAAATGAGATATTTGTCAATTTCTCAACTGGCAATAGTGAATTATCGGATTAATAGGATTATGCGTTTACAAGGTATGATTGTTTATCGATACCATCTATTTTAAGGCTTTATTGTAATACATTTTAAAAATATAACTTAAAAAATATGAAATTGTAGCTTTAATTTCGACTCAAGGAAAAGGGTATTTCCCGGGATTTACACACATTGGGTTTTAGTGTAGATTTATTATCTTCAATTATTGTTAAGGGAAATGCCAGCGGCGAATTACTAGGATTTTTTTCATTCAAAAAATATGTAATTTAACATCAATCTTAAACAAACAATCTTCCATTGTTCATGACACTTGACGTATACGTAGTTAAAGAGTTTTTAAAGCGAGAATTTCATATTTTTAAGTAATATTTTAGAAATGTATTTAAAAAGCCTTGAAATAGATGGTATCTATATAAACAGTGCTACCTTGGCAAACAATATTTTATCTAGTATAGATAATGTACGATTGGCGAGTTTCCCGTACATAATTAGAAAAAAATGGTACGCCAACATCAAAGGATGACGCCACATCTGTATTTTAAAGCGCAATATAGTCCGACTGGAGCTCTATAGACATTATTATTGTCTGTCTCTGGAGCTGACGTGCCATAAAGTGAGATGATTATAGTCTCTCTCTGGAGCTGCCGTGCCATAAAGTGGGGTGATTATAGTCTCTCTCTGGAGCTGACGTGCCATAAAGTGACATTATTATAGTCTCTGTTGAGGTCTCTCAACGAGTACAGGACAGGGCATGATCATTGTATGGACATTTTATTCTGAATTAAATATAAACTCACGGATGTAACGATCTGCTAGTATGAAATGGTTTATATTAAACAAACAATTTGAACAAAAGCTTAAACCATAACTATTTGTTAAATAAACACATTGTCCTGTGGTGGATCTAGGATTTTTTTGAGGGGGGGGGGGGGGGGTGACAACCCCATGTTTTGTCTCACCGACCGCGGTTTACGGAGCTTATTTCTGCCACTAGTAACATAGATGCTGATTGTGTGTCTGATAAGATGCGCACCGTGTGCTATATAATATATATATACGACCATGCGTGCGTGTCCCGGTGGAAGCTTGTAGGGCCCGGGATCCCTATACATCGGTGGGGAGGGGGGTGACTAGTAACCTTAGTCACCCCGCCTGGACCCGCCCCTGTTGTCGTTCCTAGAGTAAAGTTTGTGTCGGCCATTGTGCTTGCTGTCACCTCCCTCCCCCATTCCTCTCTTCCACGGAAAATACAACACAGCGTAAATATTTAAACTAGTTTTCGTGGAAATATATTTTCAACTTTGTGAAGAGTTTTGGTAGAGAGAGAGGGAGGGAGAGAGAGAGAGACGATTGACAATGGAAAATTACGTTGGAAAATCCTGATAAACGTTCTCGACTTACACCGAGATTGAACCCGCGACCTCAAGGCTAGCGAACCAGTGTCTTACCCACTCAGCCAGCGTGGCGCGCAAGATATGACAGCTTTCTGCGACATAACATTATGTGGAGGCGGATGTTAAACACAAATAGAACAAAAGGGGATAGGAAAATAAATCGTCCCTGAGTACGATAAGGTCGTAAGTGACAATTATTTCATTTCGAGATAATCGCATTTAAAGGTTTCAAACTAACATCACTAAATGATGGTTTAAAGCCCCAATAACACTCTTGTTGTTACTGAATAATATGTTCCAATCTTCATTCTGGTCAACAAATTGTATTATTTTACAATATTCCAATTAAATGATGATATAAATTTCATCTTAAATCACGTATTTTGAAAAATTGGAAACATTCAACCAATTGATTTGAAAAGTCTAACGTAAACCTTTTCAAATGTGACTTGGATTTTAAAATATTTCCGAACCCTCTGGACAAGTAAAATAGGATGTAATGGATAATATACACAACAGGTAGGTAACTTAAACATCTAGTACTTAGAATAAGGCTATTATTTATTTTCTGGAGCTACCAAGCCAGCAAGAATGTCATTGTCCCTTTAATATTTTTTTTTCTTTTTTTAAACTTAACCATATGCACTTACGACCTTATTACAGGGAAGTTATGGTGAACTTCAACACTTAGGACCTTTTCTTAATTACCTATAATGCACTTAAAAAACCTTCGATTGCGACCATTTTCTAGTGTAAATTAGATAGAGTATTATTAGTCATTTTGTTTTTAACAAAAAGTGATTTTTCAGATTTTGTCACTTACGACCTTATCTTACTCAAGGGACGAAATAGAAAATATCCAACTTCTCCAAACGACCCCAAGTCTCGCCATGCTTGTGTTCCGAGAACTTTACGAGCAGCTAAAATAATGGAATAATCGCTTGCCCAACTAAATCCAGCAGCAATTATTGGCGTATTCTTGTTCATGTATTCCAACCTCGTGGGTTTTCTCCGGGCCCGTCGGTTTCCCCTCACCAGGGACGGATCTAGAAATTTTGAAAAAGGGGGGCGTCGGAAAATGAGGGCACTGACCGCGGAGACGGGGCACACCGCTGGTGGGGGGGGCAAAGAAAATTATCCGTCATTTCTGCATATGTATCCATTCCAAGAGTTATTTGGCTGATATTTTCGTCTAAGTAAACGTTCGGACGGACATATTTTGTGTCTGAGAAAAGGCACTTTCAGCAGTAAAAAAGGCACTGTTGAAAATTAGGGTGGGCTATTGAATCTGCCTCTTTTCACAGCTAACGATTTCTACGCGAAAGCGATTTATTATAATAAAATTGAACCATGTGTTAGTACAGAAATGACCTAGTTTGTGTAAAATAGATGTTAAACCCTCTCTCCCTCCCTTCTCCCCCCTCCCTCTCTCTCTTGTCCATGACATACCTACCTCCAAATTCTATTATTGTTTGTCACTAACAAACAGCAATTGACCGCCATTATAACTTCCTTGTTCTTGTTTCTGTGTATTGTTAGGTTTGTAGGACTGGTTATAACAATATGAATATGATTATAATATTTATTATGAAACAGACAAGGCACTTCAACAACAAGCTTTAAACGATTTAACTATGTCATTTAAAGATGGCGTTGTAGAATATATAGAAACCAATCTAAAGATAAAAAGGGATTGCTAATTGTTGGCCGTTTGGGGAGGTAATTCCGGAGTCCATCATGGTCGCTTTTTATAAATGAGAATTTGGGGGAAAACTAACGCGAAACCTAACCCTAACCCTTTTAAGAGGGGTAAAAGTTACATCGTATTCAAGTTCATTCTTCTAAAAGAGTTAGGCCTAATGTTCCCCCAACTTCTCATTTATAGAAAACGGTCATTTTGGTCCCCGGAAACATCCGCACCTCCTCAACTGGCCTTCAATTATCTTCTCCCAATATTAAATGACCACATTCAATGGATCGATGGGAATATTCTGTCAAAAGTTTAAAGGGATGAGGGAACGAGCATAGCTTATAATATGACCACTCTCCTAATAATAATCTTTGAGTGGCATTTTGTAACTGGATAAAGCAATAAACTATAACACATACTTATGGAAAAAAACAGCTACTTATTTATTTAGGCGGCGTTTAGCTTATCTATTTCTTTAATTAATTTTTTTTTTTTTTTTTTTTTTTTTTTAGTAAATCTTCATTTCAAGAAGTTGATTTTCCGTCATGTAACACCAGATACTGCTATCCAAACATCAAACTATTTAGATACAGTTGTCGTTTACGAGGCAAAATGCTTGATACTGCTTCCCGTTTCAAGGTCGAATTCAGAAACTTTTGCAGGATGGGACTTGTTCGGTACCTGAAACGATATATTTTTCGGGGAGGGGGGAATTTTCTTGGAAATGTTTAAGAAATACATTGTCTCTATCGTTATTTCGGCGTATATATTTACACACTCGACAATTTAAACGTCTCATTGATGTAAAGCATTAATCGTGATATCACATTATGTCTACATTAGTGTCCGGCGTTTAAATGACCATCCCAGCCCACCATCTGACCATCCCAGCCCACCATCTGACCATCCCAACCCACCATCTGACCATCCCAGCCCACCATCTGACCATCCCAGCCCACCATCTGACCATCCCAGCCCACCATCTGACCATCCCAACCCACCATCTGACCATCCCAACCCACCATCTGACCATCCCAACCCACCATACCATCTGACCACCCCAGCCCACCATCTGACCATCCCAGCCCACCATCTGACCATCCCAACCCACCATCTGACCGTAACGGATAAAGCACACGATCGTGACACTTTCCAACCCTCCCTCGATCCGCCCTTGCGTTTATATAGAACAGTTCACGGGCAGGGCATACAAACAGAAACATTAGATAGATTCCACAACACGCACTACCAAAGAATAAGGAACAAGCTTTAATTTCTAATTTCAAGATCTTGTAATTTGTGTAAATGTATCAGCAGCAAGGGTTCGGAGTTCTTCAGTTTGTAGCACCACCCCACCTCCACCTAACACTCCCCGGCCCTTGCAATCTCTAGCGTGAACACATGACGAAAATATGCAAATAGTGTGGGCTTCGTGCAACAATATAACCGTGTCAATTGTCCTGTATCCTTCGACTGTCCAGAAAATAAAATAATTGTTTTTCAATGCAGTAGTTTAAAAGTGCTACTCGCTACAAAATAACGCATGAGACGGAGTACCTCCAGACCTCATATCTAAATTGCACTAGAGTTTCAACCTAAGATCTAGGTTCATCAGAAACATTTAGATGTTGAATTAACTTCAGCCAAAATAATTCAATACTCTCCTCACTCAATCCCCACTTTATATAGTCGTTATCCTTTAAGATTTTATGAATGGTCTTGGTGACATTGACAACTCCCAGCTCTTCTAACAAAATAACAATCAATAAATTCCGTCTTTCACTCAAGATTCGTTCATAAGCTACGCTTGCTTCGAACTCACAGTAATGATCAACAGTGAAAGTATTAGATACACACAAGATGAACCTCCTGCTAGCATCCATATTCTCAATTATACTGTCAATTTTATTTCCAATTCCATCCCTCTGTGGGAGAAAGACGCGAAGATTCAATTCGTGTTCTAATCTCGGTAAAACATTTTCTAAAATAAAGTCCACGTCTTCCTCACTACAGCTTAGGTAGATGTCATATTGATAGCTTCGTCCTTCACTGGCGAATCTCATGAGTCGGATGTGGTGGTATCGGAGTATGTAGACGAAGTATCGAAGGTGCCAACGATATCTGTACACCAGCGATATCGCAAGTAGCAAAAGAAGTAGACCTATCGATACTGACGTTATAATCAGACTTATAACCGGGGTCAGCAAACAAAATCGATCACTTATTGGCGTATCAATGATCCTCGCTCCCCGCCAATCACTAGGCGTTGAACATGTATATTTATTCGGGAACACCCGAAGCTTCTTGGTAAAGCCCTTGGTCTTCAGTAATCGCGCAAACCAGAGTAAATTCGCACAGGAACAAGAGTAAGGATTGTATGATAAATCAAGCTCTGATAAATCTTGTAGTGTTCCATAAGAAAACGAATTTTGATTTATTGTCGCGATTTGATTAGAGGCCAAATTTAATGTGCGCAGCGACTTTAAGTTTCTAAAATAATCGTCTGTCCACCACGAAATATGATTGTAACTGACATCAAGAGACTCCAGATTCGGCATTCGTCTTACAATAGCAGAAGGTAATGACCCAATACCGGTATTAGAGAGCTTCAGAATCTTCAAATTAGTCAATGTTGCAAAGAGTTCGTTCAAATAGTCGTTTGATTGATTGTAAAGATGGTTTTCGGAGAGGTCCAAACTTTCTAAGTTGGCGCAACAATTTAATGCATCCTCATACAAGTGTTGCGCATGGTTGGCATTGCCCTTTAAATAAAGATTAAGTAGGCTAGAACTATTAAAGGCATAATTCCTGATCCGAAATGATGATCCTGAATTGTCGTTGATAAAAACTGTGTGCAAATTGGGGAGTCTGGAAAATGTATTGCTCTCCAAACCGTGTAATGGGTTAGCTGAAATAGAAAAAATTTCAAGATGTTTCATACAATCTAAACCCCATTTCGGCATAAATCTTATAAAATTGTTATCCATGTACAGACGTTTTAAGTTAGGAAACATTGTTTTATCATAGACACAGAACTTAGGAAAATTAACCAAAGCGTTTTCAGATAAGACCAACTCCGTTAAGGTCGGAATGGGTTTCGGATTCGGTTTCGGAATCAGTTTCGGATTCAGTGAAAATTGCATGTTGTCTATCCAACATGTACGTAAACAAAGGACAGTTATATTTTTCAGTTGGGCGAAGTCGGTATGGTTATAATAGTCAATGTAAGTCGAGTTCATTATAACTCTAGATACTGGGCTGTTCCTCAGTGCCGAGAAGAAATATGTTTTTCTCGATCTACCTATAAAAGTTAATCTGATCAACTGAAGCTCTTGAAACTTCGGACTGATCACACCCATCAAGCAATAATACAACAGTCCACAGGTTATCTTTTTCTCTTGATAAATTCCTAGTATCTGAAGCTCTGTTAAGTTACGGAATGCAACTGGGGAACAGAAGGTCAAATTATTGGCTTTTAAATAAAGGTGCGTCAAAGACGAAACGTTAGAAAGGGTGTTGTATTTTATATGTGGTAAAAAGTTATTGGAAAATGTTAACTGTTTGATTTTGGATGGTAATTTGGGAATGTAAGTTAATAAGTGTTGATGTCCAGAACACACGGCAACATTATCCTTACAATAACACATGTTATCTCCACAAGCATAATAACTATCCATCAAGACGCCAGGTACTCGTGACGTTTTATCTTGGTTCGCTTTTGGAAGACCACTAGAGGACTTAGCTGAAGTTCGCCCATCAGGTATTCGTGAAGTTTCATCTTGGTTCGCCTTTGGAAGACCACTAGAGGCATTATCAGAAGTTCTTCCATCAGGTATTCGTGAAGTTTCATCTTTGTTCGCCTTTGGAAGGCCACTAGAGGCATTATCAGAAGTTCTTCCATCAGGTATTCGTGAAGTTTCATCTTGGTTCGCTTTTGGAAGACCACTAGAGGCATTATCTGAAGTTCTTCCATCATGTATTCGTGAAGTTTCATCTTGGTTCGCTTTTGGGAGACCACTAGAAGCATTATTTGAAGCTCTTCCATTAGAGTTTAGATGGATTTCCCGGCTAAAGACCGCATCAAGGAGAAATATAACCCCAAGTATGAATTTATAGATATCCATTGAGTCGAACCATACTTGTTCAACGGCCTAACCACCAGACACTAAGTTTAGGTTCATAGCGTTAGAAAAGGGGTTATCAGATTATGGTTTATGTGTTAAGACAGTTTTATGTCCCATGGTATCCTTTAATAAACTCTTGAAATGCAATGAGGTTGGTGCATTTTTAACTTATGGTGGTAGTTTATTCCTAAATGTTACTGAGTTATACTGGTTTGATCGCTGTCCAACTAATTTTAACTTTTTGGACACGAGCTAAGTTTTGGTTAAGAGATCAATTTAACTTTTGGGACACAAACTCAGTTTTAGTTAGCTGATCGTAGTGGTCAGCTCGGATGATATTTTAAAATGAGTTCCGATAATAGACAATAATCCAGAAAATGTCTGTTACAAAATGCATCACATAGACCACATTGCTAACACAAGTTACATGGGATATATATTTGTCTCGTCTCGTCTTATAAACGATGACCATTCCAAACAAGTTACGTTCCAGACTATCCCCTCGTTCATTAGCAACGACCAAACATACCTGGTAATTTAGGGTACAGGTCAAACGTTCTTGTTGTGGCACCAACTCTGAGAGTGTACATTGTGACACAAATCCTGTGAATATAACTTGTCGAAAAAGGTGTTTTGTGGCAGATTAACAGAAAACAGCTCTTGATGTGACACAAATCCTGTGAATGAAGATTATCTAAGACCAACATGCTGTGGAATAAATTGTCTATAGTTGTGACACCATTGGTCTAAACGTAGAGACACAGCCTGGTCACCAACTCTCCATAGCCCCGAGTTCATGACACCTTGTTGCATCCAATACAGGTGATTGCCTTCTTTTATTCCTTTGTACTCGTCGTGTACATAAAATGAACTATAATAAAACAAACACAATAGTTTAGATATCAAAACATCTACGATAAATTACACCCATTTAAAAAGGGAGAGAGAGAGAGAGAGAGAGAGAGAGAGAGAGAGAGAAATGGGGTTTAACGTCCACTCGACACAAAATAGGTCATTTCGGGACTAACATATGGTTTTAATTTTATTTCAATAATTCGCTTGCGCGTAGGGGTCTTTAGCAGTGGGGGAAAACCGGAGTGCCCGGAGGAAACCCGCGAGGTTGAGAGGGCTCCCCTATCTCCATGCCACATACGCTCACGCAGGGATCGAAACCAGAGCAGTAAGCCAGAGGTGACCGTCCAGCTAGAGTTCGAAGCGCGGCACTCTACACCACTAGGCCATCCCACCCCCCAACCCCACCCATTTAAAAGGTCAGTATTGATTTCGTCAAGAAATTAAATAATATTAACACAATCTGAGATTCGTTCAATAATTAAACGTTCACCCTCTAACCTCGACAGTGCCTTTTTTACTACTGAAAGTGCCTTTCAACTAGCTTTTTTGCTCGATTTTGAGGCTCTTTTTCTACGATTTCCGAACGTTTAGACGAAAATATCAGCCAAATAGCTCTTGGATTGGCTACAGATGCAAACAAATGGCGGATAATCCCCGACCCCCCTCTCAGCGGCGTGCCCCGTCTCCGCGGTCAGTGCCTTCCTAGATCCACCCCGAGCCTGGTAAGGGAAAACGTATAGACTAAAAATGTAATTAACAAAATCTGAGATTCGCATTATTATTATTAAAAGTTCAACCTAAAACTAACGTGAGGGGTAGCAATAAAGGTGCGACGCGTAAAGTAAATAGACTTACCTCAAAACATCATTTAATCGTATATATTGCTCGGTGCTTTTCAAGGAATTAAATCCATTCCTGTCTTAGTAGATCAATATGTTTTGATTTTCTGTTACTAAAGGCGTCAAGAGTTGTTAAATATATGACCTTGTTGAAAATTAAATTTATTTATGTGGATCACGTGGTAATTATCTATTTAAAAAAAATAGGGAAGTTTTAATGTGAGTAATTCTCCTTCAACCTGACTTGCCTATACCAGATCATTTTATCAATGGACAAATACGTCACAAGGAAGTACGATGAGTTGGATAGTTGAATGGTTAGGGCTTGCTATCATTTTGTCAACCAGTAAGGTTTGGGTTGTAGGTGACAAGGATTTCTACGGGTCCACGGGTTTCCTCCAATGCTAAAGACCCCTACTTGCAAGCGAATTATTGAAATAAAATCTAACTATATCTTGCTTCCGAAACGACCTAGTTTGTGTCCGAGTGAAGCTATCTCTCTCTCTCTCTCTCTCTCTCTCTCTCTTTTTTTTCTCTCTCTTTGAGTACGTCGATTAGTAGCACATAGTATTGAATGGCGTTTTAGTCTAGTCGCGACGGACCATTTTTTTACACGACACCTTACATTTAGTTTAAATTACTGGGTTTTTTTTCTTAACAGGCGGGGCTCATGTGGGTTATATTGAAGACATGTTTAAAACCTCCAGCTAAGACGTCCTTTACCAGCCCCGGCTGTGGCCCCAATTAGCTAGTTTGTTTACTCTTACAGGCGTGTAAATGTTCAGAAATATTACCAAGTGTATAAATGAATAAACCACATTATTCAGCTAAGTTGTAAGGATGTGTGTATTGGTTTGTCCTCGTGATTTCTATTCATTTGATACAAATTGTCCAAGTGCACAAAAGCATTTGAATTTGAATCAGTCTGTTGGGTATTTGTCAATTTATTGTCGTTGTAAAAGAGAGGGAGCGATTGTAACAAGGATGTCTATACCTTTAATAAACTGAACAATAATTTAGGTGCAAAGAACTGTATGACCTCTGTTAGTTTTGATATATATTACAGTGGACGTTTCTTTTACTCTCTAAACTTATTTAAGGCACGATCTTATTAACTATATAATTTATTCAATATGTTATCTAAAAGCTACATATGATCTGTGTAATACGCGGCAGAACTTCCTTATTTGATGATCCCTCCTGTCCATCTTCCCTATGCAGGGGCGTAGCCGTGAAATATATATTGGGGGGATCCGCAACTTCGGCGCGGGGAGGGGGGGTACCCATATGTCTCAGTCTTCTGTAAACATTGTTTGGCATAATTTACGGGGTTAAACTAAAATATCACATCAATACAACGTTTATCATGTTTACAGACAGCGGCACCGGTCTTCCCCGAAAGGCGAAGAAGCTGGCTTACCCCCACCTAAGAAAATTTTGGAATATTGAACGGCTGCAAACAATTTTTCCTGCTATTTTGGCCCATGAACAAAGCAATTTCAAAGTTGTCTAATATAGCCTAATTAAGGTGGCTTGCTGACTCGAATTCCAACCTTGTATGGACCCCCAAGAAAATTTTGGAATATTTGATGGCCGCAAATGCGTTTTACTGCTATTCCAGTCCTAAAATTAGTGTTTTATGAGATTTCGGGCACTTTACTTTGCCAAATTTTGGGGGGGTCCAAGTATATTGAGACCCCCCCCCCCCAGTAAAACAATTGGGGGGGGGGTCCGAACCCCCCGGACCCCCCCATGTGTGACGCCCATGTCCCTATGTGCTGGAGGCGTTATATACAATGGTTTACTTACAGTTAGAAGAAAAGACAGACAACCAGAGAGAGAGAGAGAGAGAGAGAGAGAGCAGACGACGAGACAGCAGAGACCGGCGCATGGACTCGCACGAGTCCAACCGCTGCATTGGCATCTGTGTAGAATGGTAGATACAATATAGTTAGATGTGTTCCTATCGTAGTAATTGTTCCAGTATAGAAATAGTATTAGTTTCTGTTATGTTGATATAGACCTATCTTTGTACCTGTGTTAAATTCTGTTCCCGATGTAAATAAACCATATATTTACGAAGCTGACTCTGTAATAACTAAAGTACTGTTACAAGAGAGGGAGTTTAACTTTCACTCGTCACAAACTTACTCATTTCGGGACTAACATATGGTTTAATCTTATTTCGATAATTCGTTTGCGCATCAGGGTCTATATCAGTGGGAGGAAACTGGAGTACCCGGAGAAAACCCACGAGGCTGGACAGGCGACCTTACTCCTTGTCACGTACAACCGAGGATTGGAAACCACGCCAGTTGACTCAATGACAGGTTTTATGAATTTAAAGAATGAACAAAGATTAATATACATATAATATTCTGGAGGATTTTATTTTCGTTTTGGGTAAACATTTTAAAAGCTTTCACACAAACACTTTTGTAACCCTAGATATGGTGTAGAATTAGGAATGTTTCCCTAATAATAATTACACATGTTGGTGTAAATTCAGTAAAACACTTGTAGGGGTGTGGCTTATTCGAAACCCCCCTAATCGATTACACCTTTGCAACCCAATCAACTGTAAAATTATCACCTTCGTAGAATTTATTCCCCAATAGTAGTTACACCTTTTGGTGTTAATACAGTATACAACTTGTAGCGGTGTAACTCATCCAAAACACCCCAGGATTACACCTATTCGAGAATCAGTAGTCCATTCTGATTAAAACACAGATCCTATTTCGTTTCGTGTTTTTTTATAGTTCAATATTTCGTTTTACTTGTCTTTAAAACACTAGGATCTGGTAGAGGTGTCATCATTGACGTGCTATTGGTGGTGTCAGGTGCGGATCCAGGATTTTTTGCAGGGGGGGGGGGTCTAGGTTTGATAATTGCTTAACTAATTGCGCTCAACCGATAATTTGGTAAATTAGATTCAATTTGGTTCATTCTGATGTATTTCCGGAAGGTAAATTCCAAAATAACAGGTCTAAATCGCCAATAAAATCGCATAAAATTTTTTTCAAGTCTGAGCAGGGGGGGGGGGGGTCCGGACCCCCTGGACCCCCCCCCCCCCTTCTGGATCCGCGCCTGGGTGTGAGGGGTTAGCCAATGAAACGATGTGTTAAAGCGAGCTTGTGGCGCGAGGTGCACATAACCGTGGCTAATCCACTACGCGCATCAATGCTGATTGGTTAATCAAATGTCTGACGCCATGGGTCAAAAGCCGCTCGTATGACCTCTGACACAACCTACCAGTACAACCGGTCAGATCTTCGGATCAACGAAAGTTTACAAAACGAAACGAAATATAGATCAGGGGCCTATTTAACAAAATTTTAGTTATTTGATTGGACAATATTAGATTGATTTTAGCTCTTAGCCAATCAAAATTAAAGTATCTGCTAAAATTTGGATTTTATCTTTAGTTAAAATTTCGTGAAACAGGGCCCTGTATTAAAATCAGAGTGCATAAAAGTAGGAACTCAAACACCATTTCATTTAATTCCCGCTTGTTAACTTGTATCAACCAGGCCCCGATCAGTTCACGAAGCATTCTCAGACTTAAGTTGACAATTTGATCAACTTTCAATTACGGTTTTTGAGAAATATATTTGATCCAGAAACACAAAACTTTGCACCTAGCTCCTTATTGATGTATTTGATACATTAAAACAACAAAAGTTTTATAAAGGGCAATGTTTCAGTTAAAATTAGGCGAACAATTTTGAGTAAATTCTCAACTTAAGTCTGAGAATGCTTTGTGAACACGGGGCCAGTTTATTTACAGCAAGGTGTGAGTGATGGGCCCATATTAAATCTAACCCCTATTTTAGCACACGTTCTTCGCTTTATGTTAAATAAACATGTAAGTAAATGGTGAAATTTGATGGCTTTAATATAGATCAGGATTTTGTGAATGGCGTCCAACATCAGAATTACTTCAATATCACGGAATAAACAGCCTATGTAAATATTGCGTTTAAAATTTAATTTTTGTTAGAAGTATATATGAATGGTACGCAATAAATATTCAGTAAATATTTTGTTGTGAACATTGTTTTGCCGGAATATCTGAATAGTCATTAATAACGCATCGCTATTCACGATGCCGGATCTCTCTGATTTCGATCAAAATAAGGTGTTGAAGTAGATGACCTGCCGAGATACATGTACCAACCACCACTACACGTACACTGAATATCTGTAAAAGGTCTGGAAAGGGTATAAAAACTGTTATGCAAATCAATGCCAGATTCTGAAATCGCCTCTAATCCGTAAGCGAAAGATTTTAAATGTGGAACACATATAACTTGTAAACGCCAGATTTAAGTAAATCGATAATTTTAACGTCCACTCGACACAAACTAGAGACTAACATATGGTTTAATTTTATTTCAACAATTGGCATGCGCGTAGGGGTCTTTAGCAGTAGGGGGAAACCGGAGTACCCGGGGAAAACCCACGAGGTTGGACAGGCGACCCTACTCCTTGAAACCTACAACCGGGGATTCGAAACCACGCCAGTTGACTCAATGACAGACCGTATGATACAGCGCGCACACGCTAATAGTTAATATGCAATAAATTTACTTACTTTTAACCATTCGACCATCCAACCCCCCGCCAGTGAATGGAAGGCGTATGCCCCAGCGGGAGCCACGGTGGCTAAGTGGATATGTCATTAGCCCAGTTGAGCCAGAACAGTAGGACGTTAAACACCATTTCATTCCATTTTGTATGCTCCACGGAAAACCGAGCCCCGTGTACACGTTTGGGTGCACATTAAAGAACCCCTGACAATTGGAATTTAAAACAAGAGTATCCCGTAGCACACTGTATGGCGGACCCTAGTCTGTAACCTTCTAACTGTTCTTATCTGAACTGGGCTAATGAAGACGGTCATACACCATACAGTGTTAGGTGGGTAGAGATAACAATATGAGAGGGGTGACCTAGAACAAACTGCAACAGAAATCATTTCTTTGGGAACTGTCCGGGTGTGGTCTCTAGTACTCCCATAACTAAAGCGGCCATTATCGGTCTTGGGGAAATTTGCATATTTAACACCATTCTAAGATGGCCGTCAGTGGACCAGAAAATCGACTAAGTCTCCGAAACGGTTGGCTTTAGTTCAGCTAAATATATACCCACGAGTTCAAAAATACCGACATTATTTTCCTACGACCTTATCGTAACCAAAGTCCTATATAGGGAAAGTTACGACAACTCGTTTCCAGGCGCCATTTTGGCTCCCAACTATGACGCACAATAAAAATGGCGTCATAGGCCTACAGCTTTACCTAACATTACAAAACGTTTTATTTACTTCATGCAGTATTATGTAGGTGGGAGAGTTAACGTTCTTATACCTTAAACAAACTGCACCAATGCAGTTTGGTTCAATGATAAATATGTCAGACAAAATCATACTCAAAATCGGCTGAATTCGGCAATGGCAAAATGACGCGATTAACATAATTCAAAATGACGGTCTCCAGGAATTTCTGGAAAGAGATATCTCGCAATCAGTGTGTTTCGGTGGTGGAAGGATAAATTCCTCAAACACAGAGCGATAATGTGGCTAAAAATCGAATTTGACAAATATCAATTTAAAAAATGTATTTTTCATATGGTGCCGGGCAATTAAAGGGCAGCGATAATCTCGTAAGATTTGACTTTTGCAATGTCTTTTATATGGTTTTCGATATCCGAATTTAAAGATAAATTTCTAAAACCCAAAATGGCAGCAACACAAATCAGCAGATGTTAATTTAATCTTCATTTCATTTTTCCCTGAAAAATCATGTAGAGGTCACAATTTTGAATCGATTTTGATGAAACTGCCGGACAAGGTTGTGAACCCAGTAGAGATCACAATTTTAATCCGATTTTGATGAAATTTGAAATGTAGGTTTATAACCCAAAGATCGCGGTTCCTTTCGATATTCGGGCACATTGAACCATAACTTCCTGAATTCTGGCCCCTGATTGTACGAAAAATCATGTTTTTTTACCTTGTGGATCCAATGGAGTTCACAATTTTATTCCGAATTAAAAAACCGTTTGACTATATCCCCGTTACACATTAATTGTGGTTGAGTTTGGATTTCTTGAAAATCGATAATTGAACAGCAAAATCCATAATATTAAATATTTCGTATACTAAACGTTAGCATGGGGCAGAACTTTATAAAAACCAAATAAATTCTAAGGATTTTCTGATAATTACATGCGACTCTTGTTGACTGCCCGGACGATTTAGCTGCCGTGGGCGTATGTTTCGTTGCCTAGCAACCTATTTTTGTCGAAAAGATATGACTTTTACTATGTCTTATAAATGGATGTCGATGTCTGTGAATTAAAGGTCACTGTCGAGTGCAGAAGTCATGAAACACGCCGTCGGGGACTTGCTCGGGCCGGTCTCTCCCACAAAATTCATGAAATTTACAAGCCGGAAAACGCGTTGTCTTGCTACGAATTTCGGGCACGAATACAGCAATCGGTAGGTGGTCCATGTTAACGAAGACATCTGAACTCCAATCAACAAATCAATCAGGCTGTTGTCGTTGCATTCACATGTCACCAGACACCAGAAATTTTCAATGATGAAACAAATATTTCCGAAACCCACGTCGCGCTTAGGGCAGCGTGGCGATACACACTTTTTTAAAATTTAAATTACATTGATTTTAAATGTTTTATCGATTGGACAATTTAAACAAATTTCCATTACCGAAATATTGATGATACAATTAAAGATCGATGACCCAAAACTGCAGTTACATTTTTTTCCTCCGACCTTATTGTAACATCATAACGTCATTTTGACGGCATTATCAAATTTTATTGTAACTTCGCTCGGAAAACCTCGAACCGCTGCATAATTTGTATAAAAGAACACATCTTCACCCAAACTGAAACTATATATCATCGTTCATCTATAGCCTGAAGCCACGGTGGTTCAATGCGTCACATGAAGTGGCCAGAGAAAGTAATGACAAGTTCTTCACCTACACAAGTATCATCCCTACCTCCAACTTAGAATGCTGCACAACAGTCAGGTCAAAATACAGTTTAACCCTCACAAGATTGCTACAAAGGGGTTCTCAACTGATTCTGGTAGGCTTCATTGTAGTTTTTAACATGCTAAAAACTTACCCAAGTAGGACCCCTCGGAAAGGTGTTTTTTCAAGATTACGCCCAAGCGGACACCGAAACCTAATGATCATAACTCTGTAACTATCAACCCAAATTTGATGATCTTGGTGTCTATCCCTAGGTTTTTGGGAACAGAGAACACATCAAAATCATTGAAAATGGTGTTGGCTTTGAAAATAATCCATTGCAAATGTTCAGTGGGATGCAAAGCCTTTCGATGCAGCAGCAGATGCAATGGACACTCCTCTACTACTGTATGTGACCCTTGCCAAGCTGGAAACTGTGACAAGCCAAACAACACTCATGAGGTCCATAAAGAGGAGGATGACACTTAAAACTGAACGCTCTGAAACTTATTCTATGGACAAAGGTGTTTGTGTATTGAGTGATAGTGGACAGCTGGAGGTCGTAAATTCAATTTCACAATGATTCAACAGCTAAGTGATAACCAAAGTTTTTCTTAATGTGTTTCTTGTCCCCCAAAACCTGAGCACAGACATCCTACTTTGGTAAACTTTTAGTACATTGTATGTTATGAAGTACATTGAACCTTACCAGAATCAATTGTGAAACTTTTTGTAGCAATATTTGGGGGGTTGAGGGGAAATTTCCATATATCGACTGGGTTAAAATATCACAGCTACCTAGTGTACCAGCAGGTTCAAACCTGGACTAACGTTGTCACAGAACTAAATCTAGAACATTTGGGTTGACAACTTTCTAACAAAAAATACGTTTCGAAGACGATGGACAGCCCCCGTGCGCCCGAATCACTCCTGAAAATCATACGTTGTAACTGCAAAGGGGGATGTAATTCCAAGCGATGTAGGCCGTAAGCATGGTCTTGCTTTCACTGCTGGATAAGGAAAATATATGGATATATCTTGTGCAAACTCCGAAACAGTGATAATTTAACCATTTGAAGATGTTGGCGATATTTTCTATTTTTGGGTCTCATAAGTTGGCCCTGGAAACATCAGTAGTCAACCAGCTTTGATCACAGTTCCATGGTAACAGACCATTTTATTGGCTAATTTCTCACGCCAACCAGAACGCCAGTAATATAACAACTATTTAGATCCTAGTGTTATACAGTCAAGTTATACAAAATTGTCAACTATAAAAAAACGAAACGAAATAGGATCTGTGATTTAATCAGATTGGCAAATATTAATCATCCATATATGTATAGCTATTAGAAAAGAGAGTCCACTAGTATTTTGAGAAATGCAAAGAAGTTGAAAATCTCTTAATCTTGTAAATTGGATTCTTCATGACCGGTTTGTTATTTCATTGGTATATATATGGGTTCTATAGAAAAACAAGAAATAAAAACAATAAATATATTTTGGTTGATTTTATAAATTGAAGGAAAACTAATCAGAATGAAGATTCCAGGAACTTTCAGGACATATATTGAAATGAAATGGGGTTTAACGTCCTACTGTTCCTGTTCCGACCCGTCTGGACTAATGAAGACAGGCATTCACCATACAGTGAGAGAAATTTTGCCCGGGCAGCAACACTATAGCCTACTCGTATATCGAATTTCAAATGTCAAGGGATCTTTTACGTGTACGCCCTTGTATACA
Source organism: Patella caerulea (assembly GCA_036850965.1). Classification (NCBI taxonomy): domain Eukaryota; kingdom Metazoa; phylum Mollusca; class Gastropoda; family Patellidae; genus Patella; species Patella caerulea. The sequence goes on from JAZGQO010000001.1 coordinate 6,322,369, forward strand.
CGGGACCGCGATTGTTCGTCCCATCCGAACGACTAGACAGTTGTGCTTGTCACCGACAAGGAGAAACCGCGTGGAAAAATCCGATGAACTTTCTTAGCCAATACAGGGATCGAACACGCGACCTCCGGGCTAGCGAGCCAGCGCCTTACCCACTTAGACAAGGTGGCTCTCCTTATGGTTACATGTGCAATGCAGGAGGAAAAATTGTGATTAATCTGCGACATTATCGTCCACAATTCCTTATCGAAATCACACATCTCAGAGATTAGAACATTATATCTAATTTTTAGGAAGAGTTGGCTGTTTCTTGCTGGGATAACTCAAACCAGACAATGCAAAAGGAATATATGGAAATTTACAGTCAAATTACTTTACAAAGGCGAAGTTAGAAGTTTTGCAAGACATTGCCATAAATTGTCGAGAGTTGCGAACAGTTGGCACACGAATTCACACTGGTCATTTTAGTTGCGAATCGAGTTTCGTAACCATAAAACCTTCGACGACCCCCACAGACTTTCCTAACCGTAACATAGCGACGACCCACGTTTATAAACCATAACGCCACCACGACCCACGTCCAGATTTGTAACCACACAACAACCAAGACTCCAGAATCCGTAATATCTTGTAATAGATTATTGAGATAAATAAATTATGTCCATTACCTAAACAATAAGCTGAGGATTCTACAGGTGAACTCTCCAGATTATAAACATAGAGATCTGGTTGACAATATTTAACCTGGATATCTATAGTAGCTACACACAATGAACGGTATCTTCTAATACAAGCTTTGATTGGTACTTCTTCACCATACTGTACATTACTTGTAAACTCTTATAAAGTAACAATAATAAAAATAACTCAAGATGTAAAAGAGAAAGAGAGGGAGGGAGAGAGAGGGAGAGAGAGAGGAGGGAGGGAGGGAGAGATAGAGAGAGAGAGAGGGAGAGAGAGAGAGAGAGAGGAGGGAGGGAGGGGGAGGGAGGGAGAGGGAGAGAGAGAGAGAGAGAGAGGGAGAGATAGAGAGAAAGCTGGTTCAATTTTACTTCCATGATTCGCTTGCGCGTCGGGATCTTTAGCAGTGGGAGGAAACCCAAGAGGTTGGACAGGTGGGCCCTACTCCTTGTCACGTACAAGCTGGAAATCGAAACCACAGATCTAAAGCGCATGCCTTTAACCATTGGAACACCCAAGTGTTTCTGTTGAGCTTAAAAATTGACCAGTAAAATTATCTTAGATCTATTTAACTCCGACAAAGCGATTCGTAAGCTAAGCTGTGGCATTCTATGAAAAAAACTTCAATCTTGGCTACACTACGCTTCCACTATCACGGTTCGTGCTGGGGTTGAAATCATGGAGTAATATTGGTGATGTTATCAGGTCTTGTCATATATTGAGGTCATTCGTAGAAAAGGGGTATGCTCGATTCACAGTCCAGAACGTCCAGAATCGACAGAATTACAATCGAGTGACGCGGAATTCAGTCATGTCACAGTTTTGCCAGCCCCGACAGCTGAGGTGGAGTGAGTAGAATCGTGACGTATTCCTAGGTAAAAAATATGTTTCAGCTGTCATGATTGGTTGAGATATTTTTTACACAGTCGACGCATGCGTTGTACTCCGAAATTCTCCTTTTCACTCGATTGACACCAGTTTTGGAATTCAATTCCAGAACCGTGAATCGAGCATCCCCATAGTGTTGATCGTATCCGAACGTATCTCAGGCGCGGATCCAGGATTTTTTGAAGGGGGGGGGGTGGTCTAGGTTTGATAATTGCGGTGGGCGTCAGCGCCGAAGGCGCTCAACCGATTAACCGAAAGATTTGGTTAATTAGATTCAATTTGGTGCATTCTGACGAATTTCCGGAAGGTAAATTCCAAAATTACAGGTCTAAAAATCGCCAATAAAATTTTAAGTCTGAGCAGGTGGGGGGGGGGGGTCCGGACCCCCTGGACCCCCCCTCTGGATCCGCACCTGTATCTGTACATATTAGTTCGTGGACTGAATAGGGACAATCCCATCCCTTCGTAACGCAGTGCACAGTAGAGTGGGAACCTAACAATAATTGTTAATTTTACCAGGGATGAGACACAAGTTCCCATACCATCTGTAAATATCGGGTACTAATACGAAACATTCGATATAAGACAATAAATATACCAGGAATAATGATGTCAGGCATTTAATCTAGGATAATACTTACTTTGAAGATAAATAGGGTATTTGGTACCGCAACTATTCTGCCCTGGTGCTACACTGGGTATGACCATTCCAGAATGCCCATACCATCCAGCAGTCAAATAACGATCATTGATAATCGATTTTCCACGTTGCAGCATGTTACTGGTTAATCGATTCTTTGCATTTGGGAATGGCGAATACAGTAGACAGGGATCGCTGGCTGGACAACAAAAAAACAACACGTGAAACATTATTAATACGTGGATTAATCACCTTGTAATGGAGCCCTCTGTAGTCGACTCTCGACCCTCGAATTAGATCTTGGAAGTGGTGCAGAACGGAAGACCTAATAAGAACCCGGAGAAAACGTACTTGTGTGTCACGTACAATCGGGGAATCGATACCCCAATGGTTGACTCAATGATAGACCTTATGATACAGCGTGAACGTGCTAACCAATGGGCCATTCCCCTCCCCCTCCAAGTAGAGGACTTCTGTTATATGACAGGCGTCCCTAATCCTTGTCACGTACAATTGGGGAATCGAAACATTGACAGACCTTATGATACAGGGGAGAGAGAGAAATGGGGTTTAACGTCCACTCGACACAAACTAGGTCATTTTGAGACTAACATATGGTTTCATTTTATTTCAATAATTCGCTTGCGCGTAGGGGTCTTTAGCAGTGGGAGGAAACCGGAGAGCCCAGAAGAAACCCACGAGGTTGAGAAGGCGCCCCTATCTCCATACCACATACGCTCACACCAGGGCTCGAAACCACAGCCGCAAGTCAGAGGTGACCGGCCAGCCAGAGCTCGAAACGCGGCACTCCAAACCACTAGGCCATCCCAACCACTTAAAGTTCCAATAGCATATTTTTAAGTTATATTTTTAAAATGTATTAAAATAAAGCCCAAAAATAGATTGTACCTATAAACAGTCCTACATTGTTAAAGATTAATCCTATTAATCCTATATTTCACTATTGCCAGTTGAGAAATTGGCAAAAATATCATTTTCAACTTCAAATTCAAACGTTTGAAGATGGCCGTCCATGGAGAGGAATGGGAAAACAAGGGAGGTAATTGAGTTACTATTTCCTCAATCAGCCCGTTTCAACCATTTTCACCCCTGTTAAATTTTGCCCATGATCGTATAATAGTGAGTTGACAACCTTTTGGGCAAAAGACATAGAAATAATTATGTTTTGACTTTCTTAAAAAAATATGAAATTGGAACTTTAACCAATGGGCCATCCAACCCCCTCACCTGAAGTAGAGGACTTTTGTTATATGCCAGTAAAGACGTACGGTCTCCTACCTTTAGATTTATCTACTTCCCACCGACTTTCTTCACCAACTGTTTTACAAATATATTGGTCGTTGAGATCATAACTCGCCGAATTATTATAACATCTATTATTAGTAACACAGTAGTTTCCCTGAAACAAAATACAATATAAACATAATTACTATGTCTGTGGTGTCCATGTATTTCACTGAGTGGTTTAACAAGTTTTTACAACATATTGTCGGTTTGTCATTTTAGTCTTGATAAACATAAAACAGTAGCACTTTCTATGAAAGTAAAAATCTGATGGAAGAATTAGTTATGATCTAAATGAAACTGGTATTAGCGGATCACTTATCTGTGCCAACGAGCAAACAAACACTGTCATACAGAGTGTGCTACCAGGGACATTTTGCTCCGACAGCGATGTTTTCAACTATCATTCATCTAATTCCAGCATGTCATGGTTCTTTTACATGCGCAAAGTACGACCTGAACCATTAGACACGTTCCTTTCTTCGGTATCAGGCTCGGAAATAATTAGGCGAGGTAACTGGAGAACCCGGAGATATTCTAAGATTAGGCATGCTATCTGGGGGTAGAAACTAGGCAAGTTGACTCAATGAGAGACCTTATGATCTAAAGTGACGCGTTAGACCCCCACCCCACACACGAGGTAGGTAATATCCTTATTTCAAGAACACCCCAATACCACTCATTCTACAAATATATGTCATAAGTTGAGCCAATTACTTGCTGGACAAAATGAAATTTACTTACGGAAATTTGACATCTGATAGAACCTTCATTATTACTACACGTCATACAATCTCAGTTATACTTCACCAGAATTAGTGGTTGACTATAATGCCGGCCATCATTAGAGACTTCTATCTTATATCCGGTGAATGTCTTCTGTAGATCGGGTCTAGAATTTGCGGATCTTTCTACAATCATTTGTTGGTAACTGGGTATAGGGCAGACAACTTCCCCTATACTCTCGACCGTTGCTTGAAAAACACTGGCTTTTGATGTAGTTTTAAAACTTCCATTTGCTGATAGCTGAAAAAACAACGATCAGTTAAGTTATCGTGGACACAAAATAACAAAGTACTTTCATATTGCGCGTAGGGGTATTTAGCAGTGGGAGGAAACCGGGGGGCATGAGAAAACCCGCGAGGTTGGACAGGCAACCCTACGCCTTGTCACCTATAACCGGGGAATCGAAACCACGTCAGTTGACTCAACGAGAGACCTTATGATGCTAACCATTTTAATAACCAATCCAACAAATCATAAATAACAATTTCCTTTTCCAGTCGGTCAAGATCGGGTCGTATATTAAAGTTTACCTCAATAGGTGTTATTCTACATTTAGCAGCTGCGTTATCTATAAAAGTTCCACCGAAAACAGCAATTCCATCATAAGTACCATTTCCCTGTACATCCCACAGACCATCAAATTCTAGACCATCAACTGTGGGAGCTACATCTAATCTGGTGGCACAATCAACACCAATATATCCACTTTCACAGATACACGTACCTAGAAAACATGGGGAACTTTCATATTCAAATTATCTAAGAAATGAAAAGCAGAAAAATAAAAAATGCGAGTTGTTTTGTTTTTTCAGGACTATTTTAGTCGAAAACACCAAGTATACTTCGAGAGTTTCTATAAAGTAGTTATTCGGCTTCCATTTAATAAAATTGAAAAAGTTTTTTAGTCTCTGTGTGATGACAGAGGTGAAACAGGACAGACCCGCATTACGAAACAGTGTACTTGTTTTTGGACATGGCGGCAATTTAGGGCAGAGATATCTCGTAGATAATATAGTAACTACATTATTATTACACGTGGCATGATCTATTACACTTGATCTAGTGTAACAAAGTGACCTATACCTTTCATAAACTGAACAATCATTTAGGTGCCAAGAACTGTATGACCTCTGTTAGCTTTGATATATATTATAGTGGACGTTTTTCTTAACTCTATAAACTTATTTTAAGGCACGATCCTATTAACCGTCTAATTCATTCAATGTGTTCGTTACAAGCTACACATGAGCTGTGTATAACACGTGAGAGAACTTCGTGACTTCAAAGGAAATATGCAGTACAGTCACAGATACATTAATCTTATAAATAAACAATACCCTCCCGCTAGGGTCCCTTGCAGAGAAGCGACGCTGGATGTCGTTGGCCGACTTGCTCGAGAGGACGGGACGGGACACATGAGGGGAACGTTGGCTCAAGCGAAGCGCGGCTGCTCTGGCCGCCCCGCGCTTGATTACCGGCGAACGCCGACGCGGAGGCCTTCCCCTCGTGGTTCGCCTTGTTTATTTTTTGGGGGTTGATTTTATCGCAGTCGGAGGGGCGCCCGCTCGCTTCGCTGTGGCTGTCAGCTCGGGGGTGGAGTACGGCGGGGTAGCGCCTCTCCGGCCAACATTTTATAGTTTTTTTGTGTTTTTTTGGGGGGTTTTTTTTTGTCTGGGTGCCTGTTCTCAGGCACGGTGGACGGGATGCTGTCGGTGCTGGCGAGCCACGGGTCCGGGCTGCCCATCTCGCAGAACTCGCCTCAGTGCAGTGCTGATCTCGGCGGACCGCCGCACTTGAAGAGGGAGGTGGTAGTAGCGCTTCTGGGTTCCCTCTGAATGTGACATCTGTGCCGCCAGATCGGCAGCCAGGGTCGGGTGCTGCTCGAGCATAGAGCACACGATGGACTTGCGTACGACCCGACTGTTAAACTTTTTCCCCAGGAAATTGCCGTAGCGGCTATTAAGCAATGCACCCATCTCGGAAGGCGTGTAAGGCAAGGCGGACCTGAACTTGATGAACAGCCTGTCCTCACGACTGTGCCTGGCCTGGGCCAGACAACGCATGAACTGGAAATACCGCATGATCTCGTCGTAGAACTTCTCCTCGAGGGGGAATTTAGCCGGGCCGGCGTAACCGGTCTTGTGCTTGTAGACTGAAACCACCCTGATCAATTCGCCGTCGGCGCCCGTCGACGGCACGGCATCCAAAAACTCGCCTATGGCCATGTTACAGACGGCCAGACTGCGCTGACCCGTGTTGAGCAAGATCTGGGCGAAGAGGTAGGCCAGTACGGTGCGGTACCGGACGGCGGTGATCTGAAGCGTGGCATCGGTGTCGATCCGCCCGAGCAGGTCTCGGGCGGTGGTTGTCACGTCGCAGCTGTCAATGTGAGCGACGTCGGTGGCGGTAAGCAGGCTATCGCGCTGTTCCACTACGTGCCTGCGCTCACTAAACCTCTTACGCATAGATCGGCCCCAGCGGGAGATTTTGGTCAGCCACAAGTCGTAACTGGCGTCGACGACGCTCGACCGTTCTCGCAGAAATTCGATGAACAGCCTGAGCGAGGACAGGTACGATTTTACGGTACCAACGGCCGCCTCCGAGGCGAGCATGGGTATCAGCCAGAGGTCCCGCGTCGCTCTGTGCGAGCCGAAGTCGGCAACGGGGTCCCAGTCCTTGGTGATCGCCTGCCATATACGCCAGACCTGCTTGACATGCTGGACGACGGCATAGCCACGCCGAGTGATGCCTTCGGAGAAAGCCACCTCCTTCCGGAAATTGGCTAAGAGGCGCCTTGCGCTCGCAGTCAGGGGCGGCGCGGTGCAAGCCGGCTGGACGGGGGTAACAGGCTGGAGAGCCTCGGCCAAAGTCGACTTTTGCTCCTTGTGTAGCTGCAAGGCGCTTTGATAGCACGGGCAATTTCGTCCCGGATATTTGTGAAAATTTAACAAGTGAAGGTCCACTCGAGCCACGCGGGCCTGGCAGTTTTCTACGGGGCACTCGTATCTGGGCGAGTTGCACTTGTACGTACGTATGCTCTTGGCAACGGCATCCTGTCTGCACATGCCGTGCACTGCCCGATAGTGTCTCGCCAGTCGTACGACTGAAGCCTCACAGAGAGAGCACTGCCTACGCGGTCTCGTCATAGCGAGAGACTGATGGGGACAAGCCCGCTACCCGTGCCACGCGCCACGACAGCATCCCGTCAAATGTTCGAACAGTTGCTCTTTAACAAAATTAAGGGAGAGAATCTGGCCAGGGGAGAGAATAAGTAGGGCGACGCCGCTAAAATCGCAACCCAGCGACGCCGCTCGAAGTGCAAGGGCGCTTCGGGTGGGGAAACATACCCCCCGGCTGCCCCGCACCAAAAAAACGTTGACAGCGGCCGATTTCGGCTGAAAATTGAATGCAGGTCAACTCCCGTAATCTGATATGTTAATGAGAAGAGAGATTTTCGCCACTCGGTTACCCGTGTGCGATAATATATGATTACTTTTTAACGAAATTTTTTTTTTCATTCGCCTGGCGGCGGTAGGGCAAGCCCAAGGGTCCCTGTCTGAGAGAAACGACGGAAAGGCAGGGAATTTACAGCACAAGACAGGCAGATTTTCTCGTCTTTCATCGGGCGCGGATCTCAGCGGGGAGACCGGGAAAATGACACGCTGCAACTAGCTACGCTTTCGCAGGAGGAATTTTTTTTCTTTAGTGGCACTGAGCGCATACCACCCATACATCTATTGAACAGGATAAACTGGCTTTGGTGGTAGAGAGAGACGGGGAGGCAGTCGCCTTTCCTCTCGGTCTAGAACGGCAGTCCCGTCGAGGGATTTCTCCTGTCGGCCGGCCGCCGAGTACCCGTTTCGGAGTGAGAGACCACCGCGGCGAGAGAGGCGGCCATCGAGTACCCGTTTCGGAGGGAGAGACGACAGCGGCGAGAGAGGCGACCGGCCGGGGCTGAGAGACAGCAGCGGAGAGAGAGGCGGCGGCCGATGTGTGGTTTTGCGGTACTGTCAGCCGGCCGGCGGCCGAGTACCCGTTTCGGAGTGAGAGACAACCGCGGCGAGAGAGGCGGCCGGCCGGGGGCTGCCGCTCCTCGAGACGGCCGAGGCGCCCGCGAGTGAGTACCCGTTTCGGAGTGAGAGACGACAGCGGCGAGAGAGGCGACCGGCCGGGGCTGAGAGACAGCAGCGGCCGGAGAGGCGGCGGCCGATGTGTGGCTTTGCGGTCCTGTCTGTCGGCCGGCCGCCGAGTACCCGTTTCGGAGGGAGAGACGACAGCGGCGAGAGAGGCGACCGGCCGGGGCTGAGAGACAGCAGCGGCGAGAGAGGCGGCGGCCGATGTGTGGCTTTGCGGTCCTGTCTGTCGGCCGGCCGCCGAGTACCCGTTTCGAAAGGGAGAGACGACAGCGGCGAGAGAGGCGACCGGCCGGGGGCTGCGGCGCCTCGAGACGGCCGAGGCGCCCGCGAGTGAGTACCCGTTTCGGAGTGAGAGACGACAGCGGCGAGAGAGGCGGCCGGCCGGGGCTGAGAGACAGCAGCGGCGAGAGAGGCGGCGGCCGATGTGTGGCTTTGCGGGACTGTCAGTCGGCCGGCGGCCGAGTACCCGTTTCGGAGTGAGAGACAACCGCGGCGAGACGGCCGAGACGCTCCTCGAGACGGCCGAGGCGCCCGCGAGTGAGTACCCGTTTCGGAGTGAGAGACGACAGCGGCGAGAGAGGCGACCGGCCGGGGCTGAGAGACAGCAGCGGCGAGAGAGGCGGCGGCCGATGTGTGGCTTTGCGGTCCTGTCTGTCGGCCGGCCGCCGAGTACCCGTTTCGGAGGGAGAGACGACAGCGGCGAGAGAGGCGACCGGCCGGGGCTGAGAGACAGCAGCGGCGAGAGAGGCGGCGGCCGATGTGTGGCTTTGCGGTCCTGTCTGTCGGCCGGCCGCCGAGTACCCGTTTCGAAAGGGAGAGACGACAGCGGCGAGAGAGGCGACCGGCCGGGGGCTGCGGCGCCTCGAGACGGCCGAGAGAGGCGGCGGCCGATGTGTGGCTTTGCGGTCCTGTCTGTCGGCCGCCCGCCGAGTACCCGTTTCGAAAGGGAGAGACGACAGCGGCGAGAGAGGCGACCGGCCGGGGGCTGCGGCGCCTCGAGACGGCCGAGGCGCCCGCGAGTGAGTACCCGTTTCGGAGTGAGAGACGACAGCGGCGAGAGAGGCGGCCGGCCGGGGCTGAGAGACAGCAGCGGCGAGAGAGGCGGCGGCCGATGTGTGGCTTTGCGGGACTGTCAGTCGGCCGGCGGCCGAGTACCCGTTTCGGAGTGAGAGACAACCGCGGCGAGAGAGGCGGCCGGCCGGCCGGGGGCTGCCGCTCCTCGAGACGGCCGAGGCGCCCGCGAGTGAGTACCCGTTTCGGAGTGAGAGACGACAGCGGCGAGAGAGGCGACCGGCCGGGGCTGAGAGACAGCAGCGGCGAGAGAGGCGGCGGCCGATGTGTGGCTTTGCGGTCCTGTCTGTCGGCCGGCCGCCGAGTACCCGTTTCGGAGGGAGAGACGACAGCGGCGAGAGAGGCGACCGGCCGGGGCTGAGAGACAGCAGCGGCGAGAGAGGCGGCGGCCGATGTGTGGCTTTGCGGTCCTGTCTGTCGGCCGGCCGCCGAGTACCCGTTTCGAAAGGGAGAGACGACAGCGGCGAGAGAGGCGACCGGCCGGGGGCTGCGGCGCCTCGAGACGGCCGAGGCGCCCGCGAGTGAGTACCCGTTTCGGAGTGAGAGACGACAGCGGCGAGAGAGGCGGCCGGCCGGGGCTGAGAGACAGCAGCGGCGAGAGAGGCGGCGGCCGATGTGTGGCTTTGCGGTACTGTCAGTCGGCCGGCGGCCGAGTACCCGTTTCGGAGGGAGAGACGACAGCGGCGAGAGAGGCGACCGGCCGGGGCTGAGAGACAGCAGCGGCGAGAGAGGCGGCGGCCGATGTGTGGCTTTGCGGTCCTGTCTGTCGGCCGCCCGCCGAGTACCCGTTTCGAAAGGGAGAGACGACAGCGGCGAGAGAGGCGACCGGCCGGGGGCTGCGGCGCCTCGAGACGGCCGAGGCGCCCGCGAGTGAGTACCCGTTTCGGAGTGAGAGACGACAGCGGCGAGAGAGGCGGCCGGCCGGGGCTGAGAGACAGCAGCGGCGAGAGAGGCGGCGGCCGATGTGTGGCTTTGCGGTACTGTCAGTCGGCCGGCGGCCGAGTACCCGTTTCGGAGTGAGAGACAACCGCGGCGAGAGAGGTGGCCGGCCGGCCGGGGGCTGCCGCTCCTCGAGACGGCCGAGGCGCCCGCGAGTGAGTACCCGTTTCGGAGTGAGAGACGACAGCGGCGAGAGAGGCGGCCGGCCGGGGCTGAGAGACAGCAGCGGCGAGAGAGGCGGCGGCCGATGTGTGGCTTTGCGGTCCTGTCTGTCGGCCGGCCGCCGAGTACCCGTTTCGGAGGGAGAGACGACAGCGGCGAGAGAGGCGACCGGCCGGGGCTGAGAGACAACAGCGGCGAGAGAGGCGGCGGCCGATGTGTGGCTTTGCGGTCCTGTCTGTCGGCCGGCCGCCGAGTACCCGTTTCGAAAGGGAGAGACGACAGCGGCGAGAGAGGCGACCGGCCGGGGGCTGCGGCGCCTCGAGACGGCCGAGGCGCCCGCGAGTGAGTACCCGTTTCGCAGTGAGAGACGACAGCGGCGAGAGAGGCGGCCGGCCGGGGCTGAGAGACAGCAGCGGCGAGAGAGGCGGCGGCCGATGTGTGGCTTTGCGGTCCTGTCTGTCGGCGGCCGGCCGGGGCTGCCGATCCTCGAGACGGCCGATGCACCCGCGAGGGACTTCTCCTGCCAGCCGGTGAGAGACGACAGCGGCGAGAGAGGCCGAAGCAAACTGACGAGCTTTCTCCGCCCGACATTCAACCGCTCCTGGCGGGGCCATGCGCTGAAGGATCTCGACAAAAGTTGCTGGAACGAGGGTCCCTGGCCAGCAAGAACGCCAAGAGATGAATTTGGAAGGCCAGAAAAGCCTTGAAAAGCCAAAAAATTGTGTCGAAACCTACTTTTGCACAGTGGTATACCCTTCAGACGAGTGCGAAACACTAGTATAGGAGGTAGGTGAGAGAGACCGAACCCGGTACGGTGCATGTGTATACCTTTCGAACGAGTGCGTTTTCTCTTACATAGAGGGTGATGCTCAGCCAGTCCTTGGCGGGGCAGCGAACTTTGGCGGAGAATTGATCAGGCGAGTTTCTGCAGACGGGCGCTTCGCGGTGGAAGGTATGCCGGTCTCCTCTTGCGCGGTGCGTACACGGCGGCTGAGTGAAGGCTAGGGAGTGTGTGTTAGTGCAGCTCCCAGCTACCCTTCTCTTCAGCCTCGTCGCGCCACTCGCTCGGGGGGAAGGATGGCACCCGAAGCCGTTCACCCGCGCTGTTCTCTCGCGCCGCGCTCTTTCTTCGCCGGTAGTACCTCTCAGGCAACGAAGCGGTCAGAAGGCGGGGGAACGGTTAGCCCGATCTCTCGTCCAGTTACCGTACGCTTTCGAACGATCCAAGACCCGATGGAGACGGTGGAGCGAGACCAGCCGATAATCTCGGCACAGGGTCACAGCTCGTGTAGGTCGGCTGCGCAGAGATTTATTTCTCAGCCAGCCTGGCAGACCCGAAACGTTCCGGTGTACGCTTACACGGCGGGACAGACTGGCTCGTCCGATTTTTAAATCAGCGAGTCTCGACTACCATCCCTGCGGCTAATGCCGCGGGGAGATCCCGATTCGACGCACCCGCCTGAGCCCGTCTCCTGCGTGGCCCGTCGTCTCGGCTCATCTCGGTTCTTCCGTACGCCTAGCGAGGGAACTCTTCTCGTCGGCCGGCTCTCCCGCTGGCCGACAGGGACTTCCTTCCTCGAACCACCAGCAAACGAGGCAGGCGCGGGATTCAGAATTAGGTTTTCCGCCCTGCCGACCCTCGCTCTCTCGCTCACCGGCGATTGGGCAGGCGTTTACTCGTAGTTCTCTTGGAGCTCGCGAAAGGCTATCTGGTTGATCCTGCCAGTGATCATATGCTTGTCTCAAAGCTTAAGCCATGCAAGTCTAAGTTCAGGCTCGTCCCTTTCCAGGAGCGAGTCGAAACTGCGAACGGCTCATTAGTCAGATACGGTTCCTTGGCGAAAAGCGGGTTGGTTTAATGGATAACTGTGGTAATTCTAGAGCTAATACATGCAACACACCGTGGTCCCCCCTCTCTTCGGAACAAGGGGGGGAAACGGCATTTATTCTCTGGACCAGACCGCCCTAGCCTGCGAAGCTACCGTGAAAAGTAGCGACGGGGCGAAGCGAGAGGTGTTGAAATCCGAATAACTGTGCCGATCGCGGGGTCTTTCCGGGCCCCCGACGACTTTGCCATGAAGTGTCTGGCCCATCAATTGGCGATGGTCGGCGACCTGCCTACCACGGTGGTGACGGGTAACGGGGAATCAGGGTTCGATTCCGGAGAGGGAGCCTGCGAAACGGCTACCACCTCCAAGGAGGGCAGCAGGCGCGCAACTTACCCAATCCCGACACGGGGAGGTAGTGACGAAAAATAACGTGGCGGGGCCCTATCGTGGTCGCCGCGGGCGGAATGAGCGCAACTTAAAAAAGTGTGCGAGGAGCTATTGGAGGGCAAGCCTGGTGCCAGCAGCCGCGGTAATTCCAGCTCCAATAGCCTATATCGGAGTTGCTGCGGTTAAAAAGCTCGTCGTTGGATCTCGGAGACGGCACGATTGGGTGCGATACGCTGCGGACCCGATCGGAGAATTCTTGGCCGCTCCTAACTGGTGAGCGGGGCGAGGCGGACTTGACCGTCCTGCGTCGCTTTCTCTCCTTCCCGGGGGAGATCCCGCCACAATTTATGTCTACCTTGAAAAAATTAGAGTGCTAAAGGCAGGCTAACCCCGAGCCTGAATATTTCGTGCATGGAATAAGCGGGGAGGCTCTATTCCGGAGGGCGGTCCGGCCGACTTGTTTGACGTTGCCTCCCTGTCGGTCTCGCCGGAGAGCTAGGATTCGAGAGGAACGGTGGGGGGCGAGCGTACCGGGCGGGGAGAGGTGAAATTTTGTGATCCGCTCGAGACGACTCGAGGCGAAAGCGCTGGCCCCGGACGTCTTCCTTAATCCAGAACGAAGGTGGGTGGAGCAAAGACGATCAGATACCGTCGTAGTACCGACGGTAAACGCTGCCGACCGGGCCGCGGACGAGGAACGAGAACAGCGGTTATGGACCCGTTCGTGGCGGCTTCGGGCAACCTGAGAGTTTACGGGTTCCGGGGGTAGTATGGTCGCAAGGCTGAAACTTGAAGGAATTGACGGAAGGGCACCACAAGGAGTGGAGCCTGCGGCTTAATTTGACTCAACACGGGGCAACTTACCCGGTCCGGACATCGTCAGGATTGACAGACGCTCGTGCAGTTCTTTCTCGATTCGATGGGTGGTGGTGCATGGCCGTTCGTGACTGGTGAAGTGAAAAGTCTGGTTTATTCCGCTAACGGGCGAGGCCTCGCTCTTAATTAGTCGATTCGTGGTTCTCGGTTAGCCTCACCCCGCTTGCGGGGAGACACGGGGGAACATGGGGCAAGTCGTAGCCAACTTCTTAGGGGGATCCCAAGCAAGCTCAAGCTAGGTGAGAGAGATCAATAACAGGTCAGTGATGCCCTTAGATGTCCGGGGCCGCACGCGCGCTACACTGAAGACGAAAGCGCGAGTGCCTACGGTCGTAGTCAGGCCGGGAACCCGCCCCGAGAGGGGGTAGGTAGTCTCACCTACAGCGGGTTAACCGTGCCAATCGTCTTCGTGCTGGGGATCGGGGCTTGCAACTCAGCCCCGTGAACGAGGAATTCCGAGTAGGCGTCCGTCATCAGCTGGCGCCGATTAAGTCCCTGCCTTTTGTACACACCGCCCGTCGCTACCTCCGATAGAATGGCTCAGCGAGGCCGTTGGACTCGGGACTTGCATTTTGCAACGACCCAGGAAGGCGGTCGAGCTTAATCATTTAGAGGAAGTAAAAGTCGTAACAAGGTTTCCGTAGGTGAACCTGCGGAAGGATCATTACCGTACCCTGTCGTCTCCTCCTCGTCCTCGAGAGAGAGAGAGACAGGCTAGACGAGAACTCCCCCGAAACCCATCAACAGAGACGTTAGGAGGCACGTCCCGTGCTAACCAGTCAGCGGCGAGGAGTGTCGGGTCGCCCGACATGCCCTCGGCACGTCTTCTCTTCTATCGGTACGTGTTCACGACCCTTCTCGCGGCAGGCGCTCTGCCACGCAAGACGGGCACGTTCAAAGAGCCCCGGTCGCCAGCACCGGGCCGCCGTCCATCCGATTTTCACACGAAGAAAGAGACACTGTCAATGCGGACCGTCGTGTTCGGCGGCCCGCAGTTTATAGAGTACGGCCGTAGGCGTTGGATCACTCGGCTCGTGCGTCGATGAAGAGCGCGGCCTGACGCGTTAAGTGGTGTGAATTGCAGTGAAGATCATCGACGTCTCGAACGCACATGGCGGTCGCGGGCTCTCCCGCGGCCACGTTCGTCCGAGGGCCGGCAGGTAAAACTCCCCAAGACTGGGAGTCGCGGTCGCCGGCGCGGCCCCGTCTCCTCAAAGACAGACGGACGGAGGGGAGTGCCGGGACAGCACGGAAGGTATCACGGCGCCAAGCTCTCGCCTGGGACGAACCTTTGGCAGAACGAGCGGCGGCTGTCCTTCCGGGTACGTCCTCTCCGCCAATTCTTTCTATCACCGGCCTCGGATCGAGCGAGATTACCCGCTGAACTTAAGCATATCAGTAAGCGGAGGAAAAGAAACCAACCGGGATTCCCTCAGTAGCGGCGAGCGAAGCGGGAAGAGCCCATCGCCGAATCCCCCGTCGGTCAGCGGCGGTTCGGGAACTGTGGCGTAAGGGCCCGACTCGCCAGGTGTCTGACTGTCCGAGTAAGTCCCGCGGGACAGGTTTGCTCCCAGAGTGGGTGTGAGGCCTTTACCTCGGTCTGGGTCTTCTGCCTGGCGCAGTCGGTGCCCGAGAGTCGAGTTGCTTGGGATCGCAGCTCAAAGTGGGTGGTAGGCTCCATCCAAGGCTAAATACTGGCACGAGTCCGATAGCGAACAAGTACCGTGAGGGAAAGTTGAAAAGAACTTTGAAGAGAGAGTTCAAGAGACCGTGAAAGCGCCTACGGGCAAACGGGTGGAACCGCCGGTGCGATCAGCGGGATCCAGCTCGCCGGGTAGGCGGCTCCTCGTGCGTTCGGGACCTGTTCTTCTCGGAGGACGGGCTCGGTCGACCGAGAGGGTTCGTCCCCGTCGGCGTATCTTCCGCTGTGTCGCGAGTCGCGACCGGCTCGGAGTGCTTCGTTTCGGCTGGAGTCAGGCAAGGGCCGCGTCTCTCGGGACGCTGAAACCCCCGTCTGCACTGGTCGGTTCTAGGGCGAACGTAGCTCCGGGCCGAGGAACGGCCCCGTCTTCGCTCCCGACCCAGTCCCCCAGCGCCGTCGCGGCCGCCTTGACTGCCTCTCGTAGGCTTAACAGTGCAAGTGCGGTCTCTCGGTCTACGTTGGCGGGGCGGCGGGCATTGGAGGGCGGTCTAGAGGGTCCGCGGCTGGCCGTGGCGGCACTCTTCCCGACCCGTCTTGAAACACGGACCAAGGAGTCTAACGTGAGCGCGAGTCACAGGGAAAAACACTCCCTTGGGCGCAGTGAAAGCGACGTGGTCCGATCCTCTCTCTGGCGAGCGAGGCGCAGGACCGGCCCGTCGGGGGTTGTTACGGCCTCGGTGGAGCGAGAGCGCTCGCGTTGGGACCCGAAAGATGGTGAACTAGGCCCGAGCGGGATGAAGCCGACAGAAATGTCGGTGGAGGTCCTAAGTGGTTCTGACGCGCAAATCGATCACGATACTTGGGTTTAGGGGCGAAAGACTAATCGAACCATCTAGTAGCTGGTTCCCTCCGAAGTTTCCCCCAGGATAGCTGGCGCTCGCCGCGACAGTTTCGTCCGGTAAAGCGAATGACTAGAGACATCCGTGCCGAAAGGGCGTGGAGCTATTATCAAACTTTGAACGGGCGACGAGGGGTGTCTTCCGCTCGATCTGGGAGGCTGGACCCCCGCAGAAATGTACGAGTGCCAAGTGGGCCACTTTTGGTAAGCAGAACTGGCGCTGTGGGATGAACCAAACGCCGGGTTAAGGCGCCCGATCGTCACGCTCAGCAGAACCCACAAAAGGCGTCCATCGGTAAAGACAGCAGGACGGTGACCATGGAAGCCGGTACCCGCCAAGGAGTGTGTAACAACTCACCTGCCGAATTGGTGGGCCCTGAAAATGGATGGCGCTATAGCGTGCAGCCTACACCCGGCCGTCTCGGCAAATTCTCTCCGGCCCGCCGCCGGGGGGGACAGACCGAAGCCGAGACGAGTAGGAGGGTCGCCGCGGTCAGCGCTGAAGCCTTAGACGCGAGTCTGGGTGTAGCGGCCGCGGGTGCCGATCTTGGTGGTAGTAGCAAATATTCGAGCGAGAACCTCGAAGGCCGAAGTGGAGAAGGGTTCCGCGTTGCTCCTTCGATCGGCCGCGGGTTAGTCGGTCCTAAGGCCTGGGAGAAATCCTACGGGAAGCCAGACATTTTTGGGCGGAGGGCTCTGGCACTGGGCCGAAAGGGAAACGGGTTAGTATTCCCGTACCCGAAGGTGGAGCACAAGCGGCGACGCAAGGAAGGTCGGATACGCCGTCGGGAGAGTCGAGAAGAGTTAACTTTTCTTTTTGAGGTGCGCTCGCTGACCCTGGAAGCGGTTCTGCCGGAGATAGGGAGCGAGAGCAATCAACTTTATCCGCAAAGCCGGCTCCAGCGGGGGCCTGTTCGGCTACGGCTCGACGGTCCTTGAAACTCCGACGGCTAATCTCAAAGACAACCTCTTTTACGCTCTTGCCTCGGGCCGTACCTTAATCCGCCGCAGGTCTCCAAGGTTCGAAGCCTCTGGTCGATAGAACAATGTAGGTAAGGGAAGTCGGCAAAATGGATCCGTAACTTCGGGAGAAGGATTGGCTCTGAGGGCCGGGCGGCCCGCTGCTAGCTCGGAAAGGGGAATCCTAGGGCGGGAGTCCGCCAGGTGGCATATTATGTTGGGCGCACCTGCACGACGACCGCTCTACCCCCGGATGGGCAGGTGGACGTGAGCGGCGCGGGGCTATCCCCGAACCCGCTCGCGGCACGGGCGCCGCGAACGACTCGATCAGAACTGGCACGGTCCGGGGGAATCCGACTGTTTAGTAAAAACATAGCGTCTCGAAGGCCGGAGATCGGTGTTGACGGGACGTGATTTCTGCCCAGTGCTCTGAATGTCACGGTGAAGAAATTTACGGAAGCGCGGGTAAACGGCGGGAGTAACTATGACTCTCTTAAGGTAGCCAAATGCCTCGTCATGTAATTAGTGACGCGCATGAATGGATTAACGAGATTCCCACTGTCCCTATCTACTATCTAGCGAAGCCACAGCCGGAGGAACGGGTCCGGGGCTGTCAGCGGGGAAAGAAGACCCTGTTGAGTTTGGCTCACGATTGGCTTTGTCGGGCGAGAGCGCGGGTGTAGCCTAGGTGGGACTGCCTCGCGGCGCAAGTGAAAGACCACTACTGCGTTCCTCGTTCGACTCACTCGGTGATAACCGCAGGAGCGGCCGCACTCGGGGCGGCGTCGGCGAGCTCAAGGGGCTAAGCGAGGAATTCCTTTACCTCGCGAGGGTGTTCGAGGACAGATTCAGTTTTGAGCTTAACTGGGGCGGTGTGCCCGCGAAACGATAGCGCGGGCGCCCCAAGGCCAGCCTCACAAGGGACAGAAACCCTTGGTCGAGCGAAAGGGCAAATGCTGGCTTGAGGATGCTTTTCAGTAGGAGGTATCCATGTGAAAGCACGGCCTATCGATCCTTTTGTGTCGCCCCTCGGGCGACGATGGGAGAGCCCAATTTACTGCTTCCCGCAAGAGGTGTCAGAAAAATTACCACAGGGATAACTGGCTTGTGGCAGCCAAGCGTTCTTAGCGACGTTGCTTTTTGATCCTTCGATGTCGGCTCTTCCTATCATTGCGAAGCAGAATTCGCCAAGCGTTGGATTGTTCACCCACCAACAGGGAACGTGAGCTGTGTTTAGACCGTCGTGAGACAGGTTAGTTTTACCCTACTGGTAGGGAATAATTCGAGCGGGTACGAGCGGGTAGGGCCGACTAGTACGAGAGGAACGTTGGCCCGGGATTGAAAGCGTTGGTGCTTGGTGGTGACTGCCATTGGCGCTTTGCCTTTGTCCCCGGGCGTACGGCTGAACGCCTCTAAGCCGGAATCCCATCCCACGACGTCCGCGTCTGCCTCTCGTTGACCGGCAAAGGAACGATTAGGCCCCGCTTCGCCCTCCCGAGGCGGAACGGGGTGGTGTGTGTCCGACCTGTGTGTTTCGGCAGGTGTCTTTCGAAGGCAGGTAAATCTGCTTGCAGACGACTTGGGTTTGTGCGAGTCGGGGTGTCGTACTCGGTCGAGCGGCCTGTTGTGGTTGCGAGGCGTTGAGACTTGTCCCTCGACTAGGAGATTTGTCCGCGGTAGACGGACTGAGCTCTCGGTTTTGCCCGTCCCTTGCAACGCCGCAAGAGATTTACCCGCAAAAGACGGGTAGAGCTCTGCGTGGCGCACGGGGCGGGCAGGGGAGAGAAAGAGAGAGAGAGAGAGAGCCCGCGAGGGCCGAGCGCAGACAAAATACGTCTGGGGTCGAGAACCTCGCTGCGGGCGAGAGCCGAGGTACCGTCGGCAAAAGACAGGCTGGGGAAAGTGTCGGTGGCCGACCCGCAGTCGAGAGATGGCCTGTGGCGGCAGCGGAAATCTGACGTCGGCCAGTGACAGGGAGGAAGGTGTCAGAGGCCGACCCGCGATCTGCCGTCGGCAAGTGACGGGTACGAGAAATTGTCGATGGTCGACCCGAGACGTCGGCCAGTGACCCGGAGTGCCTCTTCTGGTTAGGTCGGCCACGACAAGGAGGAAGGTGTCAGAGGGGCCGGCCCTGCGATCTGCCGTCGGCCAGTGACGGGCACGAGAAATTGTCGATGGTCGACCCGAGACGTCGGCCAGTGGCCCGTAGTGCCTCTTCTCGTTAGGTCGGCTACGTCCAGGCGTCGCCCAGAGGTGGTCGGCGAGGCACAGGTTGCTGCCACGTGCCCGCTACCGCCACCGTCGTTAACAGGTGACGGGACTCTAACAAATTTTATGATCACTCCTGTCCATCTTCCCTAACCGATGGGGGCTTTATAAGCAGGAATTTACAGACTTTGAGTATAGCAGACGACTAGACTGCAAAGACCGGCGAATCGACTCGCCCGAGTTCAGCCGTTACATTGGCAGCGGGGCGGAATGGTGGATTTGATATATTTAGATGTGTTCCCGATGCAGTCTAGTCCTCGACGTAGTAAAAGTTCCAGTATAGTTTAGTTAGTTTCTGTAATGTTGGTGTAGGCCTATTTATGTATATGTTTGATATTCTGTTACCGTGGTAAATAAACCATATATATACGAAACTGATTCTGTTATCACTTACAATAGTGTTACACTAGTGACTCTACAGGGAAATGAAATGAAATGGGATAAACTTCCTACTGATCTGTTACGATTGGGCTAACGAAAACAGACATATATCATACAGTCAATGAAGGGATCGAACCTGCAGGACAGTCTACAGCAATACTTACCATTATTACACGTGCCATGATCTAAACAACCTACAGGACAATCTATAGTAACAATCTGAACAAATAATGATGGTTGATTGGCAGTTTCTACTTGGTAACTGGGTTCCATATAAACTTCATGTACACATTGACTTTGAACACTGGACACGGATGATGATACAAACTCTGTTGTACCAGTCAGCTATTTAAAACCAAACACGTGATTAAAATACAGATCTATATTTCGTTTTGTTTTTTTAATGCTTTCGAAGGCCATCGTGAAGAACGCTAGTTGGGTGACGGTCCTACGCAAATTGTGAGGTCATATGTGAATTGTGTGTTAGGGTAAGGGTTAGGCTTGGTCATGGGTTAGGGCTAGGGCTAGCCCTGTTTACATCTCGGGACTTTGACCAAATCTACAGGTCCAAGCCCTTACCCTTACCCTAACCCACAATCGATATATGACGTCACATGTGCTAAAATGCGTAGGACCGTCTCCGATCTAGCCTTCTCCGGCCTACATGAAGATCTGACGAGTTGTGCTGGGAGGGCGCGTCAATCAGCGTTGACGTTTTTAGCGGTTTTTCCACAGTCCCGCGCAGAACTCGCCGTAACAGACAGTTTCATTGGCTAATTCTTCACATCAATAAAAGCGTCTATTATATAACAACTCTTCCAGATTCTAGTGTAGTAAGACAATTAAAACGGAATTTGAACTATAAAAAACAGGATCTGTGTTTTAATCTAATTGATTGATAAATAAACTTAAAAGATATCATTTATAAAGGCAAAATACATGTACATAATATATTTGTCATATAGTCCAGTAATGGTAAATTGTGATGTCTTATTCATTAAATGTACAACCCACTGGAACCACAATGTTGTGCTTTAAAGCTGAACTCCGGTTACAAAAATACTGAAATAATGTAATAAAAAAAAAGTTAACGCCCGCAAGCCGCCATACTTGTTTCCAATTTGTGAAATAAGTATGGCGGACATGGAGGCTTATGACCTGGAAAGGTTAGCCGTTCTCACTTCCAGTTTGTTTCTCGTCAGCTAGCTATACACATCCGGCTTTATTCTCTTCACACGGTTCACTGATTGCCGTATTTCCCCCCAACAGTATACCAAATTATTGAAGATTGCAAAATGTCTGATCAGGTAGGCCTGTAAATAATTATATGAACTGCGTCTACTACAATATAGCCTAAGCTTTACTCCAAAGCAAAAGATGCAACCAGATGTCTTACCCAACCTGTTTTTCAACCAAAACAAATCACCTATACAAACTATTAGTATTGCCTTCTTCGTGTGTTCCGTGTTGAATAGTGTTCATGAAAACGACCAAGGGACATAACTACATGTTTGGGACGGCTCTCATTGGGGAGTGTTTGACAGTGCTAAATTGATTGATGTTATGGTTTTTTTCTCCATTTTACCAACGTGTAAGAAATTGATATTGTAGTAGACGCAGTTCATATAATTATTTACAGTCTTACCTGATCAGACATGTTCAATCTTCAATAATTTGGTATACTTTGGGGGAAAAATGCAGCAATCAGTGAACCGTGTGAAGAGAATAAAGCCGGATGTGTATAGCTAGCTGACGAGAAACAAACTGGAAGTGAGATCGGCTAACCTTTCAAGGTCATAAGCCTCCATGTCCGCCATACTTATTTCACAAGTTGGAAACAAGTATGGCGGCTTGCGGGCGTTAACTTTTTTTTTATTACATTATTTCGGTATTTTTGTAACCGGAGTTCAGCTTTAATTATCTGTGTGTGAAATAGCTTTATTTAACGCCCGCTTCCACTGAGGTGATATCGCAGACAATTAACTGTTGTTGTTCTTAGCGTTTAACGTCCGCTTCCACCGAAGGTGATATCGCAGACAAGTCTTATTTTCCATTTTTATTATCTTAGCGCACGCGCAGGCGTCTTTTCTGTAGGAGGAAACCCACGAGGTTGAGAAGGAGCCCCTATCTCCATGCCACATGCGCTCATACGCAGCTCAGAGGTGATCGGCCAGCTAGGGGTTCAAAGCGCCGCGCTCTAGACCACTAGGCCATCCCAACCCCACAGACAATTATCTACGCGATAAATGAATGTAACCGGGTTGTGTGGTATCAATGTCCCGAGTTTATATAGTTCGTTTTGAACTAATTAGTAGTCTAATTTTTTGGGTGGTGGAATTTCAGTGTATGGGCGATGAATTGTATTGTCCGGATTATGGTGTTTATTTTAGTGGTTTGCATGTATGAGTAATTCATTGTTACTGAAAGCAAGTTGAGATAAAAACAAAAAATAACCATGCACGGCCCCCATTATTAGTGTTAATTAACCAGATTTTTCTACATAAAACGTCCACAACAAACCTTAATGTCTTCAATGCAGGCCTCTATAGCACTGTCTGCAGCTATTGTGGGTACTTGCTTCCTGCACAGCTGTACGATTTGGTTATTGGTAAATAAATCTCTACAATATGTCGTCGCTGTCTCTTCGGTCCAGTTTCCGGCCCACTTCGCCACCTGTAAAACAAGATTGTGTTCATTTTGTCATTAAGTCATTAACCGTAATAGTTATATTTTATAGAGAGAGAGAGAAAGTGAGAGGGAGAGAGAGAGAGAGATGGGGTTTAATGCCCGCTAGACACAAACCAACGAGATTACCTACGACCGGGGAATTGAAATCACGCCAGTTGAATCAACAACAGACGTTATCATACAGTGCTCACATGCTAACCATTCAGCTCCTTACCTCTTGTTGAAATAAAATTAAACCATTATGTAAGTCCCGTAATGGCCTAGCTTGTGTTAAGCGAACGTTAGATCTCTCTCTCCCTCCCTCTCTCTCTCTCTCTCTCTCTCTCCCATAAGATGTATATGATAATAATCCCTTACTCTTTTAATTCGTCGTGGAGATTCATTTTCTGGGAATTCTGCTAACACGGATCGTCTTCTACGAGTGAAGGTGTGACTGGAACATGATCGTTTACTAACGGCCGTATATTTGGTATTTTTCCGACATGTCCGGACAGGGCTGTCGGGATTACATTTTATTTCAGCTAAGGGAGAACCAGCTGTATTTTCACATTGACAGGTGACAGTAGTTAAACTAGCGGCCGCCATATTATCTCTAACAGATGGATTAAATAGGCTTTGACTTGATGCTACCCTAGAAAATGAACCACAGAATCATATGAAGAGTACAGGGGGAAAACGATTTAAGTAACCTTTTCAACGAACCCTAGTTAATGGCGCCAGTAACAAACAAGTGAAGAGTTCATGGGAAGAATGATTTAAGTAACTTGTTCAACGAATCCCAGTTAATGGCGCCAGTAACAAACAAGTGAAGAGTCCATGGGAGGAATGATTTAAGTAACCTTTTCAACGAACCCTAGTTAATGGCGCCAGTAACAAACAAGTCCACGGGAAGAATGATTTAAGTAACTTGTTCAACGAATCCCAGTTAATGGCGCCAGTAACAAACAAGTGAAGAGTCCATGGGAACAACGATCTAAGTCACATTTTTGTCTTTTCGAATAAAACGCAAAACAAACTTTTGGACGAGAATACGTGACGCGAACAGAGCAACAAGTGGGTTTAATATATAATTCGCTTGAGCGTAGGGGTCTTTAGCAGTGGGAGGAAACCGGAGTACCCGGAGGAAACCCACGAGGTTGAGAGGGCGCCCTATCTCCATGCCACATACGCTCACCAAGGGTACGATGGATGTATTGTCCGGGAGGTCATTTCAGAAGGGAATTGATTGTTCCACAGAAAGCTTTAGATCGATCTTCCGCTGTGCTCTTCATATATTTATATTACTACATTATCTCAAAAGTATGGTGGCGGATTGGTATCATGTCGTCGCGGTGTCAGGTGAAAATGTCGTATCGTCGGATTAAAATGTCAGGTTAAATTTTCGTATGTCGGGTTAAAACCTGGCGATGTCGGGTTAAAATGCCGTGATGTCGTGTTGTCGCCTTATGAAGGGTGACATCATGACATCGCGACATGATACCAATGTGCCACAATACAAAAGCTACCAATGAGCGTATATTAGTCATTTCAAGATTCTAAGTACAATGGAAATAAAGCTTTCACCGTAAAACAGACCCCAAATTGCCGAAAACCTTGTCAATGCAATAGAAGTTACAATTTATATCGGATCTGACAAATATGGTCTGAAGTATAGGGTGAATATTGATTAATCTATCAGCGTCAGCGTTTCGAGAGGTTTACCCAAGGCTCTGTGCACCTCACATCAAAACCTCGCCGTAAAATACCGTATCATTGGCTAATTCCTCACTTTAACCAGAACGCTGGTAATATAACAACTCTTCCAGATCCTAGTGCAGTAAAGCCAAGTAAAATAAAATTTGTAACTTTAAAAAACGAAACGAAATATAGATAGGCGTTTTAATCAGATTGGTTTCCTGGCCTTCTGCTCCAAAAAAAACCAAAACAACCAATGCATCATACCTCCATGATTCTACAAACGTATCGGCATCTTGGAATCTGGTGATGGAATAATCTACTACGTCAGAGGTACGCAAACCATTTCTAAGTACCAACTGTTTCGTATTATCTTGACTTATCTTACCACACAGACCACGTGCTTTGTCTTCATCAAGAACTGATGGCGTCACATACACATCCACATAACGCGTCGGATTACCATTATGCAAATGAGCTGTTACAATGGCACCTGTTGGAAACGTGATCTGAAAATGAACAGACGGCTCTTTAACAACACTTGACCAAGATTATACTACGAAATCTTAAAACATCGTCATAACACTGCCACTGCCAGAAAACAATATCGAAAAAAAAAGCAAAATCGGGACTTTTAGGTGGCCTAGCGGTCTCGAAAATCACGCTTCAATCTCTAGCTAGCCTATTCCCTCTGACTCCCGTCGTGGTTTCCACCCCTGTCATGGACGTATGTCACTTGGAGATAGGGGCGCAACCTCGTTTGTTTACTCCGGGTACCGCGGTTTCCTCCCACAGGAAATGAAGTAAGGCAACTTGTCTGCGATATGTCCCCGCGTGGAAGCGGGCATCAAATCCATTTTATATCATTTCATTTTTACATGCATGGCGACCCATTTATGTCAGTTTCTGGGCCCCTTTAAGGTTTTGATAACCGGGCCTTGATTTTCTGTATAAATGATATGCTGAAATAAATATAGAATTCGGAAAAAATCAATAAGACCAAAACAGACCAATGGCCACGGGTGGGCTTATAGACTTGAACACTGAGTTACACAGATTGCTATAATTACTGGCCTTCTTACAGTGCAGTGGACGCTTACGGCTGGCCCCGGATCCATTCACTTGATTTGATATTTGTTTATTTTTTACAATGTCCATTTTCTGTCTTATCCGCAGGTTTATCTTGTAGAGTTTTGTAGTGTGGACGTCCTCTACTTAATGTTATAATAACAGAACTGTTACCTTATAATCGGCATTCTTCTCAACTTTCAGAACATCAATACCATCATCACAAAGTACATACTCCATTATCCAGTTCTGTGAGTTACATTTACTGATCATATACGCTGTTCTACCAACTCGTGCCACAACACCACAATTACAGTATCCGGTACCTGTTCTTGTACAACCAACTGTTTGTATCTGAACCTGTTTCACAGAATTATAATACATTATGTTCCAAATGCAATACATGCAAATTAAATAGTTTTATTTTTCGAGTGATAATTCAACACATAAGATGGCATCGAAAGTTGATTATAATCTGGATAATCTAACTATTGGTATCTAATTAATAGTTATAACATTTCAGGCCTAAAAAAGACCAGCAATTAACTGATTGAGCTCTTGTATAATGTATGTTTAAATAATTATATAATTATGTATTTTATATAACACATTATACAAACCTCAATGTCGTGTTCTTGGTCATAATACAGAGAATATGTTCCCAGATATTGCACGTTCAGATTACTGAAACAAAACCCAAATATACAATTCTCTTTAAAATAAAGATTTCAAAGGGTATTGATGGTTGTTTCAATGGGTATTAATGATTGTTTCATTGGATATTGATGGTTGTTTCATTGGATATTGATGGTTGTTTCAATGAGAAAAACTTTTTTCTAATATACCAAGCGCCATAAAAAACGTATCACTTAGTTTTTCGTATAACAAAATGATCCTGTAAACATATCTTATTTATTTTGCTTCTTATTGTGAACAATATTAAAATGGGAACACACCAATAACAACACATTTGTACACTTATGGATGTTTAATCCGTAATCAACGGTACAAAGTCAGAGGGGTCAAAACCAAAAGTACGACACAGATGTCAGTAGCGCGTGTGTCCTCCACTGGCTCTTACGCACGCTGTGCAGACGTAGCAAGGAATAAACCATCTGTGTCATTACAACTATAGATTTGACGTCGGCATATTGGCACTATTTTGTGCTTCGGTCGTACACAATCAAGATATACACAATCAATTCTGTTGATGTTTTTAGCGTAGGGATTGACGAATAGTTAATTTATTTCCAACTGCCAAGGGATCTTTGACGTGGAAGCCTATGTGTACACGGGACCTCGGGTTTTCCATTAGAATACGAATACTGGGCTCAGTGATAACATATCAAATAATAATATGATGAGCCCATAGCAATGCGTATTAACAAATACAATCCGATAGTTTATGTAATTTAGAATTCTGTACGTACAGTCCTTTGAAAGTTCGCAGTCTTGGGTCGCTGTACGCTTTACAAATTACAGACTGGGTTGCTGTTGTATTTTTCTCAACAATCACCTTAATACAATAAAAAAAAACATAATTTAAACTATATTATGTTCCTCTTGAATTTATTGTCAAATAAATAGCTTTCTTCGTAGCAATTATATAGAGGGAGAGAGAGCGGGAGTGAGAGGGGGAGGGGGAGAGAGAGGGAGAGGGAGAGAGAGAGAGAGAGAAAGAGAGAGAGAGAGGTGGGTTTTAACGTCCACACTTAGGACTAACAAGAAGGGGTTTGGGTCTTGGGTGTTTAGCAGAGAAAGGAAACTGGGGATAATCCACGAGGTTCAACATGCAGCCCTACTCCTTGTCATCCAGGGAATTGGAAACACGTCTGTTGACTCAATGACAGACCGTGTGGTACAGCGCGCACGTGTTAACCATTCGGTCATCCAACACCCTAACAAAAAAATGAAATACATCTAACAAACCTATACGCGTTATTACCCTCAAATATCATCCTGGGTCGTGTTTCTCGAAATCTTATCTTATGGTAAAATCCAAATTTTACTAAATACTTCAATTTCGAATGGCTAAGCACTAAAATCAATCTAATATTATCCAATCAAATAACTAAAATTTGGATTTTATCTTAGTTAAAATTTCGTGAAACAGGTCCCTATGATTAAACAAAATATATCAATAAGTATATCAATAACCGACTACCTGAACACGTGGAGATATGGTATATTTGGACCAAGTTTGATGATCTCCGAAGAAATCAGACGATCTAAGGGTAACTTCAAATTGTCGAGAAGATTGTCCATTCTGATCACTAATGTCGGCGGTCACATCAATTGTATACTCGTTATCCCAACCATTCTGTAGGATATCTACTCCACATTTATCGTTTAGCCTAGCCGAGGCCGAGCAGGCGGTATTTAGTTCCGGTATTATTACATTTACGCCGTAGTTACAACCAAAAAACTCATCATAACATCCTATTGGAGCCGTTGATCGGACCTTAATTTGGCCCCTCTCTCCTTCCTTTAGACGTAGAACTGGGGTCAGGACCTAAAATGATTTATAAATATATTATAAGTGGGGCATGATTTTAATTTGGGTTAGTTTTCATTCCTTTCTGTTGACTAGAACAGAGGTCAATTCCTATAATTTTTTTATATATAAAAGCATTATAGAATTAATATTTTAATAATAAATTCTAGATTTAATTCATTTTAATCTTTACCCACTAGTTATTTACTGTAAATGAGAATATATTAGAATTTCGACCAAATGACATGAATCGTGTTAAAAAAAAATCGCCCTGTGCACTAAAACCTTGAAACGATTAAAGTTCAGTTACGTTATATAATAAATCATGGTTCACTATACTGTCTATAATAAATCATGGTTCAGTATACATTATATATTAAATCACTATATTATATATAATACCTTATGGTTCAGTAAAACTTATATAATGAATTATGGTTCACTATACGGTATATAATATATTATACGGTTCAGTATAAGTTATATAATGAATTATGGTTCTCTATACGGTATATAATTATGATTCACCATACGGTATATATACTATTCAAAAAAAGTAGGGGATATTTGATTTTTAAGTGTTATTAAAGTCACCTAATGAAACTGACGAAGAAACAAATGACAAAATGAAATGAAGTTCACATTCATCGATTTATTTCAAATGATCGTTAGACTAAGTAAGGCACAGACTGACCATTATAAGGGTAAAATGATACCCGGGGTCAAACAGCAAAGTTACCACAGCATCACAACAAAGTCAGTAACGGGTAAATCCGCCTCTCTTTGCCAAATAAGCATTGATCCGACGTGGCATACTCCTAATGAGACGTCTAAGGTCATTTTGGTGCAGATTGTCCCATTCCTGTTGCAACGCAGCAGCAAGTTCTTGGACATTGGCAGGACGTTTTTGACGTTGACGTAACCTCTGTCCAAGCATGTCCCAGGCATGCTCGATGGGGGAGAGGTCGGGACTCAGTGCTGGCCAAGGTAATGTGGTGATGTTCTGTTGTTTGAGGTAACCTGTAACGATCCTGGCCCTGTGACATCTTGCGTTGTCATCCTGGAAGATGAAACGGCGGCCATGACATCGTGCGAATGGCACAACATGGACTGCCAAGATGTTGTCCCGGTAGTACTGGCCTGTAACACGCCCTGCAGCAACATGTAAAGGCGTTCTTCCAGCAACAGTGATGCCTCCCCACACCATAACAGAACCACCCCCAAATCGATCATGTCTGATGACGTTAACGTCTTGGAAGTGCTCGTTTCGACGACGCCACACCCTCCTACGTCTGTCCAAAAAATCAACAGCGAACCTTGACTCATCTGAAAACATCACATTGCTCCAGCGTCGATTATCCCAGTGTTAACGATCCCTACACCAACGACGTCTTGCCTGAATGTGATGATCTCTCAAACAAGGGAACACGCGAGGACGTCGGGCGCGAAGGTGACCCCTATGCAGTCGATTCCGAATCGTCTGGCCACTCACTCTCACACCAGTGTCTGTTTGAAGACGAGCGCTGATCTGATTTGCTCTGATGACACGATTTCTCAAGGCCAAGGTACGGATAAATCGATCCTGGGCTTGAGTTGTCGCCTTTGGACGACCTGAGCATGGTCTGTCCTGTACAGATTGTGTATCACGGTATCTGGACCATAGCCTGCTTATGACAGACTGAGAAACATTCACCGTCCGCGCCACAACCGCCTGTGTTGTGCCGATCTGTAGCATGCCAAGGGCATGTAACCTTTCATTTTGGGTAAGCCGATGCATATCAAAATTTGTTTTCTGGACACTCAAACAATTAAACTGATGTTTCTACCCTGAAATTCAATGCCACAATGACTGTAACATTCAAAGTCAGAGTCGTGCAAATCTTGGGTTGGACCCCCATGATGATCCCAAGCATCACCTGCATTCCATGCGGTAGCTATTAGTGCGTTTGGGCGTCACATGCAACTGGAAATGTTTCTTCTGTTAGGTTCTATAGTGACTTTTTTCGTAGTCATTTGCATATTTTAGTATTATGCCCCCAAAATCAAATATCCCCTACTTTTTTTGAATAGTATAATATATTATGGTTCAGCATACGTTATATAATGCATTATGGTTCACTATACATTAAATAATATCTTATGGTTCAATATACGATATAATAAATCATTGTTCAGTATTCATTATATATATATACATATAATGAATTATGGTTCACCATACGTTATATAATTGTGGTTCACCATACGGTATATAATATATTATGGTTCAGCATAAGTTATATAATGAATTATAAATCACTATAATAAATTATGCAGTTAATAAAAATACAACACTTGAAGTGTTTTTAATACTATCACGACAATGTAAAATAACTGTGGAACCTACCTTAATACCTACAAAACGTGAGTCGCTATTCGACACTGTAAAATTGGAGGTTGGCGATTCACTTGCATGTATTTCACAGCGAATCTGCAAAGCAAATACCTGTATGTACTTATTTTGTACATACCACTGTGAGCATATTGAATTCCTTGTCGATATGCTTAATGTGTTATCAGAGAAGACATTTTTTCAATCAGTAATTGGTATTCATATGGAAATGAAATGAAATAGGGTTTAACGTCCTACTGTTCTGTTTCGACTGGGCTAATGAAGACGGGCATCCAAACAGTGGGAAATTTTGCCCGTGCAGTGGCACTATGGTTTACTCTTATATCGAATTCCACTCGAACGACTAGGCAGCTGTCATTGTCAGGCCCTCCGCCCTGCATTACTGACATGGCGGAACCACTCCGGAAAATCCTGATGAACTTTCTCGGCCAGTTACTCACCTTAACCCCTGCTAGATAAGGGATTTTACTTACATTTTCCCTCAAACAATTAAAACATGGGTGTTTAATCCCTGGGATTAATAGTCCAGGAAAACCCGCCATGTTTAGGGAATACCATAATGACAAAAAATCTACACAGAAAACTTGTTGTTCTTTGTGTTTAACGTCCGCTTCCACCAAAGGTGATATCGCAGACAAATCTTATTTTCCGTTTTCGTTACCTTAGCGCACCGTAGCGATGTTTCCTGTATGTGTGTGTGTGTGTGGGGGGGAATACCCGGAGTAAACCTCATCAACAAGCTACGCATGCTCACACCAGAGGTGACCGGTCAGCTAGAAGTCGAAGCGCGAAACTGTAAACCACTAGGCCATCCTAACTTCGAACCATGGGTTGGTATACGTATATCATAACGTCGAACCATGGGCCTTTATACTTACATCATAACCAACTGTTCTACTTAGTTGATCTTCTGTTAAACTTAATCGTTTTCTGAAGTTAGTATCACCGCCGCTTAGAACAGGGCTCGTATATACTAACTCATCATTGACATACCACAGTGCCTTATAGAACACTAAATAATTTACTCCAGTAAAATCACAGTGAAATCTGAACATCTTTCTAAACTCCTCATGAATCGTTTCCATGGTAATATTTACAGATGGCAATACATCCAGGTGTTTCTCGTCTGAAAATCAATAAATTTAACATAACCGA
This sequence comes from Patella caerulea, assembly GCA_036850965.1. Lineage (NCBI taxonomy): Eukaryota > Metazoa > Mollusca > Gastropoda > Patellidae > Patella > Patella caerulea. Next base: position 6,353,686 of record JAZGQO010000001.1, read on the forward strand.
ATAAATGAAATGAAATTGGGTTTATCGTCCTACTGTTCTGCTCCTAAACTGGGTTAATGAAGACGGACCAAATAAATGGCAATCTTGTTAAACTACACATCTTTTTTTCGTTTCGTTTTTTTTTATACTTTCAATGGCCTACATTACATGAAGATCTGACCAGTTGTACAGGAAACTCGCGTCTAGGGTGTTGTAGGAGTGGTTTTGACCCTATGACGTCAGACATTTATTAATCAGCGTTGACGTTTCTAATGGTCTACCCACAGTTCCGTGCATCCCACGCCAAGAACTCGCCATAACAAACGGTTTCGTTGCCCAATCCCCCAATTCAACCAAAACGTTGGTAATAATATAACAACTATTCCAGATCCTAATGTAGTAAAGAAAGGTAAAACGAAACGAAACTGGATCTGTGTTTTACAATCAGATTGAATAAATAGTCAACTTTTCAAACTTTTATACTTTTCCAATTCATGTTGCTTGAACAAATAAGAAAAAACGAGAGTTGAACACAATTATTGCAGTTTCCCAAATATTAAAGAAATGTCCTTGTCAGGCCCTCCGCCCTGCATCACATACTTTTCCAATTCATGTTGCTTAAACAAATAAGAAAAGACGAGAGTTGAACACAATTACTACAGTTTCCCAAATATTAAAGACATGTTATGTTTACATCCTACCGAAGATATTTATTTCATCTAAGTCGTCAACTAGGATATGCCTTTACAATGTTACAATGTACCTGCTCTAAAGAGATAGGTGGACAGACGAAATAAAAATACAGGGTCAATGATAACGTACGTACACTTTCAAAACATCTCCCATACGCCACGGAGTATTAATGGTACATGTAATTTACGACCGGCAGCTATTTTTAAATATTTTTTTTTCTCCAGACGTTTGTGATTTCGGAAAGCTGTACATCGCAGTATTGTAATAACACCAAGTTTATCAACTTCGAAGCAGAATTGGCTGAGTTACAGTCCATTTAGTAAGGCGAGCTGGCAGACTCCTCGTTCGAAAAACTTGCCATTTTGCTTCAATTTCCCACCTTATTTTATATCCCAGAAACCAAGAGTCATAAAGACATAATTATTTCACCCAAAGTAAGCTTATTTACGCATCAAGACAACCATGCAGACCCATTACATGTAGCTCTAGAAGTTTATTTTCCAACGTTTCCAATAATCGTACAAAAGATTGAATAATTACGTAAACTTGAACTAGCTACCGGCAGCTATTTTTAAATATTAATTTGATGTCGATAACCTTGTTATTTTCCGTAGGCAGCATTTTAACAACAGCAAGTTTTTCGAAATTGGAGCAGAATCGATGGAGGTTTATTGTCTTATTGTCCGTTTAGTAACGCCAACTGGCCGACCCCCTTTTCGCGAAATTAGCCATTTTGCTTCAAGTTTCATCACCACTCCATATCTAAAAATGAAAGGAACTAGAGGCATAATTATTTCCCCCAAATTAAGCTTATTTACGTATCAACACAACCAAACAAACACATGACAGATAACTTGAATGGTTTATTTTCTATGGTTTGAAACAACGTTACAGAAAATTAAACAATTACTTGAACGATACATATATAATCATAATCAATAATCATACAATATTATCAACATTCTATTTGAAAAAAAAACCAAAACTGTGTCGGAGAGTATTTAAAACAGGAAGAATGAACTAATAATAAAAATAAATTGAAAATAATCTCATCCTCCTCAAATGCATATAAAGCTGGCACTCTCCAAAGTCCCAAAACGCAGCTCTATCATAGTACTGAAAATACAAAAGATTTTTAAAAAAAATGATATCAATTAATAGTTTAAATAGCAAGCACAGAAATATTATTATTCATACCAAACTGTATGTTCATGTATTTATGATTTATTAATGCTTTTACCATTTATGCAACAGGTATAAATATATTTTGTCCCAAGGATTATGGAACTTTAAATGCCGTCAAAACTTTCATCTGCATTTTAAATTACACTTATAAATCTAATAATACACACTGAACGACAAGCAACATTTTCTTTTGTCAAATTCAGTTGAAGTATAACTGTGGTCTGTACCCATATTGTGATGGAGTTGCGTCCCTTTGGATACCGACACGGTGCCGATTTCAAGGAATTGCCCGTTTCCACGGGGGTTTCGGTCCTCAGCAGTATCTTAGATCACTAATTTAGTGTTTATTTTTATAATTATAAGTAAAATTTTGAGTGTATATTATTATGCACGTGTGGGACAATTTCAATAAAAATGAAAACTTCAAAAATTTATTAAAAGCCAACTTACCGCCATTAACCATTTTGTCAGACACGCTTGAATACTTTCTAAGACAATCGCGTGCTTTCCGAACCAAATTCTGTCGGAAAAATCAGTACTAGTTCGGTAAAAACATGACCCCAAAACAGATGGAGTGGGGTTGAAAATCTGTCTGAGCCCTCTAACGGTGATGTCGGTCGCTATTGTAATGCTGGGTACCCACTGCCGTGCGATGTGGTACGATACGATTGGCCCTATTGAGTCCACAATCTGGTTTCGATACGATAAACACAATTGCTGCGACTGACCACAAATCGTGAATGTTGCTAACCTAGCATAAAGCTAGGCTGACACTTGCACGATTCCGTGGCACGCATTTGCGCGACTCGAGTCGGTACGACACCGTCCGATTTGCGCAAACTCGTTGTGCCAATGCGGAAGTGCGTAAACAATGTGCAAACTATGCGTGAACTCGTCGTGCCAGTTCGTGTCAATGTGGACACTGATGGGCATGACAAAATCGTGGCCATAAGTCGAGCAAGTGTCAGCCTGGCTTATCACAAAGCATGAATGTTTACGACTACCAGAATAGATGCAAATTACTCACCTGAACAAATAGTTCAGTCCTATATGATAACGCCAGCTCAATTGTTCGTAATAGGTCACGGGATGTAAACAGGGGATATGCGCTAATCCCAATACTAACCCTAACCCTGGACTTAACCCCACTGTTCACCCTATCCTTAACCTGCAATCTGGCTAACAATCACGCGCCCTAACATTATTTACATCTCCGCGACCTGGACAGAAATTGAGCTCGCCGTAACAAATAAATGCAAAGCACTAACCTGAACAAATGACCGAAGCATCTTGACTATGAGCGCAATTATTCGTATTATAGTAGTGGTAACTGCGTCCACAGTTTCTATATAGACCCGGTTCGGATCCTGTACATGCAACTTTAGTAATCCATATACGTCCCGTTCCTTGCCCAAAGTATGCTCCACCTTTAGCTATCGCTCCATTCCTTAATACAAATAATTAGCAATTTATTAGTAAAGTCCCCCAAAATAACCGTTTAGTATTTAAATTCATAAATAAACGGAGAATACGCATGAGATAGTGAGAAATGGGGTTTAACATTCAATGAATAGTTATGGACTTTCGCTCATTTGGAGGAGTTGGTGGCCATTTTGAACATCATCTTTAATGATCTTAATGTGTTCTTTGCCCCCCAAAACCTAGGAAACGACACCAAGATCATCAAATTTGAGTTGATAGTTACATTATGACCATTTTAAGGCGTTTCGGTGGCCATTTTTGACACCATCTTAAAAAAACACTTTTCCGGGAGTCCTACTTTAGTAAACTTTTAGTATGTTATAAAGTACATTAATCCCTGTCAGAATCAGTTGAGAAACCTTTTGTTGCAATTTTTGGGGGTTGAGGGGGTATTTTCCATATATTGACCTGACTAGTAGTGGGGGGGGGGGGGTGTTTACCTAAAAACGTGCTTCTTGAATTGATGCAGAAACTAAAGGAAAGAAATGTATCATTAGATTATAGTAAATATATATACAAATAAACCTTACGGGCTGAAGCCAAGTTCTCGACAAGCTACTGATGCATCTTCGGGTCCCCATTGATCGTCACAGATTGTTCCCCACACACCGCCATAATAAAATTCAACTCTTCCTTTATTTGGTGTAGAACCTCTTACAAGACGAATAGATGCTAAAACAAATTGAATAAAAGAAGGTCAATTAGACATAACCAGTATCAAAATTAACATGGCGGGAATCAGGGTGATTCAGTTACAAAAGGTGGGGTTTGGTGTCTTGTTGTTCTTACCGAGACAAGCTGATGTTGAAACTCTCCATTTTGGTAACAATAAATTCCATTTATACCAAATACTAAAAAATAATATTTTACATTTGTCCGAGTAAATTTGATCTTTAATAAATCTTTTACAAACAGCGATGATAAAGCTATAACTTACGGCGACATATGATTGAAACATCTCCATTATGTTGACAGTTTGTGGTACCCCACGGTTTGTGTTTACATATGGATACAGTTGATTCTCGACCATTACCACAATCTACACCATCTAACCATATAGGTCCGGTACCTTCTCCAAAATACGCTCCACCAAATGCTTCAGCTCGGGTTCTAATTTTTAATAAAAATAAAAATAATCCCTATTAGATTTCCCGATCGCTATTTGCAGTATCTGCTTCAGGCTTTTGTGTTTGCATGAGAAGCCTAGTGGACAGTAATTGTATTCCACAGAATTGGGTCCAGTGTACTTTCAGTTAAATTACATTGCAGTATCGACCACGGGCGTCTGTATTTGATTGCGAACCCAGGTCGAAACGTCATTTAGCAATAAATAGTGATTGTATTGAATACAAATGGGTCCAGTGTGTATCTTAATTACACTGAAACAATATATTTAAACAAGGTGATATCGCGGACAGGTCTTACCTTATATTTTTATCATCTTAGCGCACGTGCAGGGATCATTACCGTGGGGATACCGGAGTACCTGGAGTAAACCCACAATGTTAAAAATGCGTCCCTATCTCCATGCCAGATACGACGTCCGCAAGCTAGGGGAGATCGGTCAGCTAGAAGTTGAAGCGCGGCATTCTAGACCACTAGACCCCCCCCCCTACCTTGAACGAATGAAGAAGGTGTGCCCTATATAGTAGCCTAGACGTGTCAAATTGTAGAAACTTACGTTGGAAAGCCAAGTTCGTTACAAACCACTGTTGCTTCTTGTGATCCCCAACCCTGATCACAAACTGTTCCCCAGGTATCATTTATACGTACTTCTAGACGTCCTTCTCGAGGTCCAGAACCTCCTACCAGTCGGTATGGAATAGCTACACAATACAGGAAAACATGATTATTGAACCAAGAACATATTATATCATCTCTCACAAAGCTGACAGGTGTTTTTATTTGAATTTTTATTTTGTCAAAGATTCACCGAATACAGTGTGTGAGAATTAGCTTTATTGAACTTCCGTTTCGGCAGACGTGATATCGCAGACAATTATTATATCCTAATGTCTTGCTCAGGCAGGGCTAATGAAGAGACGGACATACGCCATATGACGGACGAAATTGTGCCCGCACAGTGACACTATGGCCTATTCTTATTTCGAATTCCAATTGTCAAGGCATCTTTTACGTGCATGCTAATTTATACACAAGACCTCGGTTTTTCGTATCAATGAACTTTCTCGGCCAATGCAAGAATCAAACACGCACTCTCAGATAAAGTTTGTTTGGGGTTGATCATGTCAATTTTGAGAAACAGAAATCAATAAATGGTTATCATGGCAGAAAATATAAATGCCAACACATTACTTGAATAATACAAATAATACACCATCAGGTTCTGGGGATGGAAAAACTGCGAAGAATTATAAACAAACAGAAATATATTGAAAAGTGACCTGCTGCCGTGAACGGTTAGTGGTCTGATTCCTGTATATGTGTTAAAACGTTGTTTGCAGTTAAAAGTAAAAGTAACTTACGTTTGCAGATGACAGACACGTCATTCGCGTGACCACATGTAGCTTGACCGAATCCATTATTTTCACAATATGCAAGATGTGGTTCTGAACCATTACATTTAACTTTATCTAGCCATACTCGGCCGCTGCCTTGTCCAAAGTGAGACTCCTTTCTAACAACTGCTCCATCGCTAAAGAATCAGAAGAATCAGAATAATAAGAGTATATTGAAAGGGGCTGCTCTAGCTATCGAACACCCACTTAATGCTGTTCGAACTCCTGTGCATAGCCCATGTTTGAATGAAAACCCAGAATATCTCGACTCGATGCTTTCTGAATAGATGCAGTTTCAAGTTATAGACCTAAATCCCTTGGCTAGCAATGAATATTCCACGTTGCCCCAACATTATGTGGAACTCTTTATCTGGACATCTCAAAGATTCACAATGTTTGGAGACGTTAAAATGAAAACTAAACTCTTATCTGTTTGAATCATATCCAACCTGATTAAAACACAGAACCTATTTCGTTTCGTTTTTATAGTTCAAAATTTTGTTCGACTTGTCTTAACTACATTAGTATCTGGAAGAGTTGCTATATAACAGGCGCTCTAGTTGATGTGAGGGTTTAGCCAACGAAACGCTCTGTTCTTGGTGTGCTGTCTGACGTCATAGGGCCAAAAGCCGCTTGTATGAAAACGCTGCCGCAATATCCCAGTACAACTGGTCAGATCTTCATGTAGTGTAGGCCATCGAAGATATATAAAACGAAACGAAATATAGATCTGTATTTTAATCTGATTGTCATTTGTAGTATAAAACTGTTCACTTTAACAAAGTACATTAGTTTAATGAGTTGATTACGTCACACTCTGTCACTTGACGAGGTTCAAAACGAATTGTTCTTCGGTTATCTCCCCTTCTCCCTTTAAAGATAGGCTGGCACTGCCAGGCAGGATACGCCCACATGTTCGAGAGATGGATAGAGAACAAGCAATACCGAAAGTGATTTTTCCTACATCATTAAGTTAGAATTTGATATGTGCAAATATTGAAATGAATTAAGATCTTTGGGTTATAAAGGTTCATTTCAGTAGGCTTCAAATTCGACTGGGGATCATGTTGCTAAGTGGGTAAGATGCTGGCTCGGTAGCCTTGAGGTTGGGTGTTCGATCCCTGCATTGGGTGACAAAGTTCATCTAGATTTTCTAGCGTGGTTTCCCCTTGTTCGTGATGAATGATGGATGGCCTGACAAGAACAGATGTCAATTTTAGTCCGATTTTCACGAAATTCGACATCAACCTTCATTACGATGTAACGGTGATATAATCAAACGGTTTTTTTAAATGGGATAATAATTCTCACCCCCGAGGGACCACAAGCTATAAAAAAGGTAATTTTTCGTAAAATCAGGGGCCATAATTCAGGAAGTTACAATCCAATGGACGCAAATATCAAACTGAACCAAGATCTTTGGGTTATAAACATGCATGTCAAGTTTCATGAAAATCGGTTCAGAATTGTGACCTATATAGGGTCCACAACCTTGATATAACATATTTTCACACTATTCGCGTACAAACAGCGGCCATTTTGTCCGTCAATTTTGGTTCGATTTTCACGAAATTCTAACTCAGCCTTCATTACCATGTAACGGTGATATAATCAAACGTTTTTTTTAATTCGGATAATAATTTTGACCTCCAGAGGGACCACAAGCTAAAAAGGGCAATTTTTCGGACAATCAGGGGCCATAATTCAGGAAGTGACGATCTGATTGGTGCAAATATCAGAAGGAACCAAGATCTTTGGGTTATAAACATACATGTCAAGTTTCGTCAAAATCGGTTCAAAATTGTGACCTCGATAGGTTCCACAACCTTGATATAACATATTTTCACACTATTCGCGTACAAACGGCGGCCATTTTGTTTGTCAATTTTCACGAAATTTGAACTCAACCTTCATGACCATGTAACGGTGATATAATCAAACGGTTTTTTAAATCGGATAATAATTTTGACCTCCAGAGGGACCACAAGCTAAAAAGGGCGATTTTTCGGACAATGCAGGGTCCATAATTCAGGAAGTGACGATCCGATGTGCGCAAATATCGGAAGGAACCAAGATTTTGGGGTAATAAACATGCATGTCAAGTTTCATCACAATCGGTTCAAAAGTGTGACCTCTATAGGGTCCACAAGCTAAAAACATGGTATTTCGTACAATCACGGGCCATAATCCATGAAGTTCCGATCCGATACATGCCAATATCGAAAGGAACCGAGATCTTATGGGGATAAACCTATATATCAAGTTTCGTTAAAATCGGATAAGAATTGTGACCTGTAGAGAGTCCACAAACAAATTGTGAACGGACGGACGTCCGGACGGATAGGGGCGACGACATAATACGACCACATGAAAATGTGGGCGTATAAAAATGATATAAATATATTTACGGATGAAATCCAAGATCTCTACAAACAACTGACGCTTCTTTCTCTCCCCAGCCATCATCACATACAGTTCCCCAAACATTATTATAAAATACTTCTACACGCCCTTCATTAGGTCCTGATCCGCCAACTAATCTAACTTGAACTGAGAAACAAACAGTAACAATTATTAGCGGGAGAGAGAGAGGGAGAGAGAGAGAGAGAGAGAGATGAGTTTACCGTCCACTACCGACAGTTTTACTTTGCTCCAAGCACTTTTTATTGTACACAAATGCCGGGTAACGAAACATTAAACATTATTTGATACGGCACTGTTTGAGTAATCAACAATCGCCGTCAAAGACACCTTCTGCAGGATGTTGATGGAGTAGTATACTTGTAAATAATGAAGAATAATAACAACTTCAGTCAAATTAATTAATTATGTAATGTATGTTTAAGTGTTTTTGTTTTAGAAACTTAAATTGATGAACGTACCTTTACAGATAACAGAGACATCCTTTGCGTGGTTACAGTTAGTCTGGTCCCAGCATGAGTGTTTACAGTCCCTTAGATGAGATTCAGAACCTCTACAGTATACGTCATCAAAAAGGATTGGTCCAGTTCCCTGTCCAAAGTAAGCACCTTTCTTAAAAACAGCATCAGTCCTTTAAACATGAAAATAGATATATTATAGGTTTAGTACACATCTGGGTCAACAAAGAGTTTCGCAAAAGTAAAACCAAGGGTACTAGTCGGGCCTGTCGGAACGAGATTGATATTAATGTTGGGGATCGGGAACAAAACCTCCCCTAGTTCCGACGACGGTGATATTTCATTGCAAAGACCCTCCCCTGGTTCTGACGACGGTGATATTTCATTGCAAAGACAGTGCTACGCCACCAGGAGGTTTTAGCCTTATGATGTTTTTAAGCCTATTTCGTACGTTATATCATGATTAAGGGAGAGTGAGAGGGAGAGAGAACGAAAGAGAAAAGGGGTTTAATGTCCAATCGACAGATACTAGATTTTGGAACTAACATATGGTTCATTTTTATAACCAGACTGAAAGAAGAATAATAGCAGAAATTAGAATTTACAGAGAAAATAGAAAAGATAAGAAACAAATTACGTGGTATATCCAAGTTCTTTACAAACTATTTTAGTTTGTCTGCTGGTCCATCCATCATCACAAACAGTTCCCCATCGACCATCGACAAACACTTCTACCCTTCCTTCATGTGGACCCGAACCATCCGCCAGTCTAACCAATGCTGAAATTTAAATAACTACGATCGTAATATGGACGTATGGTTCAATTCTTTTTTAATAATTCGCTTGCGCTTAGGGACCTTTAGGAATGGGAGGAAACTCAAAAAACCCCACGAGAACCAAGAGGTTAGCCAGGCGACCCTACTTCTTGTCACGTACAGCCGAGGAACCGAAACCACACCCGTTGACTCAATGACAGACCTTGTGATACAGCGCGCAGACGCTAACCATTCGAAAATCCAACTTCCCGGACCTTATAAGGTCCATGGTATAGCTTAACATTCTCAAAGAATCAGTTCAATAGCTAGTGACAAAAAAAAAAAAACAATGGACTTACGTTGGCAAACCACCGACACATCTTGAGAATGGCTGCAACCTGTTTTTCCCCAACCATTATGTTTACAGCTAGCTAATGTATCTTCATGGCCGATACAGTCAACATTGTGTAGCCATACAGTCGATGTTCCAGCACCAAAATATGCATTTTGTTTTGCCACTGCGCCGTTTCTGTAACAAAAAATAAAAATAAAAAATACACACCTGCTGTATATTCTACAATAACAAGATAACGGCCGCATATTCTATAACCAGCGGCTACCAGGCAGGATACGCCCACATTTTGCAAGAGATGGGTAGAGAAAAAGCTATAACAAAAAGAGAGTTTTCGAACAATCAAGGGCCATAATTAAGGAAGTTACGATTCGATACGCATGGATATCGACAGGACCAAGATCTTTGGGTTATAAAGATAAATGTCAAGTTTCATCAAAATCACATCACAATTGTGACTTCTAGAGTAAGCTCAACCTTGATGTTTACACTATTTTGTCCGACTATTCACGTACAAGCCGCGGCCATTTTGTTAGGCAGTTTTAGTCCCATTTTCAAGAAATTTGAACTCAACCTCCATTACTATCTAACGGTGATATAATCAGACGTTCTTTTTTTTTTATTTAAATCGGATAATAATTGTGACCTCCAGTGGGACTGAGAGCTGAAAAAGGCGAGTTTTCTCACAATCAGGAGCCATAATGCAATAATTTACAATCCGATACGCGCAAATATCGAAAGGAACAAAAATCTGTGGGTTATAACCAAGCATTTCAAGTTTCATCGAAAACGGTTCAAAATTGTGACTTTACAGTGTTCACAAGCCAAAAATGGCAATTTTCGTACACTCAGGGGCCATAATCCATAAAGTTACAGTCCAATTTATGGCAATATCGAATGGATCCGAGATCGTAGGGTGATAAACCTATATTTCAAGTTTCATTGAAATCGGATACAAATTGTGGCATGTGGAGTGTTCACAAACAATTGTGGACGGACGGACAGGGGCGACGATAATATACGTCCATATGAAAATGTGGGTGTATAAAAAAAACCATAACGGCTGTATATTCTATAAAAGAACACAACGGCCATATAAAAACATAACGGCTGTATATTCTATAAAAGAACACAACGGCCATATAAAAACATAACGGCTGTATATTCTATAAAAGAACACAACGGCCATATAAAAACATAACGGCTGTATATTCTATAAAAGCACATAACGGCCATATAAAATACATAACGGCCGCATATAGACGAGAGTATCCCCATCTAAACGTCGCTTAGTATTAAACTCAATAAATGTGTATCCATAAAATTGTACCTTGTGTTGACAAATACATACTTATCAAATCCAAGTTCACCACATACAATGGCAGCTTCTTCTGTTCCCCAGTTGTCACTACAGATTGTACCCCATCGACGATCATAGTAAACTTCCACTCGACCTTCATTCGGTACTGTTCCTCCAACCAGTCTATACTGAACTGATACAAATGATGGCCGCTTTATATAAATGAGAATTTGGGGGAATGTTAGGCCTAATCCTTAACCCTTTTAGAATTCTGAACTTGGACCCAATTTACCTTTCACCCGTGTTAACGGGGTTAGGGTTAAGGTTGGTATTACCCAAAATACTCATTTGTATAAAGCGGCCATGCTGGACTCTACAAATACTCGAACCTTCCCATCCGGCCAACAATTAACATCTCACACAAAAGATCAATAAAATCAGGTAAATAATAACAAATCGAAAAAAACCCACTCGTTTATCGAAGAGACAGAGAACGGGAGAGAGAAAGAGAGAGAGAGAGGGGGGGGGAGAGAGAGAGAGAGAGAGAGAGAGAGAGAGAGAGACGGGTGGGGTGGGCTTCAGGTCCACTCGACACAAACTAAGTCATTTCGGAACTGATGGTTTAATTATTTCATAATTTGCTTGTGCCTAGGGATCTTTAGTAATGGGAGGGAAAGCGGAGGGCCCGGAGAAAACCCACGAGGTTGGACAGAAGATCCTACTTCTGACATAACGCGCTATCCATTTGGTCATCCAATCCCTCTTCAATGGGTGGACACAATTCAAAATTTGGCGTGCGGTCTATGACAATCATAGGCTCCGAGACAATATTTATGAAGCAGTGCTTCCAACATTATTGAATGTAAGATCAACGAAAATAAAATAAATATGGGGACGGGGAACGGACGGAACGGAGGCGAGCGACGGGGTGGAGGGGGGGGGGGCAGGCACGCTGCTGTAAATGTAATTAACCTAATAAGTCACAACTTTCTTGCGGTCTGCTCGAAAAAAAAAACACTACGTGCTAGAGTTCAAATATTTCTCCGGCGAGGTTTCCCCTTGTCAGTGATGCGGGACGGTGGGCCTGAAAAGTACAGCCGCTTAGTCTTTCGGATGGGAAGAAAAGCCGAGGTCCCATGTACACATTGGCGTGCACGTAAAAGATCCCTTGGCAGTTGGAATTCGATATAAGAGTAGGCCGTAGCGCCATTGTCCGGGCAAAATTTCCCTCATAGCACAATGTATGTCGTATGCCCGTCTTCCATTAGCCCAGTTTAGGAGCAGAACAGTGGGACGTTAAACCCAATTTCATTTCATTTCATTTAAAACATTTCCTAGAAGAACAAAAAATTACACTTACGTTTACATATAACCGAGGCATCTCTGTTGTGGCCACAAGCATTTCCTGCGCAGGAGTAGTCACAATCGCGATAATAGTATTCAGAGCCAGCACAGTACAGATTGTTTAACCATACAGGTCCAGTACCTGGTCCAAAGACGCCACCACTTTTAGCTATAGCCCCAGCCCTGCCAAAAGATATAGAGACATTGTCGCTTAGACGATGTGTTAAACGTTGATCTGATCTCATCTAAGTTGTTCATATATTGAAAGGGGAATTATGGGAGATTAGATAAAGAGTTAGCTGTTCTCACTATAATAGTTAAAAATAGGTTGCCAGGCAACAAAACATACGCCCACACAGCAGCTAAATCGTCCGGGCAGTTAACAAGAGTTGTCGCATATTAAGTAATTATCAGAAAATCATTAGAATTTGTTTGGTTTTTATAATATTCTGCCCCATGCTAACGTTTAGTATACGAAACATTTAATATTATTTCTAAAATTGGATAATAATTGAGACCTCTAGAGGAACCACAAGCTAAAAAGGTCAATTTTGCGTACAATCAGGGGCTATAATTCAGGAAGTTACAATCTGATATTATCCGTTGTATATCAAAAGGAACTAAGATCTTTGGGTTATAAACTTGCATTTCAAGTTTCATCAACATCAGATTAAAATTGTGACCTCTTCAGGGTCCACAACCTTGATATATCATATTTTTAAAGTATTCGTGTACAAGCGGCGGCCATTTTCTCTGTCAGTTTTGGTCCGATTTTCACGAAATTCGAACTCAAAATTCATTACATTGTGACGGTGATATACTCAAACGTTTTTTTTAAAGCGGGTAATAATCTTGACTTTCAGAGGGGCCACAATCTAATAAAGGCGATTTTTCGTATACAATCAGGGGCCATAATTCGGGAAGTTATGACCCGATATGCGCAAATATCGAAAGGAATCAAGATCTTTAGGTACTTAAAGTTTCATCAAAATTGATTTAAAATTGTGACCTCTACAGGTTCCACACCCTATATACCATATTTTTACACTTTTCGGGTACAAGGTGCGGCCATTTTGGTCTGATTTTCACAAAATTTGACCTCAACTTTCATTACCATGTAACGGTCATATAATCAAACGGTTTTTGAAATCGGATTATAATTTTGACCTCCAGAACCAAGATCTTTGGGTTATTAACATGCATGTCAAGTTTCATCAAAATCGGTTCAAAATTGTGACCTCTATAGGGTCCACAACCTTGATATAGCATATTTTCACACTATTTGCGTACAAACGGCGGCCACTTTGTCTGTCACTTTTGGTCCGATTTTCACAAAATTTAACCTCAATCTTCATTACCATATAACGGTGATATAATCAAACGTTTTTTTTTTTAAATCGGATAATAATTTTGACCACCAGTGGGACCACAAGCTAAAAAGATAGTCTGGCACTGCCAGGCAGGATACGCCCACATTTTTGAGAGATGGATAGATAACAAGCAATACCGAAAGTGATTTTTCCTACATCATTAAGTCCTGTATTTCATACTGTATTGGGGGCAACCATTTTGTTGGTCAGTTCCAGTCTGATTAGTCTCTTATCATCCAAACAAATATTCTACGAATATTAGTCTGGATCGGTCCTCAAAATTTGACAGAAAGTCGGTCATTGTCTGGATTATCCAGTCTTTTAAGTTACCACGTACCGAATCTATCAAAAAATCTCGCTTGTGAACAATGACAATCTCTAAAATTTTGTTTTAAAAGTTTTAATTGAAATGGTAATTTTCTCTCGTCATATGAATCAAACGTATGTCTTCTCACAGTTTCCTTAATCGTGATTCATGCTGTAGTATCGTCTCTATTTTGTTTCTAATAATAGATGTGCCCTGTGAATTGTGGGATATATTTTATCCTCGCTTTATAGAATCTATCAAAATCGGCCCGGCTTCATAATATCTATCACTTACCGAGACTTTAGCCAAAAGGTTCCATTGCCCATGCGTAACCGGGAGTTTGGTTTTTTATGTGGTAGATTATCCAGTAATTTTCGTCAATAATTGAGAACCGACCCAGACCCTCCGTGCGTTGAAGACTAGGGGGTTCTGGGTGACCGAGACTACAGTCTGATATGAAATTCGAAGCCGACAATGATTATGGTGTGACGGTACACAACCTAGAAATGTTACTTTTCGTCAAAATCGGATAAGAATTGTGACCTGTAGAGAGTCCACAACCATGATATACCATATTTTAACACTATTCGCGTCCGGCAATTTTGGTACGATTTTCACGAAATTCGAACTCAATCTTCCTTACGGTGCAACAGTAATATAATCAGAGTTTTTTTTTTTAAATAAGATAATAATTGTTCGAGAGATAGACAGAGAACAAGCAATACCGAAAGTGATTTTTCCTACAATCAAAGGCCATAATTCATTAAGTTACAATTTGATATGCGCAAATATCGAAAAGAATAAAGATCTTTAGGTTATAAACAATCAATTCAGGTTTCATCAAAATCGAATGAAAATTGTGACCTCTACAGGGTCCACAACTTTGATATACCATACTTTTACACTGTTCGCGTACAAACGGCGGCCATTTTTTCTGGCAATTATGGTCCGATTTTCTTGAAATTCGAATCAACCTTCCGTAGGGTGTAAAGGTGATAGAGTCAAACGTTTTTTTAAATCGGATAATAATTGTGACCACCAGAGGGACCATAAGCGATTTTTCCGACATTCAGGGGCCATAATTCAGGAAGTTACGATCAGATATGTGCAATAACGAAATGAACCAAGGTCTTTCGGCTATAACCATGCATTTCAAGTTTCATCAAAATCGGATTAAAACTGTGACCTCTACAGGGTCCACAACCATGATATACAATTTTTTAACAGTATTTGCGTACAAATGGCGGCCATTTTGTATGGCAATTTTGGTCCGATTTTCCCGAAATTCGAACTCAACCTTCCTTACGGTGATATAATCAAACGTTTTATTCAATCGGATAATAATTGTGACCTCCAGAGGGACCACAAGCTAAGAAAAGGCGATTTTGCGTATAATCAGGGGCCATAATTCAGGAAGTTACAATCCGATATGTGCAAATATCGAAAGGAACCAAGATCTTTGGATTATAACCATGAATTTCAAGTTTCATCAAAATCGAATTAAAATTGTCACCTCTACAGGGTCCACAACCTTGACATACCATTTTTTAACAGTATTTGCGTACAAATGGCGGCCATTTTGTATGGCAATTTTGGTCCGATTTTCCCGAAATTCGAACTCAACCTCCCTTAGGATGTAACGGTGATATAATCAAACGTTTTTTTTAAATGGGATAATAATTGTGACCTCCAGAGGGACCAGAAGCTAAAAAAGGTGATTTTTCGGCCAATCAGGGGCCATAATTCAGGAAATTACGTTCCAATAGGCGCAAATATCGAAAGGAACCAAGATCTGTGGGTTATAAAGATGCATGTCAAGTTTCATCAAAATCGGTTCAAAATTGTGACCTCTATAGGGTCCACAAGCTAAAAACGTGATTTTTCGTACAATCAGGGGCCATAATCCATGAAGTTTTGATCCGATACATGCCAATATCGAAAGCAGCCGAAATCTTTTGGGGATTAACCTATATTTCAAGTTTCGTCAATTGTGATAAGAATTGTGACCTCTAGAGAGTCCACAAACAAATTGCGGACGGACAGGGGCGACGACAATATACGTCCACATAAAAATATGGGCGCATAAAGAGTGATTTTTCGTACAATCAGGGGCCATAATTCAGAAAGTTACGAATCAATGGGCGCAAATATCGAAAGGAACCAAGATCTTTGGGTTATAAACATGCATGTCAAGTTTGATCAAAATCGGTTCAAAATTGTGACCTCTATAGGGTCCACAACCTTGATGTAACATATTTTCACACTAATCGTTTACAAACGGCGGCCATTTTGTCTGTCAATTTTGCTCCGATTCTCACGAAATTTGACCTCAACCTTCATTACCATGTAACGGTGATATAATTAAACGGATTCTCAAATCGGATAATAATTTTGACCTCCAGAGGGGCCACAAGCTAAAAAGGGCGATTTCGGACAATCAGGGGCCATAATTCAGGACGTTACGATCCGATGGGTACAAATATCGAAAGGAACCAAGATCTTTGGGTTATAAACATACATGTCAAGTTTCATCAAAATCAGTTCAAAATTGTGACCTCTATAGGGTCCACAAGCTAAAAACATGATTTTGCGTACAATAAGGGGGCATAATCCATGAAATTTCGATACATGCCAATATTGAAAGCAGCCGAGATCGTATGGGGATTAACCTACATTTGAAGTTTCGTCAAAATCGGATAAGAATTGTGACCTGTAGAGTGTCCACAAACAAATTGTGGACGGACGGACGTCCGGACAGACAGACGCGACGACAATATACGTCCACATGAAAATATGGGCGTATAAAAACTAGATAATGTAAAGGGAAATCCAGTCAAATTGATCCACCCTGAACAAGGATTTTGAATTTTAGACTAGCCTCGATCATCATTACTTAAGTCGATACGATAAAAACATAGTCTCGATTATCCATTTTTGGGTTAAATCAGCAATGAGCGTTAAACAGCAAATCGAATTCAAATCCAGGAAATGTCACAAGCAAGCGATAACATCGGAACCACGCCAGTTGACTCAATGACAGACCTCATGGCGCACGCACTAACCATTCGGCCATCCCCCGCTCCCGCACTTTTATTTACCAACAAAATATTGCGCAATGAAAATAAAATGCAATTTTTAAATAAGTATATCTATTAGAATTTCTGAATCATAAATAACACAGAAATTACATGTAGTTTGGAGTAGAATTGCGATATTTATAAGTAAACGTCATATACTGAGAGAAGATGTCGGCTTAGTATCTTCCGCGCAGTTATTATTTCGTTTCGTTTTTTATAGTTCAAAATTTCGTTTTACTTCTCTGCAATACACTAGGATCTGAAAGAGTTGCTATACAATTTGCGTTCTGGATGGCGTGAGGCAATAGCCGATGAAACCATATGTTACGGCGACTTCTTGGCATGTCATGCACGGAACTGTGGATAAACCACTAGAAACGTCAACGCTGATAGATTAACCAATGTCTGACATCATAGGGCCACGACCCTTGACGTGACCTTCCAGTACAGCTGGTCAGATCTTCATGTAGTGTAGGCCATCGTAAGTATATTAAACGAAATATAGATCTTGGCCATGTTTCTCGAAATCTTGACTAAAGATAAAATCTAAATTGTAGTAAATACTTCAATTTTGATTGGCTAAGCACTAAAATCTCAATCAATCCAATATTATCCAATCAAATTACTAAAATTTGGATTTTATCTTAGTTAAAATTTCGTGAGATGTCCATTTTCAAAAACATACAGAAAATCCCCTTAAGATACATATATTCAGAGCCACCTGCATGCGTATACAAAGTCTTTTGCATTACCTGGAATATCCAAGCCTTCGGCAAATGACAGCAGCTTCTTGACGACCCCAGCCATCGTCACAGATGGTTCCCCATGTGTTATTATAGAAGATCTCAACTCTTCCTTCATGTAGTCCTGAACCCCCTACTAGTCGTGGCGCGCTCGTACCTGAAATAAATCTTATCGAATGAGACAAAAAACGAGGATCTTGTGAATACATATTGTATACACGTAAGAGATCCCTTGGTAGTTGGAATTCGATATAAAAGTTCGCCATAGTCAGGCGCGGATCCAGAGGGGGCGCACCCGGCGCACGCCCCCTCTATTTTTTTGAGGTGGTGAACAATTTTAAGCTCCATATTTTCTCGCGAGAAAGTAAAACAATAATAGTTTAGGATGGAAATAGTAATTTACAGTACTGGTATGAAATTAGTCCTTGTGGACATTTTTTCCACTCAAAAATCACGGTTCCAGGCTTCGCACTCCCTAGTGGGTGCAGCACGCCTCCTCTTTCGGAAAATCCTGGATCCGTCCCTGATAGTGTCGCTGACCAGACGGAATTTCTCTCATCACACGCTGTATGGCGTATGCCTGTCTCCAATAACCCAGTCTGAGCGGAACAATGGAACGGACGCTAAACCCATTTCACTTATTTTATTACAGTATGTTTGTGCTGATTTTGAAATAGGAAAAACATAATTTTTAGAAAGGTTACTTTTAAAACTGAATATGAAATTATTTACGCTTTCAACAATCAAATATAACATACCTAAAGAAGCTGCTGATAAGTTAAAAAGCATACAAAATGCGAAGAGCAACACTGCTACACCCATCATCCCTTAAAACCTTCTCAAAGGTAAGCTCCGGGACAACTAATAGGTCCCAAATCGGGTTCTCCTTTTATAACCCCATACGTAAAGTTTTGATTGGTTGTCATCTACCCTTTCTTTATTGTGCATGCACAAATTCACTCATAAACAGGTTTTTACATATGAAGTAGACCAGGAAGAATCCACGAAAACATGGTTAAAAAGGAGTCCACCAACAAAAAAAATAGTTAAAGATACATTAAGGGAGAGAGAGAGAGAGAGAGAGAGAGAGAGAGATATGGGGTTTAACGTCCACTCGACACAAACTAGTGTCTACTATATGGTTTAATTTGCTCGCTTGCGCGTAGGGGTCTTTAGCAGTGGGAAGAAACCGGAGTGCCCGGAGGAATCCCACAAGGTTGAGAAGGCGCCCCTATCTCCATGCCACATATGCTCACACCAGGGCTGGAAACCACAGCCGCATACCAGAGGTGACCGGCCAGCTAGAGGTCGAAGCGCGGCACTCTAGACCACTAGACCATCCCAACCATCCCAACCCCCCTATTATCAATGAGGGTTGGGCAGCAGATCGGGTCTCAATCCAGTAAATATCGCAGGCCAGCGATGACATCGAGAATTGATTATTAACGTTTCATGTTAATAAAAATACAATTAATAGTTTATATAACATTTCAGGCCTAAAAAAAGACCCGCAATTGGCAGATTGAACTCTTGCATAATGTATGTTTAAATTCAAAATATAAATCCTAAAATTTAAAACTAATTTCGACTCAAGGATATGGGTATTTCCCGAGATTTACACACATGATTATTTGTTTAGGTTTATTATCTTCAACTATTGTTAAAGGTAAAACCAGTTGCGGATCACAATGAAGTTGGGTTATCCTCAAAATATATAATTTAATATCAGTCTTACACTAACAATCCTCCATTGTTCGTGACACCACACGTACGCAGTTAATAGTCACGGCCTTTGTAATCGAGGGCTAGGGGCCTGGGTGGAGACTTTCGTGTTTAAAATCAAGTGTAAATGATGCTTTCTGGACTACATCCTGGTGTATCGCGGTTATGGACAAGTCAATCTTGAAAAATTCACCCAAATCCACCCAATTTCATTCCAAAAGAAAGGACACTAAAACTATGGCAAAATGGATACAAACACTATAACAAAAAGGACAGTAAAATAACAAAAATGACACTAAAACTAACATACAGGACACGATCTGGTGATTTAACATAAGTGTCTGGTGTTGTGTCTGAATACACGGTTTCGATTACCCGCTTGTACGTGACTATGAATGGGATCGACTATCCAACCTCGAGGGTTTTCTCCGGGTCCAGCGCACAAGCGTCATCATTGAAATTAATTTGAGCTATATGTTGGTCCCGAAATATCCTCGTTTGTGTCGAATAAACGCCCTCTTTCTCTCTCTCTTTCTCTCAACAAGGCATTAAACCATTCATAATATAGCGCAATATAGCCCGACCGAGGCTGACCGGAGACATTATTATAATATCTCTGTATAGGGCTGACGTGCTACAAACTGAGATATGGTTTCTGGCGAGCTCCCCCAACTAATATAGGGCTTGATCACTGTATAGTGATGACACCATTTTAATCTGAATTAGATATATTCTCACGGATGTAATGATTGCTAGTATGAAATCGTTTATATTAAACAAACAATTGGACAAAAAGCTTAGACTATAACTATTTGTTAAGCAAACACCGTGTCGTACCTAGGGTTTGTATTGGCACTTGTGCTTTCTCCCCCCACTCCCCTCTTCCACGAAAAACACAACACGGCATAAATATTTAAACAAGTAAACAATAGCGGTGTTTTCGTAGAAATATATTTTCAACTTTGTGAAGAGTTTTGGTATAAGACAATTAATTGAATGATAGATTTACTGGTAAGTTTTAAGGATTTGGGGCGCGGATGCGGGCGGTGTTACATCGTTAAAGGGCCAATCCCGATAACTTTCTGAGGAATAAAACTGCTTAATTTTGTGTTAAAATCCCTTAAAACCCATTACCTAAGGCCGACCAACTAACACAATATTTGTGATACGCTTGTAAATAACTTAAATCTGACAGTCTTCATCTGGAAATGGAGACCGTTGTATTATACAGTATCTGGATAAAACCAGACTTTTTTCTATAAAAATAATATGTAGGTGAAATTTACCTTTTGTTATCGAGTACAGTACATGGGCCATTCACTGTTTAGACCTCTCAAGAAACATTAATTGATTATCAGGTCACCCAATGAAAAAATTGACCCGAAATCTTAAAAGGGTTACGTGTCCGGATAAGCAGTGTTGACGTTCACGTCCAAACGACTCAATATTTTGAGCTGAAATTTTCAGACAAGATAAATACACCATGCCTCTATATTTTGGTCCATAAATTTCATAAACTCTCAGATTTTAAAGTTTGAGACTCTGTTCTTATTCGGATTGTCCCTGTAATACGTGCGTGCTGTATCATGACATCTGTCATTGAATCAAGTGGCGTGGTTTCGATTCCCCGGTCGTACTTGACAAGAAGTATGGTTGCCAGTCCAAACTCGTAGGTTTTCTCCGGGCCCCCCCCCCCGCCACTGAATGCCACTGATAAAGATCTCTACGCATATGCCAATTATTATTAAAAAAAATATTAGCCAGTCCCGAAATGACCTAGTTTGTGTCAAGTAGATGTTACCCCTCTCTCTCTCTCTCTCGGTCTGTCTCTCTTGTTCGTGACATAACCCTTCCAAATTCTATTATTTTGTGTCACTAACAAACAGTTATTGACCGTCAACTTCCTTGTTGTACCTGTTTCTGTGTATTGTTAGGTTTGTAGGTTATAACAATATGAATATGATTATAATATTTATTATGAAACAGACAAGACACTTCAATAACAAGCTTTAAACGATTTAACTGGGTCACATAAACAGAGGGAGAGAGAAATGGGGTTTAACGTCCACTCGACACAGACCAGGTCATTTCGGGACTAACATGTGGTTTTAATTTTATTTCAATAATTCGGTTGCGCGTATGGGTCTTTAGCAGTGGGAGGAAACCGGAGTACCCGGAGGAAACCCACGAGGTTGAGAATGCGCCGCTCACTCCCGGGTTCTTCTACAAAGGGTTAGGGTCAGGGTTAGGCCTAATGTTCCCCAAAATTGTCATTTATAGAAAACGTCCATTTTGGTCTCCGGAAACATCCGCACCTCCTCAACCGGCCTTCAATTACCATCTCCCAATATTAAATGACCACATTCAATGGATCGATGGGAATAATCTGTCAAAAATTTAAAGGTATGGGGGAACGAGCATAGCTTATAATATGACCATTCTCCTAATAATGTTTGGATCAAAATCTCTTTTTTTAATTAAAAATCCTTTTTTTTGAGGGGGATTTTCCGTCATGTAACACCAGATACTGCTATCCAAACATCAAACTATTTAGATACAGTTGTCGTTTACGAGGCAAAAAGCTTGATACTGCTTCCCGTTTCAGGGTCGAATTCAGAAACTTTTGCAGGATGGGACTTGTTCGGTACCTGAAACGATATATTTTTCTGGGATGGGGGAATTTTCTTGGAAATGTTTAAGAAATACATTGTCTCTATCGTTATTTCGGCGTATATATTTACACACTCGACAATTTAAACGTCTCATTGATGTAAAGCATTAATTGTGATATCACATTATGTCTATATTATTATCCGGCGTTTAAATGACCACCCCAGCCCACCATCTGACCATCCCAGCCCACCCATCTGACCATCCCAGCCCACCATCTGACCACCCCAGCCCACCATCTGACCATCCCAGCCCACCCATCTGACCATCCCAGCCCACCATCTGACCATCCCAGCCCACCATCTGACCATCCCAACCCACCATCTGACCACCCCAGCCCACCATCTGACCACCCCAGCCCACCATCTGACCATCCCAGCCCACCATCTGACCATCCCAGCCCACCATCTGACCATCCCAGCCCACCATCTGACCATCCCAGCCCACCATCTGACCATCCCAGCCCACCATCTGACCATCCCAGCCCACCCATCTGACCATCCCAGCCCACCATCTGACCACCCCAGCCCACCATCTGACCATCCCAGCCCACCATCTGACCATCCCAGCCCACCATCTGACCATCCCAAGCCACCATCTGACCGTAACGGATAAAGCACACGATCGTGACACTTTCCAACCCTCCCTCGATCCGCCCTTGCGTTTATATAGAACAGTTCACGGGCAGGGCATACAAACAGAAACATTAGATAGATTCCACAACACGCACTACCAAAGAATAAGGAACAAGCTTTAATTTCTAATTTCAAGATCTTGTAATTTGTGTAAATGTATCAGCAGCAAGGGTTCGGAGTTCTTCAGTTTGTAGCACACCACCCCACCTCCACCTAACACTCCCCGGCCCTTGCAATCTCTAGCGTGAACACATGACGAAAATATGCAAATAGTGTGGGCTTCGTGCAACAATATAACCGTGTCAATTGTCCTGTATCCTTCGACTGTCCAGAAAATAAAATAATTGTTTTTCAATGCAGTAGTTTAAAAGTGCTACTCGCTACAAAATAACGCATGAGAGGGAGTACCTCCAGACCTCATATCTAAATTGCACTAGAGTTTCAACCTAAGATCTAGGTTCATCAGAAACATTTAGATGTTGAATTAACTTCAGCCAAAATAATTCAATACTCTCCTCACTCAATCCCCACTTTATATAGTCGTTATCCTTTAAGATTTTATGAATGGTCTTGGTGACATTGACAACTCCCAGCTCTTCTAACAAAATAACAATCAATAAATTCCGTCTTTCACTCAAGATTCGTTCATAAGCTACGCTTGCTTCGAACTCACAGTAATGATCAACAGTGAAAGTATTAGATACACACAAGATGAACCTCCTGCTAGCATCCATATTCTCAATTATACTGTCAATTTTATTTCCAATTCCATCCCTCTGTGGGAGAAAGACGCGAAGATTCAATTCGTGTTCTAATCTCGGTAAAACATTTTCTAAAATAAAGTCCACGTCTTCCTCACTACAGCTTAGGTAGATGTCATATTGATAGCTTCGTCCTTCACTGGCGAATCTCATGAGTCGGATGTGGTGGTATCGGAGTATGTAGACGAAGTATCGAAGGTGCCAACGATATCTGTACACCAGCGATATCGCAAGTAGCAAAAGAAGTAGACCTATCGATACTGACGTTATAATCAGACTTATAACCGGGGTCAGCAAACAAAATCGATCACTTATTGGCGTATCAATGATCCTCGCTCCCCGCCAATCACTAGGCGTTGAACATGTATATTTATTCGGGAACACCCGAAGCTTCTTGGTAAAGCCCTTGGTCTTCAGTAATCGCGCAAACCAGAGTAAATTCGCACAGGAACAAGAGTAAGGATTGTATGATAAATCAAGCTCTGATAAATCTTGTAGTGTTCCATAAGAAAACGAATTTTGATTTATTGTCGCGATTTGATTAGAGGCCAAATTTAATGTGCGCAGCGACTTTAAGTTTCTAAAATAATCGTCTGTCCACCACGAAATATGATTGTAACTGACATCAAGAGACTCCAGATTCGGCATTCGTCTTACAATAGCAGAAGGTAATGACCCAATACCGGTATTAGAGAGCTTCAGAATCTTCAAATTAGTCAATGTTGCAAAGAGTTCGTTCAAATAGTCGTTTGATTGATTGTAAAGATGGTTTTCGGAGAGGTCCAAACTTTCTAAGTTGGCGCAACAATTTAATGCATCCTCATACAAGTGTTGCGCATGGTTGGCATTGCCCTTTAAATAAAGATTAAGTAGGCTAGAACTATTAAAGGCATAATTCCTGATCCGAAATGATGATCCTGAATTGTCGTTGATAAAAACTGTGTGCAAATTGGGGAGTCTGGAAAATGTATTGCTCTCCAAACCGTGTAATGGGTTAGCTGAAATAGAAAAAATTTCAAGATGTTTCATACAATCTAAACCCCATTTCGGCATAAATCTTATAAAATTGTTATCCATGTACAGACGTTTTAAGTTAGGAAACATTGTTTTATCATAGACACAGAACTTAGGAAAATTAACCAAAGCGTTTTCAGATAAGACCAACTCCGTTAAGGTCGGAATGGGTTTCGGATTCGGTTTCGGAATCAGTTTCGGATTCAGTGAAAATTGCATGTTGTCTATCCAACATGTACGTAAACAAAGGACAGTTATATTTTTCAGTTGGGCGAAGTCGGTATGGTTATAATAGTCAATGTAAGTCGAGTTCATTATAACTCTAGATACTGGGCTGTTCCTCAGTGCCGAGAAGAAATATGTTTTTCTCGATCTACCTATAAAAGTTAATCTGATCAACTGAAGCTCTTGAAACTTCGGACTGATCACACCCATCAAGCAATAATACAACAGTCCACAGGTTATCTTTTTCTCTTGATAAATTCCTAGTATCTGAAGCTCTGTTAAGTTACGGAATGCAACTGGGGAACAGAAGGTCAAATTATTGGCTTTTAAATAAAGGTGCGTCAAAGACGAAACGTTAGAAAGGGTGTTGTATTTTATATGTGGTAAAAAGTTATTGGAAAATGTTAACTGTTTGATTTTGGATGGTAATTTGGGAATGTAAGTTAATAAGTGTTGATGTCCAGAACACACGGCAACATTATCCTTACAATAACACATGTTATCTCCACAAGCATAATAACTATCCATCAAGACGCCAGGTACTCGTGACGTTTTATCTTGGTTCGCTTTTGGAAGACCACTAGAGGACTTAGCTGAAGTTCGCCCATCAGGTATTCGTGAAGTTTCATCTTGGTTCGCCTTTGGAAGACCACTAGAGGCATTATCAGAAGTTCTTCCATCAGGTATTCGTGAAGTTTCATCTTTGTTCGCCTTTGGAAGACCACTAGAGGCATTATCAGAAGTTCTTCCATCAGGTATTCGTGAAGTTTCATCTTGGTTCGCTTTTGGAAGACCACTAGAGGCATTATCTGAAGTTCTTCCATCATGTATTCGTGAAGTTTCATCTTGGTTCGCTTTTGGGAGACCACTAGAAGCATTATTTGAAGTTCTTCCATTAGAGTTTAGATGGATTTCCCGGCTAAAGACCGCATCAAGGAGAAATATAACCCCAAGTATGAATTTATAGATATCCATTGAGTCGAACCATACTTGTTCAACGGCCTAACCACCAGACACTAAGTTTAGGTTCATAGCGTTAGAAAAGGGGTTATCAGATTATGGTTTATGTGTTAAGACAGTTTTATGTCCCATGGTATCCTTTAATAAACTCTTGAAATGCAATGAGGTTGGTGCATTTTTAACTTATGGTGGTAGTTTATTCCTAAATGTTACTGAGTTATACTGGTTTGATCGCTGTCCAACTAATTTTAACTTTTTGGACACGAGCTAAGTTTTGGTTAAGAGATCAATTTAACTTTTGGGACACAAACTCAGTTTTAGTTAGCTGATCGTAGTGGTCAGCTCGGATGATATTTTCAAAATGAGTTCCGATAATAGACAATAATCCAGAAAATGTCTGTTACAAAATGCATCACATAGACCACATTGCTAACACAAGTTACATGGGATATATATTTGTCTCGTCTCGTCTTATAAACGATGACCATTCCAAACAAGTTACGTTCCAGACTATCCCCTCGTTCATTAGCAACGACCAAACATACCTGGTAATTTAGGGTACAGGTCAAACGTTCTTGTTGTGGCACCAACTCTGAGAGTGTACATTGTGACACAAATCCTGTGAATATAACTTGTCGAAAAAGGTGTTTTGTGGCAGATTAACAGAAAACAGCTCTTGATGTGACACAAATCCTGTGAATGAAGATTATCTAAGACCAACATGCTGTGGAATAAATTGTCTATAGTTGTGACACCATTGGTCTAAACGTAGAGACACAGCCTGGTCACCAACTCTCCATAGCCCCGAGTTCATGACACCTTGTTGCATCCAATACAGGTGATTGCCTTCTTTTATTCCTTTGTACTCGTCGTGTACATAAAATGAACTATAATAAAACAAACACAATAGTTTAGATATCAAAACATCTACGATAAATTACACCCATTTAAAAAGGGAGAGAGAGAGAGAGAGAGAGAGAGAGAGAGAGAGAGAGAAATGGGGTTTAACGTCCACTCGACACAAAATAGGTCATTTCGGGACTAACATATGGTTTTAATTTTATTTCAATAATTCGCTTGCGCGTAGGGGTCTTTAGCAGTGGGGGAAAACCGGAGTGCCCGGAGGAAACCCGCGAGGTTGAGAGGGCTCCCCTATCTCCATGCCACATACGCTCACGCAGGGATCGAAACCAGAGCAGTAAGCCAGAGGTGACCGTCCAGCTAGAGTTCGAAGCGCGGCACTCTACACCACTAGGCCATCCCACCCCCCAACCCCACCCATTTAAAAGGTCAGTATTGATTTCGTCAAGAAATTAAATAATATTAACACAATCTGAGATTCGTTCAATAATTAAACGTTCACCCTCTAACCTCGACAGTGCCTTTTTTACTACTGAAAGTGCCTTTCAACTAGCTTTTTTGCTCGATTTTGAGGCTCTTTTTCTACGATTTCCGAACGTTTAGACGAAAATATCAGCCAAATAGCTCTTGGATTGGCTACAGATGCAAACAAATGGCGGATAATCCCCGACCCCCCTCTCAGCGGCATGCCCCGTCTCCGCGGTCAGTGCTTCCTAGATCCACCCCCGAGCCTGGTAAGGGAAAACGTATAGACGAAAAATGTAATTAACAAAATCTGAGATTCGCATTATTATTATTAAAAGTTCAACCTAAAACTAACGTGAGGGGTAGCAATAAAGGTGCGACGCGTAAAGTAAATAGACTTACCTCAAAACATCATTTAATCGTATATATTGCTCGGTGCTTTTCAAGGAATTAAATCCATTCCTGTCTTAGTAGATCAATATGTTTTGATTTTCTGTTACTAAAGGCGTCAAGAGTTGTTAAATATATGACCTTGTTGAAAATTAAATTTATTTATGTGGATCACGTGGTAATTATCTATTTAAAAAAAATAGGGAAGTTTAAATGTGAGTAATTCTCCTTCAACCTGACTTCCCTATACTAGTTTATCAATGGATGTGAACGTCACAAGGAAATACGATGAGTTGGATAGTTGAATGGTTAGCGCTTGCTATCATTTTGTCAACCAGTAAGGTTTGGGTTGTAGGTGACAAGGATTTCTACGGTTCCAGGGGTTTCCTCCCATCGCTAAAGACCCCTACTTGCAAGCGAATTATTGAAATAAAATCTAACTATATCTTGCTCCCGAAACGACCTAGTTTGTGTCCGAGTGAAGCTCTCTCTCTCTCTCTCTCTCTCTCTCTCTCTCTCTCTCTCTCTTTTGTCTCACTCTCACTGAGTACACCCATTAGTAGCACATAGTATCGAATGGCGTTTAGTCTAGTCGCGACGCACCATTTTTTTACACGACACCTTACATTTTTCATTTAAATTACTGGGTTTTTTTCTTAACAGGAGGGGCTCATGTGGGTTATATTGAAGACATGTTTAAAACCTCCAGCTAAGACGTCCTTTACCAGCCCCGGCTGTGGCCCCAATTAGCTAGTTTGTTTACTCTTACAGGCGTGTAAATCAGGGAATATTTTAACCGGGTTCGTATCGCAATTTGAGACTCAAACGTCCGATTTTGCGAATCAAATTCATATTTGATTAGCATTATTAGCTTAAAACCCTGCTTCAGCGCGAATCAAAGTTTTGAAAATTAATTTTAACTTTAAAACCATTCAGTATCGTAAAACACATCAAAACAAATCTCAAATCTCGCAATTTTATTGTCTATATCATCAAGACTCTTTACGTGCCTCTGCAACGGTCCAGTGGAACGAGAGCAGTACATGTTGACGTCTGCTATTTATAGACGTAAAAAGTTTTGATGACAGAGATGACAACATTACATACTTTCTTTCTATATCTGTTGTAGTCACATTCGTCAAATTACCGGATGATCGAGGGTACGTCGCGAAATTCAAACACATGATATTATGTTCTGTCTTCAAATTCGACATTAAAATTAGCAACAGTTCAAGATTGGGTGAGGAAATATGACGCAGAAAAGATCTGACTAGAGTATGAAGTAAATAAAGAATGTCCAGGTTTCGTACAAAGAATAACATGTGGTCACATACTTTTATTTTTATTTTATATATAAATATAAACAACCGTTTGGTAATACAAATAATGTGGGTATTGTTATTGTCACATATAGGCCTAATTATGTGAAATAAGAATTCTATTACATACTAAAAAACTGCTAATCAATTGGTAAATTTTGCTACTCAATTATACAATTGATTAGCATTCTTACACAATTTTTCTGGAAACTGCTAATCAAATGTAAAAAAGTAAAATATTCCCGGGTGTAAATGTTCAGAAATATTACCAAGTGTATAAATGAATAAACCACATTATTCAGCTAAGTTGTAAGGATGTGTGTATTGGTTTTTCCTCGTGATTTCTATTCATTGTAATTTCATACGAATTGTCCAAGTGCACAAAAGCAGTTTGAATTTGAATCAGTCTGTTGGGTATTTGTCAATTTATTATCGTTGTAAAAGCGAGGAAAAGAGTGTAACAAAGTTGTCTATACCTTTCATAAACTGAACATTCATTTAGGTGCAAAGAACTGTATGACCTCTGTTAGTTTTGTAATTTATTACAGTGGACGTTTCTTTTACTCTCTAAACTTATTTAAGGCACGATCTTATTAATTATATAATTTATTCAATATGTTATCTACAAGCTAAAATAGATCTAAATACGCGGCAGAACTTCCTTATTTGATGATCCCTCCTGTCCATCTTCCCTAAGTGTTGGAGGCTTTATATACAGTAGTTTACTCGCAGTTAGAAGACAGACACCAGAGAGAGGGAGAGAGAGAGCATACGACGAGACAGCAGAGACCGGCGTATGGACTCGCCCGAGTCCAGCCGAATGGTAGATACAATATTTGGCATTTGAAAATGTAATGAAATTCGTCGCCTAATTCACCTTCATTGCAGAGAGAACAAATACGATGTTCTTCTGGGGTCTTTATGAAAACCCCGGCTTCAATTGGCAGTCTATGACTTCGACATCTAAATTTACTAAAGTAATGTCTATATTTCGGAGGTAGATCTATTAAGTACTGTTCAAAGATGAACGTGGATTTAAATAAACGATAATTTTTGCATTTGCTTGTATTATGTACAGTGCTATTCCATTCTTGCTGATACTGATCCTTTAGCCTTAGCAGTAAACATTGCTTTAACCAATTAGCATTAATGTTACAGGCTTGGGAATCCCAAATATAAGACAACCCAGCACTGTTCAAAGCGTCTTTTATATAATTTAACCATGCATTAGGCTCATATGATTTATACAAAGTGTTATACAGTACCCAAGCGATTTTAGATCTGGGACCAGTTACAAGCTTATACCAGTAATTAATCATTCTATATTTTATATAAATTTGCAAAGGATATACACCAAGTTCACCATAAACCATAACATTTGGAGTAGACATTTTTACTTTTAATACATATTTACAAAATCTCAGTTGAAGTCTTTCTAACAGTATAATATCAGTAAAACCCCATATTTCACAACCATACAGGGCGATAGGTACTACAAGGCAATTAAACAAATGTATCTGAGTATCTACATCAAGATTTAGTTTACGAGCTTTTTGGATTAATGAAAACATTGCTGAAGGTTTCTTGGCCTTGACAAAAGATCCATTAAAATTAAAAATTATACCAAGATAAACATATTCGCGAACGTTTTCTATTTCAACATCTCCATAGGTAATTTTAGGTGTTTTTCTTATTTTACCTTTTGATTAAAACACAGATCCTATTTCGTTTCGTTTTTTTTTTATAGTTCAATATTTTGTTTTACTTGTCTTTAAAACACTAGGATCTGGTAGAAGTGTCATCATTGACGTGCTATGGGTGGTGTCAGGTGCGGATCCAGGATTTTTTGCAGGGGGGGGGGGTCTAGGTTTGATAATTGCTTAACTAATTGCGCTCAGCCGATAATTTGGTAAATTAGATTCAATTTGGTTCATTCTGATGTATTTCCGGAAGGTAAATTCCAAAATAACAGGTCTAAATCGCCAATAAAATCGCATAAAATTTTTTTCAAGCCTGAGCAGGGGGGGGGGGGGGGGTCCGGACCCCCTGGATCCCCCCCCCCTCTGGATCCGCGCCTGGGTGTGAGGGGTTAGCCAATGAAACGATGTGTTAAAGCGAGCTTGTGGCGTGAAGTGCACATAACCGTGGCTAATCCACTAGGCGCATCAATGCTGATTGGCTAATCAAATGTCTGACGCCATGGGTCAAAAGCCGCTCGTATGACCTCTGACACAACCTACCAGTACAACCGGTCAGATCTTCGGATCAACGAAAGTTTACAAAACGAAACGAAATATAGATCAGGGGCCTATTTCACAAAATTTTAACTAAGATAAGATCTGAATTTTAGTTATTTGATTGGACAATATTAGATTGATTTTAGCTCTTAGCCAATCAAAATTGAAGTATCTGCTAAAATTTGGATTTTATCTTTAGTTAAAATTTCGTGAAACAGGGCCCTGTATTAAGTTAAAATAAGGCGAACAATTTTGATTAAATTCTCAACTTAAGTCTGAGAATGCTTTGTGAACACGGGGCCAGTTTATTTACAGCAAGGTGTGAGTGATGGGCCCATATTAAATCTAACCCCTATTTTAGCACACGTTCTTCGCTTTATGTTAAATAAACATGTAAGTAAATGGTGAAATTTGATGGCTTTAATATAGATCAGGATTTTGTGAATGGCGTCCAACATCAGAATTACTTCAATATCACGGAATAAACAGCCTATGTAAATATTGCGTTTAAAATTTAATTTTTGTTAGACGTATATATGAATGGTACGCAATAAGTATTCAGTAAATATTTTGTTGTGAACATTGTTTTGCCGGAATATCTGAATAGTCATTAATAACGCATCGCTATTCACGATGCCGGATCTCTCTGATTTCGATCAAAATAAGGTGTTGAAGTAGATGACCTGCCGAGATACATGTACCAACCACCACTACACGTACACTGAATATCTGTGAAAGGTCTGGAAAGGGTATAAAAACTGTTATGCAAATCAATGCCAGACTCTAAAATCGCCTCTAATCCGTAAGCGAAAGATTTTAAATGTGGAACACATATAACTTGTAAACGCCAGATTTAAGTAAATCGATAATTTTAACGTCCACTCGACACAAACTAGGGACTAACATATGGTTTAATTTTATTTCAACAATTTGCATGCGCGTAGGGGTCTTTAGCAGTAGGGGGAAACCGGAGTACCCGGAGAAAACCCACGCGGTTGGAAGGCGACCCTATTCCTTGAAACGTACAACCGGGGATTCGAAACCACGCCACTTGACTCAATGACAGACCGTATGATACAGCGCGCGCACGCTAATAGTTAACATAGCTGACTTCATAACAAAAGAGTCATAAAGGAAGCGCTTTGCCTATTATCCCCCTTGTTTCTAGCTTTATTATACTTTATATTATGTTCGTTTATTTGTTACATGTAAATTTGTTGTTTTGTATTAATGTAATTGTATGCTGTTCCTTGTGGGCGTTTATATGCAATAAATTTACTTACTTACTTAACCATTCGACCATCCAACCCCCCGCCAGTGAATGGAAGGCGTATGACCCAACGAGCCACTGGCTCGTTAGCCCCAAGGTCGTGTGTTAGATACTGGCATTGGTCGAGAAAGTTCCTCGGCATTTTCTGAGGTGGCTTCAACCGTATCAGGAGGGCCTTATAAATACAGTTGTCTAGTCTTTCGAATGGTACAAAGCGCCGAGGGCGCGGTCACGCGTATACATTAGCATGCACGTAAAAGATCCTTGTTTGTTGTAATTGGATATAAGAGTAAGCCTTATAGCACACTGTATGGCGTATGCCCGTCTTCATTAGCATAGTTGGACCAGATCAGTAGGACGTTAAACACCATTTCATTTTGTATGGTCCGGCAAGGACATTGACTAAACGTTCGGATGAGACGGAAAAACCGAGTCCCGTGTACACGTTTGGGTGCACAGTAAAGAACCCCTGAGAATTAGAATTTAAAACAAGAGTATCCCGCGGTAGTAAACCGTATGACGGACCGTAGTCTTCATTAGAAATGAAATTGGGGGGGGGGGTAACGTCCTACTGAGCTAATGAAGACGGACATACGCCATACAGTGTGCTATGAGAGAAATGTTGCCCAAACAGCGGCACCAGGGCCTACTCTTATATCGAAATCCAACTGTCAAGGGATCTTTTACGTGCACGCCATTATGTACATGAAACCTCGGTTTTTCGTCCCATCCGTACTACTAAACAGCTGTCCTTGTTAGGGCCTCCGTCTTCCATCACTGACAAGAGGGGGACCACGGCGGAAAATCGCGATGAGCTCTCTCGGCTAATGCAGGGATCGAACGCCCGACCTCCAGACTAGCGAACAAACGTCTCATCCGCTTAGCCACGGTGACCCCCAGTCTCGATAAGTGCAGTCGGTGCAGCGATTCGGTTACTATTCTCAAGTCCTTGTCGGCTGCTTGTTATGCAACACAATTGTGTTCTGTGTACCTATTATCTTCCAGCATTCACTCCAAGTGGCCTTGACCTGAGCGATTCATGTAGACAAAAAAAAAAAGCCGGATCCACTTTAAAAAATTTTTTTAAAAAAAGAGCTATGCTTGAAAATTGACAGACATTAAGAGCAAAAAGATTAATTCCCTTTTAGAAATTGTCACGTTCAGAAAAAAAGGATATTAATGTTAGGGCAAATGGCTGCGTTGATGTTGACCTGCAAGAGCGTCTCCTTGCAACCGAGGCCAATTAATCCGCTATTTATTGTAATGTCCCACTGAAGCCTAAAATTCAGATATCCAAGTCAATTATATCATTCATGCCATTGTGCACGAGAAGCAGGATGAATGGTCCAATAGCAGGGGCGGATCCAGGAATTTTTGCAGGAGGGGGTTTGCCAGGTTTCTGTTACGGAAATCTGCCATCATCGTCTCTAAATTACATAGCCATACATACATATTGAGCTTTTTAAACAGAGAAATCATTTTTATATTGATGCAAGGCATTTTCATTGATGCAAGGCATTTTTTTATTTACCTGAATATGGGGGGGGCACCCCACCCCTGGATCCGCTCCTGAATAGTAAGCACGTGCGCACTGTATCATAGGGTATATCATTGAGTCCACTAGCGTAGACTGTTCCCCGTTGATTAGGGTCGTACCTCTTGACACCCAAGCGAATGATTTGTGTCGATTGGACGTTACCCATCCCTCTCTCTCTCTCTCTCTCTCTCCCTCTCTCTCTCTCTCTCTCTCTCAACACAACGTTCAATAACCAATGTGCTTTCACAAAGTTAAAGTGCAATCCTCTTTCACACACGTATACAAGGCGTAGGAATACTATTAACCCTTTTGATCACACGGTCTACAACACGGCTGCTATATTGTCTAGTTTTATCGTTGTAAATCCTGGTTGGTGAAGAATTCTTTAACCGATAGTGATGAAGTAACGCAGTAGTATAATTCACCGGTATTAGCTTATGAGCTCGCTTTTGATTAGCCACGGTATGTATAGCCATCACGTCTATCAGTTCCGGCTTGCCAATCACTTTACAACGAACATTGCGCTCAAATATATAATTCTCCCGCCACACTTTTAACAATGTTGTCAATTTATAACGAGTCGCTAAATCTTTTTGGCGATATCTTCTAGTGTCATCTGGCATAGTTGTGTCAAAAAAGGTAGTCCTGAATGAAAAAGACGAAGCTTTCGGTTCAGCTGACGTCAAGTTGTCCATCATTTCCATCCAATCATTAAAAGCGTACGGAATTAAAATCTCGTCAATATCCACAACAAACACATAACGCGAGACACCACGAGATCTATACACACAATCGTTCACTGCAGCAATTTGTCCAAAATAATGAACATCCTTCGTACCAATCGGTAAATTGTAGTTCAACAGAGTTACCTCCCCTGTTTTGATATAATCGTTTAAGAGGATTTTCATTGGTTGGGACGAAGAAAGATGGTGGATTATGAAATGATTAGCTCCTAGAACTTTATCAAATTCAACAGCTTCCACAAATTTCAAAACATTCCCTAACCTTGAATGCATTACAGAGAGACAGAGCGTGAAATTTCTCTGTACAGCTTTTGCTGGATAGTGTAATATCATTCGGTTGAGTGGTTTGTGTTTGATTGACGGTGTTACTGACACAGCATGCCAAACCTCGTTGTCATTTAGATCACACGTGATCATCATGGCACCATACCTGTAAGTAAATGATAAATACAATGATATTAGTATAGCTTACAAAAGGAAATCTTAATTTAAAACACACATCCTATCAGGATACGTTTTTCATAGTTTAAATATTGCCCAGCGTAACCCGGAATTTAGTTTTTAATGTGGTTGGATACAGCTCGCCACATATTTCTACGCCGTACATAGGGCGAAAGTTATTTTTAGTCTTTCTACCCCTTTTGCATGGGGAGTGTTGGTGTAGGATCAAAAAAGGGGGTTTGGTAATACATTTTCTGACAGGTTTTGGTGAATATTTAAGAATTTGGGGCGGAAGGATAAAATTGTTTTTAGGTTGGTTACGTTGAAATGTAAGCCCGAGAATTGCATGTAAATTTCTCTCTACTTCCAGGTTGTGTATCTCAAGGTTTCAATGGTGAACCCCGTACATGCTTTTGGGCAAGATTTTTGCCACATGTTACCCCATCTGTGGTAGAGAGCGTTCTACCCAACGAAAATTTTATAAAACGTTAGAGCCGGTCTAAGAGACGAGAATTTGCATTATGGTCAATGGGGAAAGCATAGATATGGCTCATAATGAGAGATATTTTACAATAAAATACTTAAGAGTCTTTGATACTGAACTGACATTGCAATTAAATGGATTTTTTGAAATGGCATTCTTAAATTAATTTCATGGGCGTCAACGTCTTGCTTTATGACTAGTTACCTCCCTTAGACTATTTCTATGATAATATAAAAGAACGGGGACCTGCTTCACGAAATTAAAACTGAGACAAAATTCAAATTTTATTAATTTAATTGGATAATATTTGATTGATTTAAGTGCTTAGCCAATAAAAATTGAAGTATATACTAAAACTGAGATTTTATCTAAAGTTACGATTTCGAGAAACGGGGCCCAGATAATCTAGCTTATGACCTGCTATTCTCAAATGCTTACAGCGCATCGAGAATAATATTCGTAGAATATTTTTCGGGATGATAGAGACTATTGGACTCCTGGCTGCTGTTGGATCTAGAAATAAAATACAAAATATCTGTTGATTTCACCAGACATGTGTGCCAATGAAAAAAAATTCAGATTAAAATACCGATTTATATTTTATTTCGTTTTTTTTATACTTTCGATGGCCTACACTACATGAAAATCTGACTACTTATAGTGGGAGTTCACGTCAAGAGTAAAGCGACCGGATTTTGACCCTATGACGTCATACATTGATTAATTAATCAGCGTCGACGTTTCTAGTGGTTTACCCACATTTCCGTACATCACAAGGTAATAGACCGTTCCATTGGCTAATCCCTCACGTCGCTAGCCTGGAGGTCGGATGTTCGATCTCTGCAATGGCCGAGAAAGTTTATCTACATTTCCCTTGCCAGTGATGCAGGATGGAGGGCCTGACAAGGACAGCTGTCTAGTCGTTTGGATGGGACGAAAAACCGAGGTCCCGTGTATACATTGGCGTGCACGTAAAAGATCGCTTGTGGTTGGAATTCGATATAAAAGTAGGCGGTAGTGTCGCTGCCCGGGAAAACTTTCCCTCATAGCACACTGTATGGCGTATGCCCGTCGTAATTAGCCCAATTTAGGAGCAGAACAGTAGGACGTTATACTCCATTTCATTTCATTTCATCAATAATAATATTCTGTGTGGTACAATATATATTGACTTCATAAAAGCATTTGATCTGATTTTATTGACGAAATGCAGATATTTTAGATCATTTAAAATGCATTACAATTCTTAGAATCCTACTTAAAAAATAGAAACCGGTGTACTATTGTTAATTGTGAACTATCAGCGGTAAAGCCTACTCACTATGGCATACCACAAGGATCGATGTTAGGGCCCCTCTTGATCAATATTGTCACTAAATCTCTTTTCAAAACTGACTTTGCTGATGATGCGACAGTCTGCACCTCTAGCTCAACTATTGAAGTTCTTCAAACAAAACTACACCTTGATGCCAACAGAACACAAAACGGAATGAAATTTAATAAAACAAAAACCAAGGCAATGCTCTTTACAATCCATCAAAAAAAGAAGTATTCTCCTCACTACTCTTGATATAAAACTTGACATTGAATCAATAGAAGTACTCTCATCCTTTAAACTTTTAATTCATAATTTAGCTTTGACAGACCATATGCAATATATCTCTAAACAATTAAATCAGAAATTGTTTCTTCTTCGTAAGACTAAACAAAATCTTCCTCTCTTTTCTCCAATCTGGGACTCTTAGGACTCAAAATCTCTTGAATGTCTTTATAGATGACAAATCATGGCTTATAATTTCGATCGTGCTCCTGTACCCAACAATAAATACTTTGAACCTTTTCACAGTAGAAAATCGTCATGCCTAACTTTATTTCCAAAATTTGATCTAAGCATCCGTTTTAAAGGCTCAAACTTCTGGATTTATTTACCATCTTACTTAAAACTTACCACTAACTTAAATTCTTTCAGGAAACAGCTTTTTAAATATCTTACTGTCAAAGAATTATGCTGGTTTACTCAAGGCCGTATGGAAAATTTTAAAAGTGGGGGTGTAGGAGAATGGTGGGGCGACATAATCCCCACGTAAGTGATAATAGAAAGTTTAGATCAGGGCAAACGAACCCATTGAGCGTCTGGACGCCCTTAAAACCGACCCACTGATAAGTCCCTTTAGAGCATCACTGTGTGATCATAATCAAGGGTATTATTTTATAATTGAATGATTGTCTAATTGTTTTTTGGGGGTGGGGACGTCTTATTTTTCTGGGGCGAAATGCACCCCATGCACCCCAATAGATACGGCCCTGGGTGTACTCTATGTCCATATATTATTATAAAAAATACTGTATAGGTAAGTTTTCCCTGTTTCACATTTTTTTGTCCTTCTGCTATTGTAAGTTAATAGAGGATATATCATTGAATAACCTCATGAAATCAATTAGCAATATATGTTACATAATGACAGATGCTAGAGACTCGTCGTGTCATTTTGACAGGTGATATCGATACTCCTGGTGTTCTTGGTAGCATTCCTTACGTCATTATGTAACCTTAACTTGTTTTATTTAACTGTCTTCAATAAGCAAACTCCAGTGAATGATAAACCTGATATGATACATTAGCCAGGTGTCTGATAATAAGTTCCTTTGACTTGAAGGGTTTATAAACTCAGAAGGGAAACGACATCGCCACTCAGTTCCAGCAGTCGATTCTAGGCGGGCACGTCTAGAGGTCACCTAGGCAGGTTTCGAAGACATGAGTCGAGGTGAGAGCTTCTAGGAGTTTGCACATTTATGCCAAGCTAATACATGACTCCCTCCATATAAGTTACATGTAGTTCTACGGTCATTTACATTACGATGTTTGTACCTAATATGCAAGAAGCAAAATAAAAGTATTATTAGAAGTTAAACTAGTGTTCCTTGAATGACATTTAGAATTAGAGGTATAATATTCCATTGCTTGATAAAGATACCTGTAAGAGTATTGAAACGTTGCATGTAATAAACCAAGAAGTAGTAAATCCATAAAGTTGTGTTATTATGAATAAAATAGTGTTGTCATCCAGAACCGGACTCCAAAACTCAATACTGTCACACATGATTTATTATGTGTTATTATATCTGTCATCCTTTGTATAATAATTTCACCATACTACTGTTCATCGTTCTCTTGTATTTCTTATAATATTCTATTATCATGTTTTGTACGTGGTAAGGAGTGGGGTCGCCTGTCTAGCCTCGTGGGTTTTCTCCGGGTACTCCGTTTCCTCCCACTGCTAAAGACCCCTACAAGCAAGCGAATTATTGAAATAATTTATAACCATGTTAGTCCCGAAATGACTTAGTTTGTGTCGGGTGGACGTTATACCCCATTTCTCTCTCGCGCTTTTATCATTTGTATTATATTGTTTCATGAAGGCCAGGATGGTAGAAAGGCTTCTACAGCCTAATCAGTTATCCTTCTTAAATAAAGTTATTATTATGATTAGAAGAAGAGTAATTGTTATGCACAGTTACTGTTGTGTTTATTTTTAATGTGTTCAATTCCAAAATACCACTCAAACCAATCTAATTGAAATTCAGATCTATATTTCGTTTCGGTAAAACGAAATTTTGAACTATAAAAACGAAACGAAATAGGAGTTATATTTTAATCCGATTGACTCAAACCGTACATGTAATATACCAAACTGATCCCGCAGTGAATATTCGCTTGGCCGCTACAATCACTGATAAGTATGACATCGACGAGGCTTAATAAGTACGGCATATTAACTTTTTTACTCCGACAAATTAAATTCTCAAACATTTTTTTGAGGTACAAGAAAAATAAATAAAGACGTTTGAAGTATTTGTAGTTAAAAAATATTTCCTATTTAGTGTAAATGGGTATTAAAATGAGTAAAATGCATCATTTTGCCCGAAGCAGTTAGGTGTTAAGTAAACATTGCACGAGCCGTTAAGCCAATGACTACGAGGCGTGCAAGTCAACGCACGTGTTTTAGACAGTCATCCGTTACAGGGATAATTCATTAGTAATTCTCTGTGAAACAGATTGGTAATATACATTCATAATCTAAATAGGCTCTTGTCGGGGATTAGTAAGACTAAGAATTTTAATTGTTCGTTTGTTTGTGATGATAGTCGGGTGTCGCGTCCATATATTTGATGTTGTATAACTTATGTGTGGTGCAGTCCTTTTGTACTTACTATTATAGGTTAAAAAGTCATACGGTTCTGAATTTGAATGAATCATACCAAAAACCTTACTCGTTTGCTATCACACCGACAACAAAACCATGGGCGGATCCAGGATTTTCAGAAAGAGGGGGCGTGCTGCCCCAGCTTGGGAGTGCGAAGCCCGGGACCGTAATTTTTGAGTGTAAAAAATGCCCACAAGGATTAATTTCGTACTATTATTGTAAATTACGATTTCCAACCTAAACTATTTGCGTTCTCCTTTCTCGCGAGAATATTTGGAGCGAAAAATTGTTCGACACCTCAAAAAATAGAGGGGGCGTGCGCCGGGTGCGCCCCCCATTGGATCCGCGCCTGAAAACAGCAATAAACTGTATCTATTTCCCTTTCTTTGTCGGCTATGATTACATCATATGAATAAAGCGTCTCATGTCTTGGAAATCTATATTATCTGTAGATATGACTCATAAGGCAAGCGACAATACAATTTTAATAACTACTGTGTAAAGTATAATACCCTTTGTATCGTTTGATATTAGTGTTTATTTGTGGTTTGAATAAGCATTATGTATGGGTTTATAAAATCAAGATGGCAGTCAACACATTTCTGGAAGAAGATTTAAAGGAGGTGAACAACCGACTACCGGATCCGAAGGACTGAAGATAATTTAAAAATAACGTGTGTACTTTTCATTCGAAGCTAGCCATATCCAAGATTCGTGATTCAGATCCGGTATCCCATTC
The DNA here is from genome assembly GCA_036850965.1 of Patella caerulea. Taxonomy (NCBI): domain Eukaryota; kingdom Metazoa; phylum Mollusca; class Gastropoda; family Patellidae; genus Patella; species Patella caerulea. The sequence continues at coordinate 6,394,349 of JAZGQO010000001.1, forward strand.
TCCACGCAAGTATCGCTCTATCAAGAAGTGTGGACTGCAAGGGAAGACAACTATGTTTGGGAGATTGCGGTTATCCGTGAGCTAGATATGTGAGACATATCCAAGATCCCCCTCTGCTACACCGACATTAGGAATTAACCGATTGTGTTTTCTTATATTAATACTTCACTTATAATGATGTAAACATAAATTATGTAAGAGCTAAATCTGTCTTTCTTTGGGCCAGAATCTATTAATTAGACATAAACTAACACGAAAAGACCTCGATCATCTCTCGATATCATTTTATGTGTCGGATTGTCACTGGATTTGAATTCGATCTGCTGCTCAACACTAATTTATGATTAAATCCAAAAATGGACAATCGAGACTATATTTTTTTATCGTAGCGACTTGTAATGATGACCAAGGCTAGACTCAACATTCAGAAGCTAATATCTCGGTTCAGATAGGAGGAATGAGATTGAAATTTTCAACATCTTCTGATTACAGTAGAATCTGTATAAGCAGCCACTCCTATTCAGTGACATCTCCTTGTAAGCGGCCACAATAAATTCTCCCCGTAAAAATTCTTCTAGTATCTCATCTCTCATAACGTATCTTTCATAAAACGACTTCCGTTTTTAATCCTGTAGAGCTTAAATTATCACGTTACTAATCCAATTCAATACTCTATTATCTGACCTACGATGAAAAGGGTGAATGCGGTTTAACGTCCACTCTATACAAACTAGGTCATTTGGGTAATAAAATATGGCACATTTATTCACACGCGTACGGGTCTTTAGCAGCAATGGAAATCCAGAGGGAATGAAAAATCGCGTCCGACACACAACCCACATTAACGGTTTAGCCCCTTTAAAATTACGTGGACACAATAACAGTGATAGGTCTATACTGTAATTTTAGTTTTATTGACTTGATACTCCGTATTACGGTGGCTGATTTAGGACACGCAAAAACAATATAATAATATCACGAGCGCTCGAGATACATTGTATTAAATCTATGGGTAGAGAACAAGCTAAACAAAAAGCAATTTTTCGAACAATCAGGGGCCATAATTCAAGAAATTTCGACCCGATATACGGGGCCAAGATATCTGGGTTATAAAGATATATTTCAAGTTTCACCATAATCAGATCAAAATTGTGACTTCTTAAGGGTCCACAACCTTGATATAACAGATGTTTAGACTATTTGCGGACGAGAGGCGCATTTTGTCTAGTAATTTTGGTCCCATTTTCAAGAATTTCAACCCCAACCACGATTATGGTGTAGCGGTGTTTCGTCAAAATCGGATAATTATTGTGACCTGCAGAGTGTCCACAAACAATTGTGGACGGACGGACGTGTGGGGGCGACAATAAGGAATATACTTACGTTGTACCATGATGATCGGTTAGAAGATCTATGGTGCCATTAGTTTGAATATTCTCTGGTTCATTTGCTTCCTTGTAAAACCAGCAAATACAACGTTTGCTCGATTTTAAATTCACGCGATGTAATCCCATAATTTTCACTCGATGCTCATCTGGTTCCGCAAATGCCGAAAAAACAAACGAATTGTTCATGTTGTCGACAATCTGCCATCGGTCACTGTTTTCAGGCCAGGTTAGGTTCCTAGCACATGGTTTCTCTGGCACAGACTTCCTTTGTTGTTCTTTGTCAAGTTTCGGTTTTACTTTTTTGACGACAGTCTGTTTTGTAGTTGTCCTTGTCTCTGATATTCCGTTCATTCGTTCGGAATATTTTGTTCTGATTTTCCCGTTCGCCGCTATATGTCCACCATTATTTGTTAGTTGTGTAAAAATCATTAAAAGAAAAAATGACAGCCATATTGTACAAAAAATCAACTTAAATGAGAATTTCATTGTCGACAAAAAACATTCACTCCACGCGCTAAAAGGTAAAACTAATTCGAGTATCTTACAGTAACTCGATTGAAGGGTTGAAAAGTCACGTGATTGCAGATAAACTAATTGAGTGACAAACATTGTAATCAACACGGGTAGGCTCAGGGGCGGATCCAGGGGGGGGGGGGTTCCAATATTTCAAACGCTTTTTTCTCAGCTAATAGTGGACCAATTTGACTGAAATTTTCAACAAATTACCTTTACGCTATCTAGTTTTTAACTATTATAGCGAGAACTGCCATATCTTTATCTTATTTCTCACAGAGAGATGGGGTTTAACGTCCACTCAACACAAACTAAGTCACTTCGGGACTAACATGTAGTTTAATTTCATTTCAATAATTCGCTTGCGAGTAGGGGTAACGTCCACTCGACACAAACTAGGTCACTTTGGGGACTAACATATGGTTTAATTTTATTTCAATAATTCGCTTGCACGTAGGGGTCTTTAGCATTGAGAAGAAACAAGAGGACCCAGAGAAAACCCACGAGGTTAGACAGGCAACCCTACTATTTCTCACATACAACCAGGGATTCAGTTGACTCAATGACAATAAAATATTAAATGAAATGAAATGGGGTTTAACGTCCTACTCTTCTGCTCCTAACCTGGGCTAATGAAGACGGACATACGCCATACAGTGTGCTATGAGGGAAATTTTGCCCGGGCAGCCTACTCTTATATCGAATTCTAACTGCCAAGGGATCTTTTACGGCAGGCCAATGTGTACACGGGACTTCGGGTTTTCGTCACATCCGAACGACTAGACAGCTGTCCTGGTCAGGCCCTCTGTCCTGCATCACCTAAAAGGGGAAACCGCGCCGGAAAATGTGGATGAACTTTCTCGGCCAATGAATAAATCATTTTAATGATTTATTCATTGACCGAGAAAGTAATCATTGGCTTTAAAAAGCCAATGATTACATATAATAATATGGAGTAAGCTTAGCATACAGTCTAAATTGTTTTAACGAACATTTATCAACAGATTTGTCACTGGGTGGGCATACCTTGCCAAGTGATTTTGTTTTAAATAATTTGTGTTCAGAGATAATTTGGTAAACTATGTGATGACAACCTCCGGTCTACCCTTGCATACCACTTTATTTCAACATAAATTTACAAAAGAGAGAGAGAGAGAGAGAGAGAGAGAGAGAGAGAGAGAGATCCGATCCGTTCTAAACCATAGCTCACTCTATAATTTAAAAAAAAAAACAGTTGTACAACATCTATAATAGACAATTATGACACATTGGTAATTGAACTATAAAATATGGCAGCTAAGTAGAAAACTAATACAATAGATCGGTTTTTTTTTTTTTAAATTGTTAACATATTGAACTCATGTGACGTATGTCAATCATAGTTGTAAGACAATGGTACTGGCATGTGTATCACACATTTGTTAATCAAGTTCGTTAATTAGTCTCACACAAAAATTGACTCACACAAACTTTTGACATAGGGCAATACTAAAATGGAGGCTTATTACGTCACTCTTCGGGGGATATCATTTCTTATAAAGGGGTGACAGCATGCTACAATGAAACCCCTGGTGTGAGCGTATGTGGCATGGAGATAGGGGCTCCTCGTGGGTTTCCTCCGGGCACTCCGGTTTCCTCCCACAGCAAAGACCCCTGCGCGTGCGCTAAGATAATGAAAATCAAAAATAAACCTTGTCTGCGATATCACCTTCGGTGGAAGCGGACGTTAAACACCAAGAACTACAATGAAACATTTTGCGGCACATGCATGGAACATATTTACGACAATTCGTGGTGTTAGCCTCGGCTCGGTATTGAGTTTGGGTGTTCGGCACATATCTCTTTATTTTATTAACATTTTTTTACATTCTAGTAAAATCACTGCAGAGTTTATACATGTTCAGTTTCAACCCTTACATGTGGGTGATAAAGTGCCGATTAAAGACCCAATCATTTTAACTTCGGACGTTAAATTAAAGGTGTTGTTCGTAAAACTTTAGAAAATAATCCTGTTATATACGAAATCGAAAGAGATGATGGCAAAATTGTGTTGTTACATCTTAGTAAATTAAAACAGGTTTGTAATAGAACTTTACTGCCTGCTTATAAAGTGATCGGAGTGCGCAAACCGCATAAAAAGAATAAAACTGATTTTTTGTCTGATGATGATTATAGTGATGATGAAGAACTGTTAGGATATGTAGAATATTTTGATAATTCTGTGGGCAATTCATTAGAAAATTTTGAAAGTGATCTTAATGCAGAATGCGATGGAACTGTCATTGTGCCAGTGGATGACGAACAATCACACTCGATGGTATTAAAAACTCTACAGAAACTTGTGAATCAGTAGTTGTGAGACGCTCCAAAAGACCATTTAATCAGAGACATTATTCAGGTTTTGAAATTCGTGGAGATGCTCTGAAGTGTAGACAATATAAACATTAGAGAGACTGTATACTATTTGTGTTTAACTTTAAAGAGAGGTTGTTTTTGATAAAATAAATCCTGTTTTGTTCTGTGTATTTTAATTTAAATGCAGAAAAATTGAATATTTAGATGTTTAATGTGCATGTAATAATAAGTAACTAAAGGCATTAGTTTGTACAATTTCAGTTTTGACATATTGTTAAATTGAAATGTACATGTAATTGGTTATAGTACATGTAATTTTAAGATTTTAATTAAGGTTAATTGAAGTACATGTATATTAAGGTATAATGTTGGTGAATTAGGTATAGCAAATAAACTTTTATTCGTATGTACATGACGGGGACGTCATTCGATCTAGATTGGGGGAATGTGAGACCCGTGCCCAAACTGATCCCGCAGTGAATATTCGCTTGGCCGCTACAATCACTGATAAGCATGACATCGACGAGGCTTAATGAGTACGGCATATTAACTTTTTAACTCCGACAAATTAAATTCTCAAACATTTTTTTGAGGTAAAAGAAAAATAAATAAAGACGTTTGAAGTATTTGGAGTTAAAAAATATTTCCTTTTTAGTGTAAATGGGTATTAAAACGAGTAAAATGCATCATTTTGCCCGAAGCTTTTAGGCGTTAAGTAAACATTGCACGAGCCGTTGAGCCAATGACTAACGGCGCGTGCAGTCAACGCACCTGTTGTGAACTGTCGTCTGTTACAGAGATATTTCGTAAGTAATTCTCTGTTAAACAGATTGACCCGTGCCCTGTAACTGACCTAATTTTAGATTTAAGTTGCTTGATCCTTGATGATGCAATCATAACGGTATAATGAATAATAATGAGTCACGTGATTTTATTTTTTTATGTCCCTTATCAGCCACCGGGCATCGATTATTATTTATGAATCCAGCTGCAACAGTCTGATTGGATGTTTGGAATCAATCGCGGCATAGAGTTGGGTTTCAGTTGCAAACCGATTGGAAACTATGAAGTTGCTTGGATGTTTGGATTTGGGATTCAGGTAAGTCACCACCTAAGGTAGGCATATTCCTGAAGCAATGGCCCAGAAATCCCTATTTGGCCATTGCTGGAATAGCGTCTGTTTCTTGAACTTATGCGGGAGTGTGTCTATTTTTATTCAAAGAAAGCTTTCACTTAAGTACAGCAACATGACAGTTCTTCGTTTAATCTGGGTCTTCCCTAAAACTTTGGACAGTGATTTAAGGTATTAAAAACGGTGAAAGTATGTTCGTTTCCAAACAGTATTGTTTACATTTCTTTCGACTAGATAGCCTCGTTTGTCACGCAATTAGTTTTACTGCAGTATTCTGCTATGCACGGGTTTATTAGGCATAATAAAATGGTGAGCCATGACGTAACGTTATGTAAACATATTTGGTCCAATATTGGCACTCATTTTAAATGCAAAACTTTTGTAGGACAGCTAGTGATTGGTTGGTAGTCGGACTACTGACCAATCAAAATTTAAAACAACAATATCCACTCATAACAGCAGTGACAAACGAGGCTATCACGTCGAATGAAATGTAAACAATACTGTTTGGAAACGAACATACTTTTTGACCGTTTTTAATACCTTAAATCACTGTTCAAAGTTTTAGGGTAGACCCAGATTAAACGAAGGACTGTCATGTTGCTGTATTTAAATAGCTTTGATTGAACGGGAAGAATAGACATACTCCCGCAAAAGTTCAGGAATCAGAAGCTAATCCAGAGGGATTTCTCGGGCCATTGCTTCAGGAATTTTCACCGTCTGAAATCCGAAATTGTTTCGGGTGTTTCACTCCCCCCCCCCCTACACTAACATTCATCGCTCTCGTACACCTCATACTCCGCGCAGCGTTTCGTTTGATTAGAGGTAATTCTCGGGCCATTGCTTCAGGAATATGGTACACCTATGCATCACTGGACCTTTTTATGTATAAATTTATTTGATATTTCTAGATTTATCTTGGTATAGTGACACCGGTGAAATGTGAAACACCCTGCATAAAACGCGTCTGGTCATTAAACAAATGAAAAGTCACGTCATGATCCAAATGTATAGATGATTAATCACATAAACCATGAATTATTGATGGTTGATGTTATATATGCGTATACAATTTCACTCACTGTCTTCGTTATATTATATCTTATTATTCGCATTCGTATACTTATTCAACAAGAACGTTATCAAATACCTATTTCATTGCGACTATTCATTGTATACGCGCAAACCAGTGATGTGTTACAATAGAAAAGCAGAGGTGAATATTACGTACAGCCGCCTTAAAGGACAATATTGGTGCCAGTCATTATCACATATGTGGTAGAACTGATTAAACACTTTCCAAATATAATATTAACACAGAGATCATCGCTACCATAGAGGAGTAATAAAGGATTCGTGAATCGGAAGTGACGAACGCCAAAGGAAAACACGGTTATCTCTCTATGTGAATGACTGAAGTGAAGAGTGATGAGAGATAAACTGCCGAATTTCTGCTCACTAATAATTCCTTCGAAGACAAAAAGTTGTTATATGGGACCGCAAGAGGTTATCCGACGATACAATAAAGTAATTAAGTGTCATAAGATAAGAGAACACGGGAAAAATAGAAATACTCCGTACAGCCCCTTGTTTTTATTCATTCTATAGGGGAGACCGGGGCACATTGAACCGCTTTGTTCACATACATGTTTGTACTCATTTCATATCAAATGTTTTTATTAGAAGATCTCTTTATTTCATGATCAAAATTTAAAAAAAAAAGCAATATGCCCTCTTATATGAATCAAACCCCGGTTTATCTGGATTGTATAGATTAGACATATATGAACTTAAGAACAAGAATTTCGTAGGCTAAGAAGTTAACATGTATGGAAAATTTTTCTCTTTTAAGCGCTTTTTTGAAAAATCCACTGCCTAAGAAAATAATTGACAGCATGTGGCTTATTGATGGAGAAATTGGTTTGAGAAATTATCTCACTTCTGTATAGTGTTGGGTTGTATAGTATTATTTATAAAGGATATATCCATGGTGGTTCAATGTGTCCCGGTCTCCCCTACCTTATAAAAACATGGTAATGCACGGACTTTTAATCTGTTTTTCTTTCCTGTTCTCTTATCTAGTGGCAGTCAATTCTTTTCATGAATTGTAAGATATTCTCTCACAGCGTCACACAGCAACTTTAGGTCTTCGAGGGAATTATTAGTGAGCAGATATTCGCCCATGTATCTGTTATCATTAGTCACTTCAGTTAGTTATATAGAGGAATAACTCGTGTTTTCCTTTGACGTTCGTCACTTCCGATTCGTGAATCCTTTATTACTCCTCTATGGTAGCGATGATCTCTGTGATAATATTATATTTGGAAAGTGTTTAATCAGTTCTATCACATATGTGATAATGACTGGCACCAATATTGTCCTTTAACTTAATGATAGGTTCTCACGATAACGAATAGCGCCAGGGAAACGCTTTTGTAGTCACCAAATTTATCAAACTGTTTACTCCCTTCGCCTGTAACCCAGAATTTTATTACGGGTATCCTAGGTTCTGTCCCTACGCGCCTATGGTAATGATGCATTAAAAGACATGAACAGTATTCCAATAAATTCTGATCAAATCGATATACACCTAAAACCGTGTCTTAAAGGGACAATAACACTCTTGGTGGTTTGGCAGCTCGAGAAAATAAATAATACCCTTATTCTAAGTACTAGATGTTTAAGCGTCCTACCTGTTGTGTAAATTATCTATTACAACCTATTTTACTTGTCCAGAAGGTTCGAAAATATTTTAAAATCCCATTTGAAAAGGTTTACGTTAGACTTTTCAAATCAATTAGTTGAATTTTTGCAATTTTTTTAAAATAGGTGTGTTAAGATGAAATTTATATCATCAATCAATTGGAATATTGTAAAATAATACAATTTGTTGACCAGAATGAAGATTGGGACATATTATTCAGTTACAACAAGAGTGGTATTGGGGCTTTAATAATGCAAGGTCCGTGGGAAATAAAAGGATCACATTGAATGATTATATACGACAACAACACTGATAATAATGTGATAACAAGAAGAAATAAATGAAATGAAAAGAAATGGGGTTTAGCGTCCTACTCTTTTCCACCTAACCAGGCCCCAAGTTCACAAAGCATTCTCAGACTTAAGTTGAGAATTTGCTCAACTTTCAATCATTGTTTATAAGACATCTTTGATCCAGAAACACAAAAGTTTGCACATAGTTTCTTATTCATGTATTTGATACATTAAAACAACAAAAGTTTTATAAGGAGCTACGTTTTAGTTAAAATAAGGCGAACAACTTAAGATTGAGAATGCTTTGTGAACTCGGGGCCTGGGATAATAGAAGACGGGCATACGCCATACAGTGTGCTATGAGGGAAATTTTGCCCGGGCAGCGACGCTACGGCCTACTCTTATATCGAATTCCAACTACCAAGGATCTTTTACGTGCACCCCAATGTGTACACGGGACCTAAGAAGAAATAAACAAAGATATTTAAAATTCCTCACCACCAACAGGCCATATGATGTGACAAAGAGTAGGGTCCTCTGTCCAAAATCGTGGGTTTTCTCCGGTTCCTCCCTCCTGTTTCCTCCCACTGCTACAGACCCCTGCGCGCAAGCGAATTATTGAAATAAAATTGTACCATGTGTTATTCCTGAAATGACCCCCCTCTCTCTCTCTCTCTCTCTCTCTCTCACTCTCTCTCTTTCTCCAAACCATATGAATCATGAATCTCTAAACATTAACCCAGAGAGGACTAAAATTAAACATACATTATGCAAGAGCTAAATCTACCGATTGCAGGTCTTTTTTTAGGCTTGAAATGTTATATAAATTATCAATTAGACATTTATAATTAACTTATCCAGACCATAATCAACTCTCGATCCGATTTGCTGCTCAACTTTCATTCATGATTTAATCTTGAATTGGATAATCGGGGCTATGTTTTTATCGTACCGACTTTAGTAATGATGATCGAGGCCATCCAAAAAATCCAATCGCTAAAATCTTGGTTCAGAGTGGATCAATTTGACTGAAATTTTCAGCAAGTTCCCTTTACATTATCTAGTTTTTAACTATTTTAATTTAAGAATGGGAAAGTGGGACCAAGTCTCGAATATACCAGTGCCTTGGTTACAACGCCGGATTAACCATGGGGCACCATGGGGAACAGGCCCCAGAGCCCACCACATTAGGGGGCCCCCACAAAAATCTCAGTTGCGCGCCTCGGGCATGGTCGGACCGAGGACTCCAACGGCCGGTGATCTGGTGACGGGGCCCCTCTGATGCTTCGACGGCCCTCCATCGGAAGTCCCTGGGGCACCCTCAATCCATGGTGTGTTGCGATCGACATCCGAGAATTCGGTGTAATCCGGTGGTGATATTTTTTATTATCGTGAGATCGTCTATCGGACCGACCATCGTCTAACTCGAATTATCGTATTACTCGAACAAATTACACGTCCCCATCATTTCGTGTAGCGCGAATTTTGCCTCAGTTTGACGTACGATTGTATATAAGCTTTAGTTGTTGTTGTTGTTGATATTTGTTGTGGGTATAAGCTGAATTTGATGAGATGCACACCATGATCACACGAAATATTCATATTTCTTGATTAAATCTCGTATTACCATTTTGTTTGTTAAACATCGAGTCCGGCTTGGTCGGCCTCCATTCATCAAATCATCGTGGGGGTATAATACGATTCCGAATCAAGTAACCCCGTTATTTATCACTGAGCGACTTCAAAATTAGCTTTGATGTCGCTCTGCCCACTTACAGTCCCCTCCTCTAGAAATGTCATCATTTCATAACACTCGCATGGATTGGTCCACTGAAATAATGCCAGAATGCGCTAATTTGGTGGCAGAATTTTATTTTTTTCTGGGGGAAGTACTTCTAAATGGCTCCAACATAAGTGCCTGAAATGCCAGGAAATCACGTTTCTGGCCTCCAATTTCTGAAAATTTCTTGGGGGGGGGGAGGAGAGAAAACCCCCAGACCCCGCCCCCTTTGCGGGGCTTCGCGCCTTTGGCGCTCGCGGTTAGTGATCAATAGAAATAAATATTGTTTAAACCACCACAAGCCACAAAGCACACATTTTATCAAAATTACAAACCTGACTCAGAATGAAGTACATGTAATTTGAATGGAATTTTCAACACTTTCATTTTACATTATCTATTTTTGAGCTATAGGACTGTCATCTCCTTTTTCTAAATCTTACTTAATATAGCATTATGCAAGAGCAAAATCTGCTTTTTACAGGTCTTTTTTGGGCCTGAAATGTTATCTACATAATCAATTAGACATTAATTTACATATCCAGACCATAATAAACTCTTGATGTCAAGGCTAGCCTTCGATGTTGGCGGATTAAAATCCTATATGCCGCTTAATGGCCGTTGATAATTAAATCAATCAAGTGGATAATCGAGACTATGCTGTTTATATTAATGATTTGAGTAATGATAACCGAGGCTATGTGAATATTTCAAACTCTTTTTTCTCGGCTAATAGTGGATCAATTTGACTGAAATTTTCAGCAAATTACCTTTACACTATGCAGTTTCTAACTATTATAGTGAGAACTGCCATCTTTCAATCAACCTCCCATAATGTATCTTAAATGTATCTTTAAGTGCCGAAAAATCGTGAACGTTTTGATTCCTCCAGTTGTCTTACAAGGCAACTCAATCTAATTAAAATTCTGATCTATATTTCGTTTCGATGGCCTACACTACATGTAAATCTAACAAGTTATAGCGGGAGGGCACGTTCAGCCAGTTCAGATGTCAAGCACGCGACATTTGACCCTATAAACTCAGTCATTCGATTAACCAATTAGAATCATTGTTGCTTTGTTTTGATTTCTATCGCTGATAATGCCTACCCACAATTCCGCGCAAAAAAGGTCAAACCCTCGATTCGACAGACAATTTGATTGGCTTACCCCTCATTTCAAGCAGAACACGAGTTCAATAACAAATCTTCCAGATCCTAATGTAGTAAAGACAAGTAAAACGAAATTTTGAACTATAAAAACGAAACGAAATAGTATCTGTATTTTAATCAGATTGAAGGCAACTATGATTATTACAATTTATCGCCCGACTAATAGAAAATATTGTCGGAGATTTATAGAGGTTCTGGGGAGACCTGGGGAGAAGTCGCTTCCCCCCAGACCATGGGGGTCTGCTCTCAGACCCCGGGGAGTTGGGTTCTCTGCGACCTAAGGAGAAGATCTTTAGTTAGACATCTCCAGATCCAACTGCATTGTGTAAATATGTTATGATGCATGATATAAAACAGTCTGTTTAATAAAAAGAGTTATGTGCTATGTTACACACTTTAGCAAGATAACGACCCGTTAGAGTATAACGGATCGTTAAAATAACTTAATTTTGAGCAACCGGACCCAAATGATTATGACTAAGTGTTGTAAGGGAAGTTGGGATGGCCTAGTGGTCTTGAGTGCCGCGCTTCGACCTCTAGCTGGCCGGTCACCTCTGGCTTACGGCTGTGGTTTAGATCCCTGGTGTGAGCGTATGTGACATGGAGATAAGGGTACCTTCTCAGCCTCGTGGGTTTCCTCCCACAGCTAAAGACCCCTACGCGCAAGTGAATTATTGAAATAAAATTAAACCATATGACCTGGTTTTTATCGAGTGGGCGTTAAACACAATTTCTCTCTCTCTCTACATATGTTGTACTGTTATTTTCATGTTGATGGTTCCAATGGTAGATTTTTGTGAAATCTCTCATGCAACAGGTTTCTTTCTTTGGCTCACAACGATCTGGCGATAACTAATCTATGTACGATTGTCCCTATCAAGTCTTCGATCTGGTACGTGCAGATACGGTCAACACGTTTACCACGACTAACTCCAATATCAGTGGATCACGCCTATGGAATAGATTACCATGTTTTCTCAAACATTTGAAATCCGGCAACACCTTCCACGCCAATGTAATTAAATATTTAAATGAAAATTAATTACTGTGTTTGGTGTTTTGTTTATATTATATTTATAATATATCTGTATTTATTTTATGATCAGTAGTGGAATACCGCGTTTTATCAGTGAAATAAAAGTGTTATTCCACTGGCTAGCAAAGTAGTCCATGTTGTTTTACCTAAAATGATTGTAAAATCATAAAATAAATAGAACATATTTTATTTCATCTCTAAGCAAGAAAACTTTTATATTTTCACTCATGCTACGCATTTGTGAAAAAATAGGTTTTCTTGCTTTCGATGAAATAAAATATGTTATTCACAACAAAACGACAAATATCCTCTATATATCTTTTAATGTATAAATTTTAATCTCTTTTCTATCTATTAATGTACATATGTTCTCATTGTTTGAAGGGCAAAATGTAAGACAGGCCATTGGCCTAATTTTCAACCCTTTTGAAATAAAGTAATTATTATTAAGCTTTCATATTACATATGAAAGCTTATTGTTTCTGTTAAGATTATTATTGTTATTTTTTTTTTGTGTTTTGTCCACAAATCGGATTTCTCAGAATCTAACGATAGGATCGTTCTGAAACTTTTACCTATCCCCCCAAAAATGGGTGGTGGCTGTTGATTAAATATATTTTCAAAACGTTTTACGAATCCGAAATCACCGAATTTTACGAACGAAAAAACTGACAATGCATACTCGTAACTTTGTTATTTTTTGACCGATTTTACTAATTCTTTTTTCTTTGAATACCTTGAAAAAAATCATTTTCATCTGCAGTTTCGCATTTTCCAATTTCGAAAATTCATCGCTGTGATTTCGAACCGGAAGTTTATACCAATTTGAGAACTTCTTTAATAGTTGTACGATTATCATGAAATTTAGTGTATAAGTAGATGCTACCGATGTGTCTTCAAAAATATAATTAAAAATTTTCTAAATTATCTCCCCTTGACGAAATTAAGGATCAAAGTTTTCAAAAAAATCGTCGAAATATAGGTCAGAATGACCTAATTTTTTTTTTTGATACTAGACAAGTAATTACTGATTCGTACACAAAATATGGAGTTTGTCGATCGAACCGGAAGTGCCACCATCTTTAAACGTGAAAAATCAAAAAGGCTTTTTTGTTATTTTACTTACAGACTCGGGAGTTATATTTTCAGAATCCTTGAAGGAATGCCTAAAAATCTGTCGGATCCGAATTTTGATTTCGGTCACGTGATGGTCACCATTTTGAATTGAAAATGAAAAATAGAAGCAATTTGAAGGGCCGGGATTTTGGAACACAATAACTCTCCTTCTAATTAAGCTACAATGTTCAAACTTGGTGTAGACGTTCACTAGGTCAATGTCATGATTGAGTTCAAAGATGAGCATTTTCTGCTTAGGGTAAGCAGAGATAAGCATGCTGATTTGTTGATTCTTTAGGGCACGATAACTTCGGTAATAATGAAGGGAGGGCGATGAAACTTTTGTCAATAGAGACTCTAATAGCTTGCCTGTTGTTTTGAAATCATTGTATCATTTTTTTTAAATATCAGGGATAGCCGAAAAAAAGAGATTGAAAATCCAAAAAGTCGTATTTTTACAATTTGGAGCATGTTTAGAGGTCTTTCTCGTAAAGTCAACATAATATTTTTTGGGAACTTCTTCTACAAAGAGTCTTATTGGTAGTCTTTTATATAAAACCATCGATCAACAGTCCAACATATCAGGAGTAGAAGAACAAAAGGATCGAAAATTGAAAACGGCACCCTTTCATTGTTAAGCGAAACATGCAGTGTGGGTGACTACAATCTACACATTTAGTCATCGTATAGAGCTTATTCAACAGTATCGAATTCCAACTGCTTAGGGATATTTTACGTGCACTCCAATGTCTATACGGGAGCTTGGTTTTTCGTCACATCCGAACGACTAGACAACTGTGCTTGTCAGGCCCTCCGTTCTGCCTCACTGACAACGGGGAACCACGCCGGGAAATCAAGATGAACTTTCTCCGTGCAGAACTTTCAATTCAGGCCAAACGTTTATTGCATACGATTAAGCTGGTCAGTTGGAGCTTATTTTCAAAAGTTTTGTAATAATCGGTTGGAAATTAAAGTACCGTGCACATTAAACTGTTAAAACAGAAAATTTCGCCCGGTTGAAATGTTTCTTGCTATAAGTCAGCAATTTTCCGAATTCAGGGAGGCTGAATGGCTGAATGGTTAGCATGTGCGCGCTGTATCGTAACGTCTGTCATTGAGTCAACGAGCGTCGTTTCGATCTCCAGGTTGCACGTGACATGGTTTATGATGTCCAACCTCGTGGGTTTTCTCCGTGTCCTTCGGTTTCCTCCCAACGGCTAAAGACCAGTAAGCGCAAGGAGAGTTTTTAAATAAAATTAAAAAAACATATGTTAGTCACGAAATGACCTAGTTTGTGTCGAATGGACATTAGGCCGCATTTCTCTCTTTCTCTTTTATTTTTAAAGTTTTGTGATAATCGGTTGGTAATCAAAGGTACTGTAAAAGTGATAAAACAGAAAATTTCGCCCGGTTGTAATGTTTCTCACTTTAAAGTCAGCCATTTTGCCGATTTTAAGGGGCAAACGTTTATTGCGAACGCTTAAGCTGGTCAGGGGGAGCTTATTTTTAAAACTTTTGTAATATTCGGTTGATAACTAAAGGTACCATGCAAATTAAACTGTTAAAATAGAAAATTTGGCCCGGTTGAAATGTTTCTCGCTGTAGGTCAGCAATTTGCCGATTTTAGGGAGGTTGCGTGGCTGAATGGTTAGCACGTGCGTTCTGTATCATAACGTCTGTCATTAAGTCAACTGGCGTTGTTTCGATTTCTTGGTTGTACGTGACAAGGAGTATGGTCGCTGTCCGACCTCGTAGGCCGTAACGCCGCTGCCCGGGTAATATTTCCCTCATTGCACACTTTATGGCATATGCCCGTCTTCATTAGCCCATTTTAGGAGCTGAACAGTAGGACGTTAAACCCCATTCAATCTCATTTCATTTTGTCTATGTTGCTTATTTATTATAGTGGATAAATATTTTTCTGGTTCTAGCAATTATTTAATTTCTGCATAGTAATCTTGCTTTGGCCAGTTTTTTTTATTGCAAAGTGCCATTCTTGTATAATTCAGACTATGATCCTTTGTTTAAAACATGTTTAAGAAGTCGTCACGATTTCCTACTTATAACCAAACATATTGGAAATATTAGTCTGGCATTATTAAATCCTAATTTTATTGGTCTTATTTAAAATTAAACTTTCATTTAACTATGAACAACCCTTAACGTGTCTCTTTAAAACTATTAATTACACTAAAACAGTAGCTCAACCTTTTGACCTAAACTCATTAATTTACCATTTTGTTGTGAGCGACTTCTTATTCTTCCTATATGACATATTGCACGTGTCTGATTTCAAAGGGGGGGGGTGGCTGAATGGTTAGCACGCGCACCTGTCATTGAGTTAACTAGCGTGTTTTCGAATGCCCGGTTGTACATGACAAGGAGTAAGATCGCCTGTCCAACCTGCCATTTTAAATTTTTTTTCCGCCATTTTCATTTCAATTTCTCATCGTCTCATTACAGTAATACAAGTTTCAGTTATTTCCCTTTAGTTTTCAGATTATTGTTATGCCTGGGTGCAATGTTTCATACTATATTTAGACTTGTAACTTCGCGAATTTTTGACCAATTTTGATAATTTTTTCTTCAATGACACGTGACGATGAATATGAAAGCTTTCATATCTGCATGGGACAGTAGCAGATCTAGTTATTATTATTATTATATGATAAGGCCTGATAGAATCACCACGATTATTCCACGATTAAAACCACGATTTCAATCGCAGAACGGTATACTCTTATATCAAATTCCAACTGACAAGGGATCTTTTACGTTCACGCTAATGTGAACGCGGGACCTCGGTTTTCCGTTCCATCCGAACGACTAGACAGCTGTCCTTGTCAGACTCCCTGTCCTGCATCACTGAGAATCGTGATAATGGGGACCTAGCAATAAGGAAAAACTTAACGTCTCCATCTTTCCAAGATGAAAAAACAAAATAAAACCAGAAATATCCTAATCTAGTTTTAACTTTTATACTCGAGTTTCAACTTTTCTCACAATCATGTACAAAATATATAATGAATAGTTACATAATGATGTAGGTCATTCTGATTCAAACACTGATCCTATTTCGTTTTATAAAATTTCGTTTTATTTTTCTGGACTACACTAGGATCTGGAAGAGTTGTTATATAACCTGCGTTCGGGGTGGAGTGAGGGATTAGCCAATGAAACCATCTGACACGACGACCTTTAGGCGTGGGATGCATGGAACGGTGGGTTAACCACTAGAAATGTCAACGCCGATTGATTAATCAATGTCTGACCTCATAAGCTATAAAGCGGCTCGTCCTACGCCTGACCCAACCTTCCACAACCACTGGTCAGATCTTCATGCAGTGTAAGCCATTGAAAGTATAAAAACGAAATATAGATAGGTATTTGAACCAGATTGGATGTAGATATATTTACAATGTTTAACAACATAATGTTCATTTCTCATCTCTTCTTCAACTATATTTTAATTATGGGAGACAAGATAAAGAGTTGGCAGTTCACACTATAATAGTTAACAACAAGATAAGGTAAAGAGTTGGCAGTTCCTACTATAATAGTTAAAAACAAGATAAAGTAAAGGTAATTTAATGACAATTTCATTCAAATTGATACACTATGAACCGAGAATTAAGCGAATGAAATGACCGCCTACCCTCGATCATCATTACAAAAGCCAGGAAAATAAAAAACATAGCCTCGATTTTTCATTTTTTGATTTAAATATCAATGAGTGTTAAACAGCATATAGCATTGTAATCCAGTCAATATCGAAGGCTAGCATTGACATCAAGAATTCATTATGGTTCGGATAAGTTAATTAATGTCTCATTAATAATTTAGATAACATTTCAGGCTTAAAGAAAGACATGTAATAAGCAGATTTAGCTTTTGCATAATTTATGGTTAAAACATGAAGAGATAAAATATATAGGAATTTAATAAGAAAATACAGAAGCACTTTAGTGAAAAATAAAACCATGGCCATGGCATTTGGTTCATAGATTAACATATTGTCAAAATTTATTGATTATTAAATGCTCGCTTAGTTATGGATGTTTCAATGGAATTTAATAAGTGACACGGAGATACGTGAGACACAGACATGGAAAAAGTGGGACACAATTCTACTGAATACAATTAAAGTTTATTACTCTAGCATTGGGAGGAAAACGAAGAACTCAAAGGAAACCCACGAGGTTGGACAGGCGACCCTACTCCTTATCATGTACAAACTGGGAATCAAAACCATGTCAGTTGACCCAACCCCTTGATTTGTGTCTCTGATTTGTTATCGTTTCGTTTACATACTTGTATATATGATGGGGGGGGGCAAGTAGTCTGGAGTGTGGCACTTTGAGCTTTGGCTGGCCAGTCTCCCCAGGCTTGTGGTCATAGTTTCCATCTCTAGTGTGAGTGTATATGGTTTTGATTGAATATGACTACTAGGATTTCCTGAGACAGGAAATACTCCTGCGTGTGCGATAACAAAAATGAAAAATAGATAAGTTGTCTGCAATATCACCTCCGGAGAAAGAAGCCGTTGAGCACCAACAACAGTATAATTGTATCCACTTGCTTGATAAACAAACATCCCTCACAATCTGATTAAAACACAGATCCTATTTCGTTTCGTTTTCATAGTTCAAAATTTCGTTTTACTTGTCTTCACGAAATTTTAACTAAAGATAAAATCCAAATTTTAGCAGATACTTCAATTTTGATTGGCTAAGAGGCTAGGAACTAAAATCAATCTTATATTGTCCAATCAAATAATTAAAATTCAGATCTTATCTTATTTAAAATTTTGTGAAATAGGCCCCTGATCCTATTACGTTTCGTTTTTTTATGGTTTAAAATTTTGTTTAACTTGTCTTCACAACACTAGAATCTAGAAGAGTTGTTATATACCAGGGGCCTTATTCACGAAATTTTAACTAAGATATAATCCAAATTTTAGTTATTTGATTGGATATTATTAGATTGATTTTAGTGCTTAGCCAATCAAAATGGAAGTATCTACTAAAATTTGGATTTTATATTTAGTTAAGATTTCATGAATCAGGACCCAGGTGTTCTGGTTAATGTGAGGAATTAGGTCTGTTACGGCGAATTTTTCTGTGCTGCACAGAACGAGAAACGCCAACGTTGACTGATTAATCAATGTCTGCCACCATAGGGTCAGAGGCTGCTCATATGACCCCTGATGTCATAGGGTCAAAAGCTGCTCATATGACCCCTGTACAACTGGTCAGATCTTACTGTAGTGTAGGCCATCGAAAGTATCAAAAAATCTAGATCTGTATTTTACTCAGATTGCATCACTTTATAATAAAGAGAGAGAGAGAGAAATGGGGTTTAACGTCCACTCAACACAAACTAGGTCATTTTGGGACTAACATATGGTTTCATTTTACTTCAATAATTCGCTTGCGCGTAGGGGTCTTTAGCAGTGGGAGGAAACCGGAGTGCCCGGAGGAAACCCACGAGGTTGAGAAAGCGCCCCTATCTCCATGCCACATACGCTCACAACAGGGCTCGAAACCACAGCCACAAGCTAGAGGTCGAAGTGCGGCACTCTACACCACTAGGCCATCCCAACCCCCCCAATTTATAATAAACAGTAATAATAATCCATAGAATTGTTTCTTGTGTTAAGTCTGGGTATCATTGACTATAAAGAGCCTGCAGTCTCTGATACCCAGATTTTAAATGTTCTATCAAAGGAGCAAGTTGCCATGTGTTTTAAATCTGGTGATATATCCAGCCCCATTATCTTGCCTTCGTGTCCTGCTAATGTTCTTAATGGTGTCCATGTTGGTTGTGCCCAAATCTGGAAAAAAAAAAAAATTATTACTTGTATCATTACATGTCAATGTGGCTGTATAATGGTGCATTTCAGCTCCAAGATTAAACAAGAGATTTTAGGGACGAGGCTAGAAACATTGCACCAAATCAAACGGCGTATGTAGACTGAAATAACCAGACACTTGAAATTTGAATTCGATTGAGATTGTTGGCTTATTTCGCCGAACATAACTGATTTTAAATTAGAGTAAAAACGGAAACCATTGAATGTAAATCTTAGTACAGTATTATATCCGTTGTGACCCACTTGTGTCAATTTCTAGGTCCCAAATGTTAGCGATTTAGCCCCTTTAAATGATACCTGGATAACAGAGTAGTTAGAATCGATTGTGGTTGTTAGTCCAATTGTATTTGATCAAGTTATTACCTTTGCTGTACCGTCGTAAGAAGCTGTTACTAAATAATTCCCATGATCAGCTGCAAGAAATAGAAATAGAATAATGTATTTGATAAAAAAATTTCTGATAAATAAGATTTATGCCATACAGTGTGCTATGAGGGAAAGTTTGCCCGAACAGCAGCACTATGGTCTACTCTTATATCAAATTCCAACAGCTACTTTTCATAGCAATAATATACTTCTTTCATTTAGTGATACGCCACCAATCAAACATGGGAGTTAACTCTATTAAAACGTCCGGAAATAAATACAATTGGTAATCCTGGAATATTCAGGGTGGCGTATATGGAGGGCTCGTGCCGATATCAGAATAATCAGGGTAACGCAGGACAAGGTTTAAGGAGTTTACATAGTTACAATTATTAGTTTTGTACTCACGCTGAAATTTAACACAGGAAATGAGATTAGTATGAGCTGGAATCGTATAAACACATTTTCTCTGTCGTAAATCCCAAACCTTAGCCATATTATCTTCACTTCCAGTCGCTAGATGATATCTGTAGATATAAATAAAATGGGGTTTAACGTCCTACTGTTCTTCTCCAACTGGGCTAATGAAGACAGGCATATGACACACACAGAGTGCTATGAGGTAAATTTTTCTCAAGCAGCGGGACTACGACCTACTCTTCTTATTATTGAATCCCAACTGCCAAGAGATCTTTAACGTGTTTGCCATATATAGACGGGACCTTGATTTTTTGTACCATCCAAATGACTAGACAGCTGTACTTGTCAAATTCTCCGCCGTACACCACTGACAAATGGAAACCACACGAAAAAATCTTGATGTTCTTTATCAGCCAATGCAGGGATCAAACATGCGACCTCCAGGCTAGCGAGCCAGCGTCTTACCCAGTTAGTTGCTGTGGCTCCCTGTTGAGAGCATAAAGTTAACATAACAATTTTCATGAAATGAAATAAGGTTTTTTTAACATCCTACATTTTTGTTCCAACTCAGCTGATGAAGTGTGCTCTGAGGAAAATTTTTTTCGGATAGTGATGCTAAGTGCTAAGGCCTACTATTATTTTGAATTCCCAAGTGTCAAGAGCAATTTCACAGGACCTCATTTTTCATTCCATCGTAACAACCATATACTTTACATAACAACAATATACTATTTGGAAATCCCAACACTGTTGTACTCACCCATCAGGACTAAAGTCTACAGATAATATAGACTTTAAATGACCTTCTAAAAACATAATACATCGACCAGATCGTAAATCCCATACACGACAATACGCATCCAATCCACTGTAAGATACAAATCACACAATTATATATACACATGCACACAAAACTTTAGAGTTAAAATAACTAAATCGCTAATATTTGGGACCTAGAAATTGATCCAAATGAGGCGCAATATATAGAATAATGTAATATGAATGTGTATAACTGATTGATATTGTTTCCTTTATTTGGGACAGAGCAATCGCAGTGTTCCTAGATGTATGAAAAACATACTGCCAATGAAATGCAATTGAGAATTTTATTTTTAAAGCAAAATGAAAGTGATCCAGTCATTAGTTTTACACACGGTTCCCTCACCCCACTCTGCCTCAATAACTAGATTACATTTTTGTAACCCTGTTGAGAGAAAGATAGTTTCAATTCTATTTCAATAATTTCATTGCACGTAGGGGTCTTTAGCATGGGGAGGAAAAGGGAGAACCCAGAAAAAACCCAGGAGGCTACCCTACCCTTTGTCACGTACAACCGGGGAATCGAAACCACACCAGTTGCCTCAATGACAGACCTTATGATACAGCACCCACATGCTAACTATTCAGCCTTCAAATCCCTCTTGACTTTGAGATTATGATATATTTACCATGTAGCTGTGAGAGCGCCATCAATTTGGAATGATATATCATAAACTGGTTTACTGTGTCCTTCTTGATGTAGAACTTCATCTTGTGCTTCCAGATCCCATAATCTCCAGGAATTATCAAAACTAAACATATAAATATACAACAATCAGGTTTAATTATGGAAATCATTCCCTTTCAAAAAAGTCGTATTAAAATGGGAATATTTCATTATAAAATAACTATAATTCTAAGATTTCATTTCTAATGCCAGTACAGTATGCAAATTGTATATCATAAGTTGTAATAGGTAACTAAGGCCAGTAAGCAAATAGAATGCTTTGTGAACTCGCAGCCTGTATGCAAACAGAATGTCATAATTTTAATTTATAGAGAGAGAGAGAGAGAGAAATACGGTTTAACGTCCACTCAACACAAACTAGGTCATTTCGGGACTAACATATGGTTCAATTTTTATTTCAATATTCGCTTGCGCTTAGGGGTCTTTAGCAGTAGGAGGAAACCGGAGGAAACCCACGAGGTTGAGAAGGCGCCCCTATCTCCATGCCACATATGCTCACACCAGGGCTCGAAACCACAGCCGCAAGCCAGAGGTGACCGGCCAGCTAGAGGTCGAAGCGCGGCACTCTAGATCACTAGGCCATCCCAACCCCCCATTTTAATATTTAACTACGGTCATTATGTAAATAGTATTACGTAAATAAGGCCAGTATGCAATTAATATATTATAATAAGTTGTATACAACTAAGGGGATCCTACTCCTTGTCACGTACAACCAGGGAATCGAAACCACGTCAGTTGACTCAATGACAGACCTTATGATACAAAGCGCACATGCTAACTATTCGGCCTTCAACTCTGCTTTCTGGATGAGCTACAATTCAAATTGATGGGGCCTAATATTTTCCCTTTGAACACTGACCAACATGGGGTGTTGCACATCCCTCCCTGGATTTACAGGACGTCATATTAATTATGACATCAACGTAATTGGAGCTTGACACATAATTGGAGCTTGACACGCCCCAAGCCGCAAAACCGACATTTCGGGTATATACGATACAACGTCAAGCCGGTTTTGCAGCACTTCGGGTTCAAAGGGTTAAGTGCTATTTATATTACTCGGGAGGAAACAGACGACGGACGACCCTGTCGTTACCGATGACAGACCTTATGATCTAGAGCACATTTGACCATCCAAGCCTCTTGTTTCTGTCAGATAAACTGTCTTACCAACATGTTCCTAGGAAACGCCCTGAAGGATGGTAGGCCAATCTGGAAACACGGAATGGTGCATGTCCTTCTATATCAGCTATAGGCTCGTCACTGAAATAAATATTTATCTCATATAAATAATCAATTCGAATACATTTTATTAAACATTAAACCATGAACAAGACACCCCCACCCCCTTCCCATCTCCAAAATGTTATTGCATACCACAAATTAAGAATTAAATCAACTCTCCACTGAAGAAAAGCAAGACTGTACTTATCAGAAGAACATCATTTATATATTTGTCTCTTACGAAATTTTGACCATGGGATAAGTTCATGTTGTATAATTTTCTTTCTACTTCTAACTGTCAATATCCACAGTTACATGTTTTTATAATATCAAATAAAAACAAATGTTTATTCAGTCCTAACAATCAATTTAAAAACTGACAGCTAGCAAAATAATGACAAGAAACCCCTGGAATGAATGCCATATATCACAATCACTGGGAAACTGACATCGTTTAAGATTGGGTTTTTTGACTTTAAAAAATGCTATAGAGTTTGATTTCAAAACATCGTTTGATAATTGACAATAATCGTTTGAAAACTACAAAAATGGTTTAATTAGAACCATAGTTTAACTTAATGGTACAGCGTTTGATATCTCCGAGTGGGGGTTAAAAATGGACGAACCGTCGAATTATGTAATGCGTTTGATTACTAGACATCGCTTTAATTTCCGAGCTGCCGATTAATTTATCAAGTGTTTAAATATTAGACGAAAAATTTATTTGCTCGCGAGTCGTTTATCCGATCGGTTCATTTTGATTACGATTATTTACATATGAAATGAAGTACGAATAAAAAGGGTGGATATAAAAAAATGCACACGAAGATATGCTAAACTTACCGTGGTCGTAGTATTATTATCCATTAAAAATAATGATTCACGGTACCATTGACAAATACATCAAAAATCGGTACGTCCATTGTTATTATACCATCGGAAATCGGTAGAGCACATTCCCGGTGATGTATTTTTCTTTAAATCACAAATGATGAAAATAGATTTCCACGTGTACACGTGACTAGAAGACCTGGCAATGATTCCACCATTGACAAATACATCAACAATCGGTAAATCACGTCCAATGTTATTATATCATTGGAAATCGGTAAAGCACATTCCAGGTAAAGTATTTTCTTTAAATCACTAATGGATGAACACAACTTTTCATCTGCACATGTGGTCGTGTGATAATCTCGCGAGACTTGTATACTGGCGCCAAACGTCGCTATTCGTCGATCGCCATAGACGAGCTATCGCTCAGGGTGGTGCGGGTCTGTTCATCCCACGATCTTTTCACCCTGGGCTGTTTCATCCCAATGTTGTTGTATATTACAGATTTAACGTAAAATACATTTAATATGATATTAAGTTGATTAAATTAAATTATTTACACTGCGTGGGTTGGAAGTTGGTAAAAACATACAATTGGTTAACACAAAAAAATAAAAAGTCCTTGTTTGTTAAAAAATCAATTTAAATCACACTTATAAGACCGCTCCCTTTGTCGTAACAAAAACATGTTTCACCTCAACGCAGACAGGTAAATACAAGTGGGAATTGATAAAACAATAGCATTTGACCAATCAAATAATGAATGTAAATAAAAAAAACACATTAAAAAGGACATTTATGACTCAACTGTATATTCAAAGACATGATTTTGTGTGGCACCCAGACAGGTGAGCACAGGTGAATATTAATAAAACAACATCTTTCGACCAATCTCAGGATTAACCCATACTGTACTAACATACATGTATATTGAAAATATGCATTTCATATGGCACCCAGGATTTGAAAAACCTAAGCATTCGGCCAAACAGATAATCAATCTACACTTATAACGGACATTTATGACTCCACCGTATATTCACCTGGCCAAAAGGTGACTAGCTCAGCATACCGTGTATACACAGACCATTTCTGTAATTAATGTACATGGGGATATATATTAAGAGGTTTGCATGCCGCTAGTTCTTGCAGACGTTATTCATATGTATAAACCATGATATTCCAATGTTCGATTTCTTTTTAATGTGCATGCTGCAAATAAATGTCTTTAAAACGTTCTTTATAATAATATGTATAAACTAGTGATTGCATGCAGCAATTATTTTTTTTGAATCGTTCTTTATATGTGATTGTTTTCCAATTTTATATCTGTGAACCAGTCTCTTCCAGTATTTTAAGAGTTCATGTTATTTTTTAGTGTTTATTTTTTAGTGTTTATGTTATTTTTAGTGACATGGATTCCACTAAGTAAAAACACGTGTCCCAAATCATGCTTTATATTTATTGTATAAGTCTATGACACTGCCGTTCAGGCGTCGAATTCGGATTCTAATATATCGGTATAAAAATGAATATCAAACACGACGTCGCGCCTGTACATGACACTATTCTAATCACGTGCAGAGGACAGCTGATCGTTCCCCCTGGAATTCCTTTCTCGCATTCCGACTAATTTGCGATAAAAATTATATGTGAAAGAATGATATTACAGAATAGCAATGAAGACATAGATCAGTAATTAATTTTAATTGTTAGGTTATCTGGCTTCTTACTTAAATGTGTGAATACAATTCAACCCTCGCCGCATGTTTTTATTACTAATCCAAAACAAATAATTACTTGTTATTAAATAATAAATAAAAAAAAGTACACGTTTGTTTAACTATAAGTAAGTGCTTAACAGTTTATTTAACAATAAGTACAGCTTAGTTAATTCTAATAACCAACATTCAACCTATGAAGTGTAAATAATTTAATTTAATTAAAGTTACATGATGGGAGATAAGATAAAGAGATGGCAGTTCTCACTATAATAGTTAAAAACTAGATAGTGTAAAGATAATTTGCTGAAAATTTCAGTCAAATTGATTCACTATTAGCCGAGAAAAAAGCTTTTGAAATATTCATAGCCTCGGTCATCATTACTCAAATCATTAATATATACAGCATAGTCTCGTTTATCCACTTGATTGATTTAATTATCAACCGCCATTAAGCGGCATATACGATTTAAATCTGCGAACATCGAAGGCTAGCCTTGACATAAAGAGTTTATTATGGCCTGGATATGTTAATTAATGTCTAATTGATTATTTAGATAACATCTCAGGCTTAAAGAAAGACTTGTAAAAAGCAGATTTTGCTCTTGCATAATGCTATTTTAACCTGTCCATAATATCATATTAAATGTATTCGATGTTAAATCTATAATAAACAACAATAACGAAGACGGTGGGGGGGGGGGGGGTGAAACAGCCCGGAATGAATAGATTACTTGTCATTTCGATCCCGCGTCATTTCGGACTCAAGAATAAAACCTCGACGTTTCAGACTCAGGTATGTGACATTTCTGACTTGGGTAGGTGACGCTTCTGACTCGGGGAATAAGTTTAAAGGAAAGGTTTAACACAACTGTCAAATCAATTTATAATAACCCCCCCCCCCCCCCGCACAAATAACATGCAGGCTAAATTATATAATTTACACCTCGCCATCAAGTACAGTACCTGGAGTTGTGCATAACGAACCTACGGCAAAATTTCAAATGTTGAATGTTTACGAAAAGAGCGTTTTATTTTTTATATCTATATAAAAATGTTGTTGATGAATTTATTTGAAATAGGCCAATTCAAAACACGAAAGAAAATATTTATCAACACGAAACACGTGATTAGCAAAAAGGCTCCACCAAACGTTAAATCATTAGTGAATAGTTGCACTTGCGGTTCTTTGATGATCATCGTTTCCCGTAAAAAGTAATGCATTTGTTTAAAACGAATAATATGCTGATGAATTGATTTGAAAATGACCTACACAAAAATTAAAATAAATATTTACACGACATGCACTCTTTTTACAAGTATCTAGAAATTGTTAACGATAATCCGCGAGCTGCACGTTGACATGCATTATTCCTCGACAAGCTTGGCAATACCAATCGATAAATTTGTGCGTACAAAGCAATGTTTTTCTATGGAAAATATTAGAATAGCAACGATCAAAGCGGAATAATTAAAGCTGATTAGCCGATAATCCCCATGTTATTGTTGTGGCTGTGCAAAGAAATCTTACGGTTGTTTGGTGGATGAGGAAAAACGTGAGTTGTCAATCACCGATAATGGCGGCCGTGTGTTGATTGCAATTATTCCGTTTCACAAAAAAACCCAATAGCAGTGATTGGTCAATCAAGGTCGTTTACTATTTGATAAAAGAAAAACGATGAAGTATTACTAAATATACACAAATTTTCAACAATATTTTATTATCTAGTTTATTACTCGCCGATGAAACAAAACAAAAGAGAACTAGCAATGTTAATCGCGATCTCAACAGTCGCCGATCAACTGAATAAGGCAACTATCAGCCTCCCATAAAACGAAAAGATAAATGTCTGTACTGTCACATAAATTGTCCACAGTCTTTTAATTATTAATCCGAAACGTCGCTAGCCGAATCCGAAATGAAACAGCCCGGGATGAACAGTCCGATAAAAAATAAGGTTGAGATGAAACAGCCCAGGGTGAAAAGATCGTGGGATGAACAGACCCGCACCACCCTGAGCGATAGCTCGTCTATGGCGATCGACGAATAGCGACGTTTGGCGCCAGTATACAAGTCTCGCGAGATTATCACACGACCACATGTGCAGATGAAAAGTTGTGTTCATCCATTAGTGATTTAAAGAAAATACTTTACCTGGAATGTGCTTTACCGATTTCCAATGATATAATAACATTGGACGTGATTTACCGATTGTTGATGTATTTGTCAATGGTGGAATCATTGCCAGGTCTTCTAGTCACGTGTACACGTGGAAATCTATTTTCATCATTTGTGATTTAAAGAAAAATACGTCACCGGGAATGTGCTCTACCGATTTCCGATGGTATAATAACAATGGACGTACCGATTTTTGATGTATTTGTCAATGGTACCGTGAATCATTATTTTTAATGGATAATAATACTACGACCACGGTAAGTTTAGCATATCTTCGTGTGCATTTTTTTATATCCACCCTTTTTATTCGTACTTCATTTCATATGTAAATTTCATATGTAAATAATCGTAATCAAAATGAACCGATCGGATAAACGACTCGCGAGCAAATAAATTTTTCGTCTAATATTTAAACACTTGATAAATTAATCGGCAGCTCAGAAATTAAAGCGATGTCTAGTAATCAAACGCATTACATAATTCGACGGTTCGTCCATTTTTAACCCCCACTCGGAGATATCAAACGCTGTACCATTGAATTAAACTATGGTTCTAATTAAACCATTTTTGTAGTTTTCAAACGATTATTGTCAATTATCAAACGATGTTTTGAAATCAAACTCTATAGCATTTTTTAAAGTCAAAAAACCCCATCTTAAACGATGTCAGTTTCACAGTGAATACTATTGCCATTTATATATAGCTCTAGTCAATCAATCATTCTGTTTTTTTATTGTACTTACTTGACCAGATTCCATAGTTTAACTGACTGGATTAATTAGTTTGACCAAATTAACTGACTGGATTCCATAATTTAACTGACTGGATTCCATAGTTTAATTGACTGAATTCCATAGGTTAACTGATTATAATTTATCTGACTAGATTCCATAATTTTACTGACTGGATTCTATAGTTTAACTGACTAGATTCCATAATTTACCTGACTGGATTTCATAGTTTAACTGACTGGATTTCATAGTTTACCTGACTGGATTCCATAGTTTAGTTGATAATATTGTTTAGCTGATTGGATTAATTAGTTTAACTTATTGGATTAATTAGTTTAACTGACTGGATAAATAGTTTAGCTGAATGGATTCCATAATTTACCCGACTGGATTCCATAATTTACCTGACTGGATTCCATAATTTACCTGACTAGATTCCATAGTTTAACTGTACCATCTTGTCCACATGATGCCATACAGCAGGCGTTATCATCTAATGTTAGTGTAGCTTTTGGATGAAATACAATAGCACCTACATTACAACTATGACCTGTAAAACACATTAATATACAATATCAGGACAAATGAGTTAACCTTGTTTCAATATCATCTGATAGACACTACATAGAGGTAGATAAAATTTAAAACAATTAATTCTAGTTAATTACCTCTCAATTCCCGCACCATTTCACAATCTGGTATTGACCATAATTTACATAAACCAGACCTAAAATAATTCACAATATAAAATACTATAGTAACATATGTGACATTTATAACTCCCTTTTTCAAGAACAAAACGTCCCGGTAAAAAGGGGGCATAACTCTATTCTTTAAATCCTTAAAATAGGTATGAACATTCAACATTGGAGATATTGCCGTTCCTTTAAAGAGAGAGAAAAAGAAATAAGGTCTAACGTCCACTTGACACAAACTAGGTCATTTCAGGGCTAACGCATGTTTTAATTTTTTTTCAATAATTTGCATTATGTGTAAGGGTTTTATAGCAGTGGGAGGAAACCGGAGGACCCGGAGAAAACCATGAGGTTGGACAGACGACCCTTCTCCTTGTCATGTACAACCGGGGATTCGAAACCACGCCATTTGACTCAATGACAGGCTTTATGATACAGTACACTTTTTGCTAAACATTAACAATCCATTCTCCTCCTTCCTTTAGAGATCTACACAGTTCGTAACTCAGCGGCACTACTGCCTAATCTTATATCAAATTCAAACTGTCAAGGGATCGTTTAAGTACACGCCAATGTGCACACGGAACAGCTCTAGACAGCTCTCCTTGTCCTGGTACAACATGTGGCTAAATCTAAAATGATGGTCAACTTACCAAGAAGCTACGGCTAAAAGTTTAGAATCTGGACTGAATTCACAGAAAGATAGTGGTCTACTGTCGCCTATCTGACTACAATCATTGGTAACAGACTAAAATAAATAAATCATATCTCATTGTAAATAAGACACACTTAAAATACAAACATTATAATATGTTAATCATCAGACTTGTTAAAAGGTTTATCATTTTTGCACCAAGATAAAGTGATAAAAATAAAAATTTAGTTTGGAAAAAGATTTTAATAAAGGGAGAAAATGTTAAAAAAGGGACATAATGTTAAAATGAGGGAGAGAGAGAGACAAATAGGGTTTAATGTCCACTCGACACAAACTAGGTCATTTTAGAACTAACACATGATCTATCATTGAATCAGCTGGCATGGTTTTTTCAATTTCCTGGTTGTACATGACAAGGAGCAGGGTCGTCTGTGCAACCTCGTGGGTTTTCTTCAGGTCCTCCGGTTTCCTCGCACTGCTAAAGACACCTATGCGCCAGTGAATTATCAAAATAAAATTGAACCATGTGTCAGTCCCGAAATGACTTAGCTTGTGTCAAGAGGACATTAAACCCTATTTGTTTATCTTTCTCGATATTAAACTTCATCAGAAACTTTATATCCTTACCCGAATGCGTTTATGTAATTCTTGTAATTTCGCATTGAGTTGAGTAGTTGGAATATTTTTCTCTTCTTTTTGTTTAGCAACTCTTTCTTTAGCTCTACAATATAAATGCAAATATCAAGTCATAGCTCTACAATATAAATACAAACATCAAGTCATAGCTCTACAATATAAATACAAACATCAAGTCATAGCTCTACAATATAAATACAAACATCAAGTCATAGCTCTACAATATAAATACAAACATCAAGTCATAGCTCTACAATATATATACAAACATCAAGTCATAGCTCTAGCTTTACACTATAAATATAAACGTCAAGTCATAGGGGGGGGGGGGGTATTCGAGAGAGATATATCAAATTATTATCTATATATATACAAGAATAAACATCCATCAGAAAACTGAATGGAATTTAATGTCATACTTCTCTGCACTACTTGGGCTAATGAAATGAGGTTTAAAAATCCTACTGTTCTGCTCCGCCAGGGCAAATAAAGACAGCATACACCCTACAGTGTGCTATGAGGGAAATTTTGCCATGACAGTGGCACTAAGGCCTGCTCTTATATTGAATTCCAAGTGTCAAGGGATCTTTTACGTGCACACCAATGTATACAGAACAGGGATCTCAGTATCTTGTCCCATCCAAACAACTAGACAGTAGTCCTTGTCAGACCCTTCGTCCTCCATCACTGACAAGGCGAAACCACGCTAATAAATCCTAATGAACTTTCTCGGCCAATGCAGGGATCCATCAGCGTCTTACCCATCCTGGCTTCCTATTGTGGTAATGAAGTCTGTAATACACCACTCAGGGAATTGTTTGAGATAACGACATTCCAGCCAACTCGTCCACAACTTCCAACAAACACACGAATACATTTTTCATAAAACCCAAACCACTGTGGTCCCCATTAGCAATACAATACTGACCTCGGTATAGAATAATTTCCTATCCATAATCTTGCTTCTTTTAAACTGTCAGAACCTTCATGATACCATGTTACATTTTCCTTTAGAAAAAAAATCATGCAATATTCAAATTATAGAATAATTACCAATCTAATTAAAATACAAATCTATATTTCGTTTTCTTTATGCCTTTTTTATGCCTACACAAGATGAACATCTGACCGGTATTAGAGATAAGGCGTGTCAGAGCTCATGCACGCGGCTTTTGACCTTTGACGACAGATCTAATGTTTCTTGTGGATTACGCCAAAAGTTCACCGAAACAGAGCGGTTCATGGCCTAGTCCCTAAAATCATCCAACAAACATCTTATATAACAACTCCTCCAGATCCTGGTGTAGTGACGACAAGTGATACCAAGGAATCTTTTACATGCATAACATTGTATATATTCAGGGATCACACAATGCAACTCAGCAGTAGCACCTCACCCACTTAGCCACCATGGCCCCCAAGTTGCGCGATACAAATATTATTATTATTATTATTGTAATTATTATTATACCTCCTCTTTCTTTTTAGCCTCAGCAGCTTTCTCTTCTTCTTTTTTCTTCAGGGCGTACGCTCCAATTTGTGCTAATAACTGACGTAACCTCTCCCTTCTTTCTGCTGGTCCTTCACCAAACAAACCTAAAAAGAAAAAAATGGGCCCATTCAATTCTGATAAAGTTTATTCCTTCTTGCTAATCTTTGTCAACGAGAGAAGAAGAGAATATGAGTAGTGACTGGACTAGACACTGTGTTGTACCAACAGCACCGACTGTGTAAGAAACAGTATACCTCACTCGTGAAGAAATCATCAGAATTGTCACCAAAAACACTGAAGACATTTACAGTGGACTCTGTCAATCCGACATTGTGCAAGATCCGTTACAATATGTCGGATTATGCAGAGTCCTGGAATACCCAGTTTTCTCAAAACCAGAAATATTGTAACTTTGAAAACCGGAAGTATTATTACAACATATAGTTAGAATCTTCAGAACATTCTTCCCTTTAACATAATACATCTTTCTGTACATTCAAAATTCTATTAGATTAATTTTTATTTTATTAAACATGCATAGGTTTAATAAAGTATATATAAAGACACACTTACAGATTGGATCGCCCAGTTCTCGTAATGTGGCTTTAACTTCAAAATCATCTGTGGACACCTGAATCTGTCTGGCCTACAGTTTCAATTAAAATACATACATTTAAGTCAATCAATAATATCTACTTTAAAAATTCAAACATGGAAGAAATTTTAATTTTAGTATTTGGCTTTTTAACAAAATTCAAACAAAGCAGAACTTCTAATTTTAGAGTTTGGCTTTTGAACACAATCTTAGAGAGAGATAGCGAGAGAAAGAGAAATGGAGTGTAACGTTAACTTGACACAAACTAGGTCATTTTAGGACTATCATAAGGTTCAGTTTTATTTCATCAATTGGCTTGCATGTAGAGGTCTTTAGCACTGGGAGGAAACCTGAGGATCCAGAGAAAACCAAAATGGTTGGACAGGCTACCCAACTCCTTGTCATGTGAAACCGGAGAATCGAAACCACACCAGTTGTCTTATGACAGACCTTATGATACAGCGCATGCGCTAACCATTCAGCCACTCAACCCCGCATCAACGGCTGAAAAGAGAGAGAGAGAGAGATGGGGTTGAACGCCCACTCAACACAAACTAGGTCATTTCGGGACTTACATATGGTTCAATTTTATTTCAATAATTCGCTTGCGCATAGGGGTCTTTAGAAGTGGGAGGAAACCGGAGTGCCCGAAGAAAATCCACGAGGTTGAGAAGACGCCCCTATCTCCATGCCACATACGCTTCACGCCAGGGCTCGAAACCACAGTCGCAAGCCAGAGGTTACAGGCCAGCTAGAGGTCGAAGCGCAGCACTCTAGACCACTAGGCCATCTCAACCCCCCCAGGTGAAAAGAAATCCAATGACATTTCAATGGGTGAAAAGAAATCCAATGATATTTAGTGAGCTGGTGTCATGTAGTAAGGATTAAAGACAGTTAGTGAGCCGTGTAAGAATTCCAATAGAAATGAAATGAAATGGGGTTTTACATCCTACTGTTCAATTATAATACAAAACATCAATGAGAATTACCCTCTTTCTCTTTTCAAACACAGCTAAAGCTTCAGCTTGACCAGCATCCTCATCCAAATCAAAATGACTCTGTTCTGCAAATATATCAATAAGACAAGATGAACAACATAAACAAGAAACCTGCAAGGTACTATCAATTTAACTATAAGTTCTTTCAAAGTCTAATTTCATATTCTGTAATTTGTCTAGTAATAGACAGTTCCCCATCCAGTCGGTTTCATTTGCAAATATGATTGAAACTCAAGTTCTGTGCATGAACATCTACATAAAATGAATTTGCAAAAGACTAATTTAAATACTTCCTGTTCCACCACCATATTCAATTTCAAAAATCTAACATTTTCCATTCACCTTGTCATCCTAGGGTAAACTAAGTTATGAAATCTATCAATATTTAATTGTTTTGCCTTCAGTTTTTCCATAGAGTAGTGCCTGTTTTTCCCACTGACAAAGTGTTTAAGACTGTTTATCAAATGTTGAGAAAAGAAAAATTCCCTGCTTTGTTTTCACCTGAAGCCTGATGATATATTGTTTTTACATGATGATATATTGTTTTACATGACAATATATTGTTTTTACCTGAAGATCTATTTTTTTTTCCTGAAGATTTATTGTTTTTACCTGAAGTCTGAAGATATTTTATTTTTACCGGATATATTATTTTTACCTGAAGATATATTGATATTGCCCGACGCTTTTCCTGCTTCAAGAGCATCATTCGCCAAAGAACCACTTGTCTCAGCATTAGCTAATCTTTCCTTCTCCTTTTCTTCAAGACTACCATACTGGATAACCTTGTCTTTCTTCACTATCTGTATTCTATCATCCTCATCATCTGACATGTCAGACATCTTGTGTTTCTTTTTCTATATTTCCACACCAAACACTCTACCGTATAAATAATAATAGTTAAATTTGCTTAATTAAACTTGAATATATAAATCACTTTATTCATATTACATCAAGAGGCGTGTCTAGAGCCATTTTCATATTCCAAAGAAAAGTGCTAGGCCTATGATATTCTTAACACTCCTCTTTCTTTAACCTATCTGTTGTGTTAAATGGTGTTTCATTCCATTTCCAATTGCAATTTAAAAGTTTAGACCATTCATATTTCTTTTTAAAATTAATGTCATTAAAGTTCTGTCATTTGTTTTCACATGTGTAACAAAATAAAACTTTTGTAAGAAGCTGCATTTATTCAATGATATTAGCATTTCATAAAACGCACCAGAACCAAAAGGAGGGGGGGGGGGGCATGCCATCGGTGATAAAAAATAGATACCAAACAAAGAATGCAAGAACTGGAATTTAGATGGACTGTCTACAAATAGGTTGACTTGCATTCTAAAACCCGTTGCAAGTTTCTGCGTAAGGAAAATACATACCTTTATTTCAAAGGTCCAACCCTGCTTTTTCTAAAATCAAAAACTATTTTTACTACATGTATTTAAAACGTTTTCATGGAGGCTGACATCTTGATTCTCGTTAAATCTCGTATCTTTGTTCAGAACGCGAATGGTTCATGTTTTATTGTCGTTTCAATATTTGATTTGTATAGTGCCAGACAAAATAAGCACAGTGCATGGTTGTATGGAACAAAAGGTAAATGAATTCCAAATAGAATAACAAAAGTGACCAATAGTCTCCCGCTTTCCAATAGACAATGGTGTAGTCAGAAATAAAATGTACAATTTCATGCTCAGTGCCGAATAATGAAATAATGAGTTACTCGGGTAAAATACAAGGGACATAACTACCAGGCAAATGAAATTTGGCCGCTTTCCTTAACTTCTGACTTTTATTAGCAATATTTATTTAATAAAGCGGATATAATTCAAGCACAAAGATGTTGAGGAATGACCCAACAAGGATTGAGTTAAAAATTGATGATTTGGAGGAATATGAAATTGTGAAAAAGGAGAATTTAGAAGGGCAACAGAAAACGGCTGGAGAGAGTGGCAATTCGGTGAACTCATCCTTGCATTTAACTGGGGCGGATAGTTTTGGTATTATGTTACCTCTAGGGAACAGACCCGAAACAATTCATGCCAGGATCGGCTACGACCCAAAACCAACACCACAATCGTCTGGGCTGCCGATTCACAGATGAAAAGAATAACATGGATAAATTATATTTATTAATATTATCACATTCAATGCGGACATCATTATCATCATCATTTGAATGAAATACTGTATATTATTATTATAAAACAATTATAAATTGACAAATTTGGACATCGATTGTGGTCACTGTGTGTTGAGCTGATACATCGTATGCGGAAAAATACCCGAACAGGGTCAGACATTGAAAAGTGTTAAATAAGAGCATATATAGCTTCCTGGTTATGTATGGTATGGTGCACATCAGATAAAAAAAAAGTATTTTAGGCCGAATGTGCTGTGCTGTGATGTATAAAATATGAAATGAATGAATAATTTCTGCGAAAAATGTGTTATTTTTTTTATCTTTTACAATAATAGACACTCACAACTGGCCACTGTTTAAGCAAATAAAAATAATATGTTTCGCTTTATAAGCACTGGACTGCTCTGTGTGTAGACATAATTGTCATGTGTAATTATGAACTCAATTTACTGTAATGTTAATATGGCTTCAAGCCAAATCTACACTGGATTATTGGGTTGTTTTTTTAACAGCGATAATTATGTATAGTCTTTTGGTTTCTTGAGTTAGTTATGTGCTCACATTATTTTAGTCTTGGCCGTCTGTCGATTACCCATAGAGACATAATATTGCCTTACAGTAATTACAGTTTGCTACTGATCTGCTCTGAACTGCACCATACAGTGTGCTATTAGGGAAATTTTGTCTGGACAACAGCACTACGGCCTGCTCTTATATCGAATTCTAACTGTCAAGGGATCTTTTACCCGCATGCCAATGTGTACACGGGACCTCGGTTTTTCGCCATCCAAACGACTAGACAGCTGTCCTTGTCATGGCCTCCGTCCTGCATCACTGACAAATGGGAACCACCCTGGGAAATCTGGATGAACTTTCTCGGCCATGCAGGGATCTAACGCGCGACCTCCAGTCTAGCGAGCCAGCATCTTACTCACTTAGCCTCCGTGATTCTACAATATTGCCATACATGTATGTCCATTGTAAAAACACAAACACAGATGTAAAACTATTTTTAAGCTCTTTTTTACTAATAATATACAGATCTTACTGTGGTTCATCTGAACTACCAAAAAAAAAATACGATGATATGCCAGATAATGAATATAGGCCTACATGTTTGGCCACATAAGATATACAAGGATCAGATGTTGATTAGAACATTTAAGCAATCCATGCAATCTGAAGAGTGTTTTAATAGGTTTAGGAGTCAGGAAGAGAGAGAGAGAGAGACATATCATTACATCAAAATACACAATTTATCAACAATTTTACCATTGCTTAAAAAATATATGATTTATCATTTATCAACAAATTACATCAAATAATCAAAAAACACAATTCATCACCTTTACATTAAAATACACCATTTATCATTGATCTACAGTTAAATACAAAACTAAATAGTAAGAACACCCAATGTATAATATTTTTAATGATTCCTTCAGGGGTTCCACGTCGGCCGTATATGCCGGTCAAGACCTAGGGTTATGGAAAATGACCGTAATTGAATCTGACCCATCGGTCAATTTGCACGTTGGAACATGGCTACAATCAACGTACCGCCAGTACAGAATAATGCACACGTATACAATATTGAAGCCACAAGATCTCTTGATTGGGATGTCCATTAATATCTTACAGCCCACTGTGGTTTCCAATAAGGCCCCATGAAAACCAGTCGTATAGGTCACTGCTATTTTCCCAAGGGCCCCTATTGGCAGTCCCTTGCTCCTATATCTATTATTAGCGCTAGGTTAGGGTTAGGTTTATTGATACCTGTATTTATAGTACATGTGTTTCTTATAGTTGCGGACTACTTCAGCTCTGAAAGTAGGTCTCATTACAGTCGCCCTGTACGTTCAGGAACCGCCCCATTGAATCCTTGTAGGAATTGAAATCCGGCCAGTTAATTTTGGTGGGCAATGGTTTACTGCTAAACGGTGGGGTGTCAATCCGTGTGAACGCTTGCACAATGTAAGCTGAGATTATAAAGTACCAATCTGGTTTTGTTTTTCAACTTACATGAATGTTTTTGTGTTTGTGTTAATAAAAGCAATCCGACCCGTTTCTAGGTGGTAAAATTGTATTCATAGATTTACACACATTGATTAGAGGATGGAATATTGTTAAATATAGTTATTTACATGTACATAGCAGACATTTTTCAGATCCAAGATGGTCGCCATATTATATTTGAAGGAAATGGTATCTTTACTAGATAGCATCGCTGTGATTCATTGACCTTTAAAATGTAGGTTGAGATACATGGTTAGGTCTGTTTGATACGATCAACTTCAATTTTCGTCAAGGGTCAGGAGATGCATCCTAATCCTAACCCCAATGTTTGTCCTAAACCTAACCTACAATCTGCCCAACAATCACGTGCATTAATCTTATTTATATCTCAGCGACCTTGACAAAAATTGAGCTGGCCTTAACAAATAGATTAAGCTATACAAGAACAAAAACAAATATAAATATTATTTATATATTTATAAAAAATAGATTTCGCCATCCTTGGTGATGTTTCTGATGTCGATGAAGCTGAAGTTGTTTGTAGACGTAAAAAAAAAAAAACCCAACAAATTTACATCTTTAACACATGACGGCGGGACCTCGTGTTCGATAACCAACCAAAGTACTAACCTGATCTGAGTTTCACAGGCGTAATGCACCGTAATTATGAATGCCGGTATCTGTTTCAATAAAAACTATGCTTCATTTACTTTATTGTCAATCTTTGCTGATCATTGAAACTTGTTTCAGTAGGTTGGACTGCGTATGTATACTAAGATATAATTAATAGTATAAAATTAACTTATTGGCACCCAATCAATCGTAGCTAAAAAACAAACAAGTACACTGCAGTATATCGCAACGTTTTTAGCTACGTACTCGTAGTCAGAACTTCTTAGTGTTGCAGATTATAATTTGTCTATCTCTTCCTTTTTTCTTCGTTTAAGGTGTCATATTTTATTTTCAATACACTTAATGTAGACTACACGTTTTAAAGGAGGGATATCTAAATACATATCTGTACATGTGTTTATTCCTCTTGTCTACCTAATAAATGTTTTATGTGGAGTGCAATTGAATATCCCTGCATTTCGCGACTGCTGTTAAAAACTAATCCAATCATTCAAGCACACGTGAGGGACACACCCAAGCTTACCGACAATGCACCAACTATGGACAACCCCAACACACAACAAAAAATACGCTAGCGCAATATAAATATAAGTATTAACCCCGCGACACAATGATCAATTTTAAAACCAGTACACGCCAGCGATTTATTACTCGATGTTTCGAGCGCATTTTGTGTTTTGGGGCACCTTGGTGAATGAGGCTAAATGTTAGCGCGTAAGTGCAATCTGTTTCACAGAGGAGGTGCAAAAATCTTATTTTAACTGAGTGCAAGATGACAGATCTGTAAGCATTTTTGAGTGAGAGAGAACGCGAGAGACCGGGGGGGGGGGGGGGGCGTCCACTCACTCAAACCAAGGACCCTTCAATATGAATTTTAATAAGTCGCTTGTGTGTATGGGTTTTTTTAATAGAGGGAGGAATCCGGAGGTCGCCCAGGAGGTTTGGCCGGTGACACAACACGTACTCCAAGATTCCAGTTTAAAGAAATACTGCAACTGGAATTTAATAATAAAAATTTTAATACAAATTATAATAAGTCGACAGAGGTATACTAAATACAAGTCACCCAGTAACAAAATCATCGGCGGTCTTCTTTTCGAAAACTTGCACTATAATATTTTAAGAATGCAGGATTTTTATTGGTCTAGAACTAAAATTTTCAATTAGATTTTAACCCCCAACCAACGAAAAGGCCTCATCTTAAAATGTTTTCATGGATAAGACATTGGATGAGTTTTGAATTTAAAACATGGGCTTGATTTACAGAATATCGTCCATTACAAAATCTAAGTTTCCACACATACTAAGGTCCTGGAACCTGATTCAATGGCAGTTTGTAACTATCGTATTTTTATTTTCGAAGTCTTGACATAATAAGTCGTTTTGTCCTTTGTCGCTGAATTTGTTTAGTAAGGTAGGTAATAGTTGAAACAACAACGCAAGACACGATAACAGCGGCTCTGATAAATCCGGTAGTCGAGAAGAACCAACCATCGTCCATTGTGTATGTATAACCATTGCCGTATCCTCGCACATGAGCATATGCATTAAAGATAAGATCGACTGTCCACAATTTGAAGAAAATGACGAACAGATCTTTGATGAGGTATATGTTTAAACTGTTCATGAGGCCCGGCAGGAAGAAAACGGCCCAACCTGTAAGAATAATACAACTTGCTAGCGAATCGATTCCCGACATTTTGTTCAGCTCAGAATAGCTTGCTACAACTGCCAGAAGTGAACCAACACCAATCGTGAGGACGATCTTATCCAGGCGGTCTCCAAACGCCGAGAACGCCATCTCGAATCTAGATTTTAACTATGATTTTGTTTGCCTGGAAAGAGATAAAAAAAAATTATTCAAATGAATTGTCAAGAATTACGGTAGTCTAGTATTACAGAGAGTTGTTTTCGACGTGCAAGACAACAGCGGCAGATGGAGGGGACCTATTTCGGTTTGCAACTTTGTTAATTGAACAGGTACTTATGCCACACGAGGCTTTGTGTTTTCGTCCAACCAGTAAGACTTATCACTGTGACACCAGTCCCTCCTGCAACACTAATAATGAGGAAGACACTGCCACTACCCCGGAAAATCCCGACTTACACTAGGCCTATCTTGGCGAGCCTAACACCTGGATCGAACACGCAAAATAATGATACGAACATGTTTACAGAGTTGTAACTGGGCAGCTCTCTTCTCTGGGGGTTTGAAGGACCCGCCCCCCTCCCCCGGGAATTGTTTTGAAATTTCTGCCCAGAAATGGTTGATCTGTAGAGTAAATCCCGGACAGGAAGTCATATATACATGTAATTAATTCTGAGCAGAGGTGGCCAGTTCGGGCCCGATGACACATTGGTTCGCGATTCTTGTTGTCGAGCGATCTGGATAAAGACAAAGTGCCTACCTGTCAAACAGAAATAGTATTTCGGGTTTCAGGTTATGGAATTATGTATATGATTTATGATATCAACTTCCCGCTGCTAACCCACCTACAGTGGAATCGGCGCTATCAATTTTTGTCTGACCTATAGCCTATCCCTTGGGCCCGGGATACCCTTAGTGGCCTTACCTAATAATTTCTGGGAAATGATAAATCGAAATATAGATCTTCTTGCCCAGACTACTTTATTTACAAATTTGAAAAAAAAATTGTCACCAAATCGCCCGATGATAATGATAGCATCATGCATGTATTGTTGTCAACTGTCAAATGACCTTAGGGCCTAACAGTCTTAACAGCAGCCAGGTCCGTCCGTAGCCAGCATGCTGGCTTCGGGGGCCCAGTGACTGAGTGAGGTTTTTAGGACTAGGAGGGGCACA
Source organism: Patella caerulea (assembly GCA_036850965.1). Lineage (NCBI taxonomy): Eukaryota > Metazoa > Mollusca > Gastropoda > Patellidae > Patella > Patella caerulea. The sequence continues at coordinate 6,435,381 of JAZGQO010000001.1, forward strand.
CTCGTTACAAATGCAGACTACAGACAGTTGGTATTTTGGTTTTTAGAGTTATGGTTGGCAAATTTTCTTTCGGGGGGCTACGGGCCTGACAGCAGCTGGCAAACCCTCACCTGCAAAAAAAATCCTGGATCCGCCCCTGCATGCTATGAAGATCATGAAGATGATATTTTATTTCTAAACTAAAGCGAAAGACAGTGGCCGTCTCTGCTAATATCCGAGCCCCCCCCCCCCCACCCAACACACACACACACACCATTAGTTTTCTCACCTAGTATTTGAAGGAGGAAATAATGATATCTGTATCATGTGCACTCTTGCTCCACCACATTAGATGCGTAGTTTGGTTTGTATCCCTTTCATAATATCCACGTTTCACATTGTTTACATTTCTTAGTTAGTGACAGTTTAACGTCATATCGACAATGACGTCATAAGCCATGTCAAATTCCCGCCATTACAGGTCTATATCACAGAGTAAAAATAACCAGAGTGGAGACTTCTTCATTTGCATACATAGGAGGTCGCGCATTGCATCTTGGGTCTCGTCTGTAATGTCACTAAACATGGCGGCTAAAGAAGACGTATCGCAGTAGAACAAAAGGAAATGTAAACATCCGAGTGGTGGATATGGTACCCAGAGTAGGTCCTACGCAGAGTGTTTTAATTTGAGGTACTATTAAGGGATTAAAATTCTTTAGATTTCCCGAAGAAAAACATCTCAGTCTATGTCGCGTCGTCTGCTATGAGTACGATACGAGTCATCGTCGAGTGCTAGGCCTAGTCACAGAGTGCTATAAATATAAAATATAATATAATAAATACTGAGCCATAATAACATAATAATATGTTATAATAACAGCAATATACATATTATCAAAAATGTTATTTTGTAAGAGTACATATTTGGTGAAAGATGTTTTCATATTTGATTGGTTAATTGGCATTATATTGCATTTTTCCGGGGGCCTATTCCAAGTTAAAGTAGGCAAATTGAACCAGTCTACGGGCCTACTGTCAGTAGCCTACCGAGTACTGCCCGAGAAGTAGATCTATGCTCATAGTCTCATGATAAACTAGGATATATCGGGATTAACATGGTTAATTTTTATTTCAATAATTCACTTACAGTAATACAGGTATGTATGGGTCTTTTTTAGCAGTGAGGGGAAACAAGAGGACCCAGAGAAAACCAACGATGTTCGACAGACGACACTACCTCTTGTCACGTACAAGCGGGGAATCGAAACCACGCCACCTGACTCAATGTCATGGGTCTAATAAAAGTATTAATAATATCAATATTCTGTTATTTTAATTATAGGCCTTTTTTAATACTTTCGCGTACGCAGGACAAGAACTAGAAGTAGTTGCGCTCTGATGTAACCAAACCCATTCCTTGCATTCTTTACCATCACTTAATTGCTATCTAGTATTTTCGTAATTTTAGAATTACATGTCTAGTTGTGTTTTTTTTAAAGGATCAAATTTTAAATAGTTAAAGCTTTACCCATTAAGTCTGCACAAGCTGCACATGTTCTTTTTACATTCCATAATATAAAAGGCCTATGCTACCATTTAAAGAAATTGAAAAAGAATCGGTGTGAGAGAACTAACTATATTTTCTGAAGAATTGGATTCTGGCATATGATATAATGAACAAGCCTAATTTTTTCTAAGATTCTGTATCGAAATATGCGATTCTGTATAGGCCTACAATTACTTGTGGTAAACAAAGTGTTAAGTTTATGGTATAGTAACAAAAATACTGTTTTGCTCAATTATCAGTTGCAATAAACTTTAAATAAAACAGTAAGCCTAATACTGTTATGCTATTCAAAATCACATTTTCCCTTTTAATAGTTTTAATGTAGGCCTTAATCCGACCACCTATAAATTCCATAATGAGCACTGTATAAATTAAAATTTCTATTTCTAAATAATTCCATTATAGTACACAGTATAAATTAAAGTTTCTATTTCTAAATAACCAGTTGACAAAAATATCACAAAAATAAAAGTAACTCTGAACACAGATCAGACCGAATGTCATGGATATCTAGAGCACTGTGGCACACAAAGGCGGTCAAAACATTACATGGTACCCAGAGCAACCAGAGCAATATGCAAAATATTCAATTTCAAGTTGTTTTTGGTTTTGTAAAAAGAGAAACTAATCAACTCAAATATGTTTATTGAAAAATGTAATAGTATTGAAAATAAAATATTTAATTATTTTTTTTCATTTTTTAAAAATTAAAGCCAACATTAATTAAAAGAACAAAAATCATAAAAGAAGACAGGGAGTCAACATTGGGGCCAAAGGCATATTATCTTGGAAAACAACCAACGGCTCAAATTTGTTTATTGGAAAATGTTCTGGGCTATTTAAAAAATTCAATTTTAATATTCTTAAATTATTATTTAATATTATTTTAATGAAAGCATACTTAATTAAGTAATACGCTCTAGAAGACAGGGGTACTTTTCTTTGGGAGAAAAAATAAATCATGTTGAGTAAAATGGGCCTTATCCAAAAATTAAAAAGGGCGTGGTTCTTTGACATTTTCAAATGGGCCATTTTAAGGTTTATGGGAATGTATATTTCAAATCTAGGAATCGAAACAACAAGTATTTGGTGGATTAGTTTTAAAGTTAATAAAAAAAAAATAAAATCAACAATAGTTTACGGCCTTATAAACCAATTCGTAAACCGCCACAATTGCCGTCTTTCACTTCATTACTTCATTTCATATTTTAAAAATATTAATCATATTTTAAAAATATTAATCATGTTTTATAAATTCCCGAAACACACACACACCTAACATGATTCTATGTGATAATTCTCAGTCATTTTTTTTTTTACCGAAAATACTATAAAACTACGAAGTTAAATAGATTTAGTTCATCGTAACGTTGAGCGTACTGTCAGTGTGTATGTATTACAGACGAATCCCATCATGCATTGCGCGTCGGGTTGTTTCTATAGGGAGTAATGCGAGTCGCCACTCTGGTTATTTTTACTCTGTGTCTATATATTGGAGAAATCCGATAGCTATTACATAAAGAAGATCTCTGTATGTCTATTCCGCCGCACTAAAAGAAAACTGTGGCTACCCAGCCACCATTTTTTCTTCCCGATACAAAACATTTTGTTTAAAATCATTACGTTTTTTGACCTTATCTAAATAAAAGATAGATTTGTTATACTATATATTGTTTATTTTAGTTCTATGAAAGGTGCTCTTTTTAATATTGAAGTGGTTAAACAAATGGGTGACAACAAGAAATAGGCCATGTGGGTATTTTACAAGATTGAAGTTCTTTAGACTAACTCACAGATATTTTCTGCCACCATCAATTGCTGAAAGTAGGTTACTCAAGTCATCTCGTGTACAGATTAGTCAAATTAAATAGAATAAGTATTGACGTAAAACGGTGTCGATACGAAACACCCCAAAAAATGGTAATTGTCCCGCCTTAATAGCTGACGCATTTATACTTTCTATATAATTTCACTTCAATTCAAACATCATGACGAGGCCGTAGAGATCGAAGACATAATCCCACGGCTGCCTCGCCTGAGAGTCTGGGATAGAGACAAAATGTGGTGTTTAAGCCGTCCGTTTGATGGATATTTTAATACCCCCTAAAGTACTATCATAGATATTGTACAGTGGACTGTCAGACCCGACACCGTCCGGGATCGTTACCATATGTCGGATCACGAAGAGTGTCGAAATACCCATTTTTGTCAAACCGGAAATACTGTTACTTCGAAAACCGGAAGTATAATTATAATGTAGCTTCGAATTACTAATACTAGAGCATTATTCCCTTTAAAAATGATAAACTTTTCCGTACATTCAAAATTTTCTTACATTAATTTATATTTCATTTAACATGCGTAGACATTTTGAATAGCAAGTCTGTCGATAGTTTCCTGACTGTAACCTTTGAAGTTTGTTGTATTCGATATATAAACTTAGTAACAACATAAACAGTGTTCCAGAGTCAGTTAATTGATGATTGAAATAATTGATCCCACAACGTGAATTCAAACAAAGTCCTAGGCGATAGTACCACAGCTAAATCATTTTTGTTGCCAAGACACGGGACAGTGTCACACAATATCATCTCATAAACAAATCAACGTAGGCCTACAGGGGCGGATACACCACAAAATCTGTGCCAATAACATCAACAATTAGGGTTTTTTTTAATCTAATAGATATAGGCATAGGCTATCTATGAAAATAATGTATAGGCATATAGCTAAAAATAGTTTTATTTACAGGTCGAATATAAAAGATGGACGGCTGAAAAGGGCAGATCACCTGTGCCACCGAAAGGCACCAATAAGTACAATCGAATGGGTCATAGACATAAGAACTGCGGCTGTAGTGTTGTTATTGTCACGGTGGCTAAATAGGTAGGATGTTGGCTGGCTAGCCTAAGAGTCGGGTGTTCGACCCCTGTCCGTCTTCATTCGACCCCTGTCCGTCTTCATTAGCCCAGTTCGGAGCAGAACAGTGGGATCTTAAACCCCATTACATTTCTCAAGCCCCAATTCATTTCCTTCAAAAACAAGAATAACACAATAACGAATAAAAAGAATTTTCTTTTTTACAATAGAGAATATATAATATATATAATACAAAAACAACTAATTACCTCCCCTCTTCTAACAACAAAAACATATTAAATTACCTCCCTTCTTCTAACAACAAAAGCATATTAAATTACCTCCCTTCTAACAACATAAACGTACTACATTTTACTTATAAACTTCAAAGAGTCTATTGTCTATTGTGTTATATAAAATTATTATGAACAATATCTACTACGGTCAAATAGAAAAAAAATATATATTCTGTTTTTCAGATACTCCCGTGTTATTTAAAATGAGCCGCATGATTTGTTAAACGACCTTATTGAATGAACTAAAGCGTCATGATTTGTTTTCGACATGTTAAATGATTTCCCTGGGTAACATGAAGTAAATCTTTAAAATAAATTTTAAGGAATCGAGAAATATATGTAGACTCAATTATCATATATGCAACTCTTGATAGATGTTGTTGGAAAATGATACTGGATAATCATACATACAACAAAATGATGAGAAAAATGTAGTGCCTTAAAAAATCATATAGCTCCGTAGTGAAAAATATAATATTCAGTTCAGCAGGCCCGTATCTAGACACCATTAAGCGGGGGTGGGGGGTGGGGAGGGATTACCTATCGTTGGTGGGGGGGGGGGGGGGCGAACATTTTGAGGAAATTTTCGAAAAGGTCATTCTAACAGACTGTTGTAATCATCATGCTATGTAGTTACCTAGGCGTCTAATAAGCATTTTAAAATAAGTATTCAAACAAAAAAAAAATAGCTTTATTTTAGGTTAATATAAGGAACTGTGTATACTTTAATGACTGTTAGCAATTTCTGAGCGGGGGGGGGGGGGATGACCCCCTCCCCCCGCGCCCCCTGTAGATACGGGCCCGCAGTTCAGCATCCGATTTGAAGAGAAATTGTCAATCAGATTTAAATACAGATCTATATTTCCTTTTGGGAGTTCACGACAATGGTCAAACGGGCGACTTGTGATCCTATGACGTCATATATTGATTAACCAATCAGCGTTGACGTTCCTACTGGTTTACATACCGTTCTGTGCATTAAAAGGCCAAGAATTTAACGTAATAGACCGTTTCTTTAGAGAAAATGTCAAAGATAGCAACTCTTCTAGATACTAGTGTTGTAAAGACAAGTAACAAAGAAATTTTGAACTATAAAAAACGAAACGAAATAGTATCTGTGTTTTAATCAGATTGGAAAATTTTCTGAGAAACAGAATATTTTTGGGTTATTTTTTTGTTGTTTTTTGGCATGGCCTGAAATTACATTGTAAAACATATATTATAATAATAACACACGAGATGAAAATGACGTCAATACGAACACAGAACACATTAATACGCTGGTCATGGCGTCGTAAAAAATAGTTCCACTGCATTCGACATGATTTTTATTCATAGCCACTTGTAATAATGGTATAAAATGATTCCAGAAATTCACTTTTTTGGCGCGCATTCTGCTGTCTATTGTAAACACTACCTGAGTATTGTTGGTTTCTAACCGGACGTAGGATTTCTCTGGGGGTATATATTTGGGGTATATCTTTTCATTGTTCAATTTTGGCCTCCTGTAAAAAAAAAAGGAACAAGAGGTACCAGTCATGTCGCCTATAATGGATACATTTGTAATAGTTAAATGCGATCTAAATAAAAAATCTGGCCAGAGTTCACAAAGCATTCTCAGACTTAGGAATTACCCCAAAATTGTTCGCCATTTTTAAACTAAAATAATATAGTTGTTTATAAAAAATGTTGTCGTTTTAATGTATCACATACATCAATAAGAAACTATGCGAAGAGTTTTGTGTTTCTGGATCGAAGATATTTCTCATAAACGGTGATTTAAAGTTAAGAAAATTCTTAACTTAGGTCTGGGTATAATTGGTGAACTCGGGGTCTGACCCCTCTCGGCCCTTTAGCTTATATACCTTAATGATATGAAATGGGGTGAAAGGACAATGTTCGTGTCGGCTAACATTACGTAAGTGATATAGACTATTGCTACGGTAGATGCGTAACAAAGATTTGATCAAACCGGAAGTGACGCAAGTAAAAAGGAAACACGAGCAATCCTTATATAGAACTGACTGCAGTTGGGAGCGATAATATACACGCAGTCGATGTTTAGCTTGTGTGTAATTTTGTAATGTTAGATTAGGGGATATCTGTTCGAAACTCACCATCCATCAAAAGAATTGACTGATACGAGATAAAAGAACATTACCATGTTGTTTCTTAATTCGCTACTTAAAATAAATCTATAACGATAAATATAGTTTATTTCAATTGCGCTATAAATAAAATTAAGTCATATTATTATGAATGCATGGCCTTTTTGTATTTTCCTCGCTTTCTCACGATTTGTAAACCACGTAGCGGAGATGGAAGTAATTGTAAAAAAATAATAAAGGGTTTAACAGGTCTATCACATATTTTATAATGTGTGACACCAACACTGTCCTTTAAACGTCTCACTTTCCTGCATACGGGCATTCATTGTGTATTTAGGGGATCTGTGTGCATTTGTCAACGGGTCTTTTAAGTGTACGCCAACGTATATACGGAATCTTGATTATTCGTCTCATCCGAAAAACTAGACACTGTTCCTTTCCACCAATGACTAGCAGAAACCTGGAACATTCCGAGGGAACCCAAAGGTCTCCTGGTTAGTGAGTCAGTACCTTACTCACCGAGCCGCCGTGACTCCTTTTTAATCGATGAATATAGATTTAACTCAAGGATACACAATTTCTGCGTTTGCTACTAAGCGACGTTTCGACCAGGATACTCTCGTTCTTATCAAATTCAGTAATTGTGAATCCCAAAAATTGTACCTTTGGGTTAATATGTCTAATTTGTAAATGCCAATCAAAGAGTGAATACATAACAGATGCATTGAATACTTACCCGGTTTTTATAAAACTGGCCCACATATCTATAAATGCCTGACTAACGACCTTATCTTCCTCGTTATATTTGTGATATTTATGTCCGGTAAATGGAGTACCAAATAAATAAAATAAATCAAGACCATGAGGTACACCTGTATTGTAAAATAACAGTCTTTAGAGAAAAACAAAACAATGCGCATGTGCATAAAATATTTTTAAGTGATTCGGCCGAACCAATCGGCACCAAATTTTATTCATCCGAATGCATGGACACTGGATGCAAAAGGCGAATGCCTCGTGTGATGCAACAGTCGATTGCATCACTTTTCACCTAAAACGGGCCCGTAGCCACGGGAAGGGGGAGGGGGTGCTAAGGGCCCGATCTAACACGATGAAGCATGGCGGCGTCTAGGTCTTCAAACAATCACGTCACTTAGTGAATGGTGATTGACTAATAATTCTATATTCAGGTAAATGTTTCGGCGAAGCGGCCACAGCAGGCGAATATACCGAATGTCAGTGGACACGCTAGGCTAATTTCAACGCCGATTGATGTTGCCGAGCCATTCGGCTAGTGTGTCCACCCCTTTAGGTGCAAACATTTCCCAATCTGATTAAAATACAGATTTATTTTTCGTTTCGTTTTAAAATACTTTCGGTGGTTAATCTCCAACATCAACCGGAACATGGGTTATATAACAACTCTTCCAGATCCTTGTGTAGTTAAAACGGCAATTTCATATTTTCTAAGAAAGTCAAAACATAATTATTTCTATGTCTTTTGCTCAAAAGGTTGTCAACTCACTATTATACGATCATGGGCAATATTTCACAGGCATAGAAATCCCTGACACAGAAAATAATAACACAATTTCTTGAATTATCTCCCTTGTTTTCCCATTCCCCTCCATGCAATGGCGATCTTCAAACGTTTGAATTTGAAGTTGAAAATGATATATTTGCCATTTTCTCAACTGGCAATAGTGAATTATAGGATAAATAGGATTATTCTTTAACAAGGTAGGGCTGTTTATAGATACAATCTATTTTAGAGCTTTATTTTAATATATTTTAAAAATATAACTAAAAAATATGAAATTGCCTTTTTAAGTAAAACGAAATATTGAACTATAAAAACGAAATGACCTCACAACGAACTTGAAATGAAATGAAATGAGGTTTAACGTCCTACTCTTTTGCACCTAACCTGGGCTAATGGAAGACGGGCATACGCCATACAGTGTGCTATGAGGGAAATTTTGCCCGGGCAGCGGCGCTACGGCCTATACTCTTATATCGAATTCCAACTGCTAAGGGATCTTTTACGTGCACTCCAATGTGTACACTGGACCTCGGTTTTTCGTCCCACCCGAACGACTCGGCAGCTGTCCTACTCAGGCCCTCTTTCTGCATCACTGAAAAGGGGAAATCATGCCGGACACAACGAACTTGACGTAGTCTCCACCCGAACAGGGCCTTGCTCAAATTACTGAACACGTCAATAAAGAGATTTGGGGGTTACCATAAATTAGTATCAGAACTTTTGCCATAAATTCTTACCGTGCTGTTGAGGCGTTAAGGCTAATGTCGATAAATAATCAAAACTATAGAAGTAGACATCTTTATTTCTCTCTGCTAAATGATCGGCTAGTTCTACGGCAGGGGCAATAAACGTACTGTCTCCAATTATCTACAATGTATTAAGTTATACTGAAATTTAGTTCGAACGCCATTGGGGTAGGACCAATAATATAATATTCGATCGATGAGCTTCCCGACTAAATACTAGTGAGAAAGGTATAGGGAGAGAGAGAGAAAAATGGGGTTTAACGTCCACTCAACACAAACTAGGGCATTTCGGGACTAACATGTGGTTTAATTTTATTTCAATAATTCGCTGGCGCGTAGGGGTCTTTAGCAACCCACCAGGTTGAGAAGGCGCCCCTATCTCCATGCCACATACGCTCACACCAGGGATCGGAACCACAGCCGCAAGCCAGAGGTGACAGGCCAGCTAGAGTTCGAAGCGCGGCATTCTAGACCACTAGCCCCCCCCCCCCCCCGGAAAGGTATGGGAGAATAATGTCAATAGAGAAAAGAAATCAAATGAAATCGCTTTTAACGCCCTACTCTTCTGCTCCTCAACTAGGATGTGAGGCATATTTGCCCAGGCAGCGACATTTCGACCAATTCTAACATCGAATTCCAACTGCCAGGGGATATTTTGCAGACGGGACTTCGGTTTTTTGTCTCATCTGAACGTTCACTCGACACAAACTAACATAATGTTCAATTTTTTTCTCAATTTATTCGCTTGCACTTTGGGGACTTTACCAGTTGACTCAATGGCAGACCCTATGATACAACGCACACGCGCTAATTATTCAGAAAAGAAAGGGGTGGACAAATTTTGTCAGCGGAAGCGGGAGGAATAGTAGTGAACAGGAACAATATTGTTACTAAATTATTTTTTTACAATAATATCCACATATTGTTATAATTTGTACTTACCCCTGATACGGCTAAAAATACATCAGTTTCATTGTTAGGGTCAATATCAGAAGCATATTCTTCTTGTAGTACAGCTTATATGAAACAGAATATAGTATCACGTGAACATACGGGCTCTGACGGGAGAGAGAGGAGAGAGAGCGAGAGAAAGGTGGGGGGGGGGAAATGGGGTTTAACGTCCACTCGACACAAACTAGGTACTTTCGGGACTAACATATGGTTCAATTTTATTTCAGTAATTCACTTACGCGTAGGCGACAGGCGACCCAACTTTCAATCACTGTCTTTGAGAAATATCTTTGATCCAGAATCACAAAACTTTGCACACATTTTCTTATTGACGAATTTGATACATTAAAATACTACAAGTTTTATAAAGGGCTATATTACCGTTTAAATAAGGCGAAAAATTATGATAAGATACTAACTACATTAAACATACATTATGCAAGAGCTAAATCTGTCTATTGCGGGGCTTTCTTTAGGCCTGAAATGTTATCTAAATTATTAATTAGACATTAATCGACTTATCCAGACTATAATCATATCTCCGTGTCATCGCTAGCGTGTGATATTTACTGGATTAGGATCCGATTTGCTGCTCAATTTTATTTCATGATTTAATCATGAACTGGGTAATCGACACTATGTTTTATCGTACAGACTTTAGTAATGATGATCGAGGCTGGACTGAAAATTTAATCGCTCAATTCTGGGTTCAGAGTGGATTTGTTTGACTGAGATTTTCGGCAGCAAATTCCCTTTATCTAGTTTTAAACTATTATAGTGGGAACTACCAGCTCTTTATCTAATCTCCCATAACGTATCTTTAAAAGTTTGAATCAATATTATATTTAGTTCAGCTCTGAACGTAGGTGTCATTACACTCGTCCTGTACGTTCAATATCACGGTCCCTGAACGTACAGGGCGAGTGTAATGACACCTACGTTCAGAGCTGGACTATATTATACTTACCTACGGCTAAATCTTTATATTTATTAGCAGAGAAGGGTATAAAGTATATAGCATTTCCTATGTCGTGCACTATAGATATACCACTGATGAATTTATCCGCTTAAAAACAAAATCAAATATATTAATGTTATGACATGATTTACAACACCACAATCTATATTTATATAAATATAATGATCGTTTAGAGGCATTTAGTAACTGGATAAAACAATAACACATACTTATGGAAGAACAATTACTGCTGTGTCATACGGCATGCCATTGAGTCAACTGGCGTAGTTTCGAATCCCCGGTTGTACGTGGCAAGGAGTTGGGTCGCCTGTCCAACCTCGTGGTTTTTTTTCCGGGTACCTCCGGTTTCCCCCCACTGCTAAAGACCCCAACGCACAGGCGAGTATTTGAAATAAAATTAAACTATATGTTAGTACCAAAATGACCTAGTTTGTGTCGAGTGGACGTTAACCCCATTCCCCCTCTCTCTCTCTCCTCTCTCCTCTCTCTCTCCGGTTTCGCCCCACTGTAAAGACCCCAACGCACAGGCGAGTAATCGAAATAAAATTAAACTATATGTTAGTACCAAAATGACCTAGTTTGTGTCGAGTGGACGTTAACCCCATCCCCCTCTCTCTCTCCTCTCTCTCTTCTCTCTCTCTCTCTCTCATGCAGGCTAGCGAGTCAACGTCTCACCCAGTTCGGCACGGTGGCCCCCTCCCCCGCGATTTGAAGTGATAAATAATAACTAAATATACGATATATACCACCCCAAGATCCTTCGTTTTGTGTAACTCCCATTAAAAACGCCTCGCCGTTAATTGGTTTCTCGGTGAGTAAGATCTCTGGACTGTCAGGAAGGAAGTCGTCGCCAGTGCTGACTGTAAATGGCAGGAACCAGATATACTTCTACAAGGAAACAAATAAATTAACAGAGAAAGACAAATGGGGTTGAACGTCAGTTATTTCGGGACTAACACATCACAATTTTATTTCAATAATTCCCTTTTTCGTAGGGGTCATTTGAGTGAAGGTCGCGGGGAATAAGCAGATGGCGGGGACAGAGAAAAACACCACGAGCCTAGATAGCAGGCGGATATTCTCGGTCTTGCTTTACTTAATGATACACTATATATGACCTAACGCGCACACGTTAGACAACTATGAAAAACAAGACATAACCTTCGAATTGATAATGCGGCATAACATATAATAAAATCCATTTGGCCGTCACAATAAAAATCTTTTTGATATTATCTTTTAATTTAAGCATCCTTTCTTTTGTTTATGATAAATTAAACGGACATAAGAATCGCAAAACCAGGAATGTCGAACTTCTTACGCATGCTCAAAACGTGGAGAATCGATTGAAAAGTGCATCGCGGTGGGTTAGTGCTAAATGTTGAGACCAGCTCAATCATTCGTCATACTGATCTCTAAGAAAACCACCCGAAAATCGCCACACAGAAACTGAAATAAAAATCTGAATGACATCCTTATGGACAGTAAATTAGACTAACACCAGCCCTCGCCCCAACTCAGTGATTCTCAGCCAGTAGGCCGCGAGATCTTCCTAAGTGCGAAAAACCACTTGACGCTATTACAAACAAAGAAGACACCATGGGCGCAGCCATGTTTCATCCGGCACCTTTAAAGTCGTTCCAAGACACCACGGGCGCAGCCATGGTTCATCCGGGACCTTTAAAGTAGTTCCAATATGGCAGAATTCGTCATACAGCCGAGACTAGATGTAGGTTCCGAAATCTGTCGAGATTTGCCGAGTGTGCGTATTCACTGCCATGAATTGCCATGAATTGCCATGTTTGTAATTTGCCAAATTCAAATATTTTTGATATCTACTTGGCCAGGTGTGCCGCTATTTTTTCATGTGTTCAAGGTGTGTCACTGGTAAAAAGAGGTTGAGAACCACTGCCCTAATCCAAAGCAAACAAAGCCTAATAAAAAAATTAAAACAATTGGTAGATATACCCAATTCTTAAAATTAGCATACGTTACATCAAATGTAAAATTGTTGATTTTTTCTTTATCGACGGTTTTCAAACATTCTTTAACTTCCAATAGATTATCCTTCATACAGCCAACAGATTTAGCAAAATTCTCCGTCCTTTTCCGAGAGAATTCCGGATATCTGAGAACACACCAATAGGCTAATGCTGAACCACTCTCCAAGATGGCGTAACGAAACAAACCTGTCAATAAACAATAATATAGCACAAAACTACCATGATTATAATATTAGGCCTTCCTATAATTATAATAATAATTATAAAAACTCGCAATTATGATTCTGCTCTCTCCACATTGCATGGGGGGTTGGGATGGTCAAGTGGTCTAGAGTGCCGCGCTTCGACCTTTAGCTGGCCGGTCACATGGCTTGCGGCTGTGGTTGCGATCCCTGGTGTTAGCGTACAGGTATGTGGCATAGAGATAGGGGCGCCTTCTCAACCTTGTGGCTTTCCTCTGGGCACTCCTGTTTCCTCCCACTGCTAAAGACCCCTACGCACAAGCGAATTGTAGAAATAAGATTAAACCATATGTTAGTCCCGAAATGACCTGGTTTGTATCGAGTGGGCGTTAAACACAATTTCTCTCTATATATATGTTGTACTGTTATTTTCATGTTGAGGGTTCCAATGACTCTCAATGTGAAATCTCTCATGCAACAGGTTTCTTTCTTTGGCTCACAACGATCTGGCGATAACTAATCTATGTACGATTGTCTTCAATCTTGTACGTGCAGATACGGTCACCACGTTTACCACGACTGAACTCAATTGTTGAAATAGAATTAAACCATAATACATGAATATGTTAGTCCCGAAATGACGTCGAGTGGACGTTAAACACCATTTCTCTCTCTCTCTGCATACACGTGACATCGGGTTTCCGTGTCATCCGAAGGACTAGACAACTTACCTTGTCTGGTCACCCGTTTTGCATCGCTGAAAGTAGTGATTTTAAGATGTGTACTTTTGTGCTCTTCTTCTTATTATTATTCTGACGACGGTGTTTAGAATTTTTTATGGGGTTTGGGGGAATTTCAATCAAAGCACTGTTGCAGAAATCGAACCTCACAAATGTCATGTAGGACTTAGAATTATGTCTTATGGTTTGGATTGTTCGTACGCGGGTTTTTTTATGTAACGCACAAGCAGTTTCAGGCGCGGATCCAGGATTTTTTGCAGGGTGGGGGGGGCGGGGGTCTAGGTTTGATAATTGCGGTGGGCGTCAGGGCCGAAGGCGCTTAACCAATTAACGGGGGTGGTAAATTACATTCAATTTGGTGCATTCTGACGTATTTCCGGAAGGTAAATTCCAAAATTACAGGTCTAAAAATCATTAATATAATCGCATAAATTTTTTTCAAGTCTGAGCAGGGGTGTGTGGACTCCGGACCCCCTGGCCCCCCCCCCCCTCTGGATCCGCGCCTGAGTTTACAGCCCCAAACTGCCAAAAAGATGTCGAATATTGTCAATACGTGCAAGCCAACGGCTACACTGGTGGGTCTCAGTTTTTGTAGGATAAATAACACCATGTGGACCACCCATATAAATAAGAAATGATATCGGGTGTTTTAAACGAAGATAAATGCGCATGCCATAAGAACAACATCATGGATATTAGAATCCGAAGTTACGCAAAACATTACCAGAGTTATCAGCCCTTGGATTCTTTTCTTACCTTTACTTAAAGGTGACAGAGCATGAAGACCAACGTCACAAGCTCCAGCGCTGTGTCCTTGTATTGTCACTTTATTTCTATCACCTCCAAAATAACCAATATTCTCCTGTACCCACTGTAAGGCTTTCACTTGGTCCTTGACACCGTAGTTTCCTGGGAAATGTTTCGGATCGCCGCTTAAAAATCCTAAAAATATTTACATAAGGTTAAGCATTCGAACCTGTCATAAAACCGATCAAAAAAATAGCAATGTTCATATAACCTATTCCAGCACAAAATAAGGACACATAGAACCCTATTTGTGCTTGATAATGACTAGAGAAGCCCCTAGCTGGACGGACACCTCTGTGGTTTGGAGATAGTGCGTCTTCTCAACCTCGTGGGATTACTCTGGGTTCTCCGGTTTCCTCCCACGGGAACGACAACTGCGCGGGCGCTAGGGTAAAAAACATGAAAAACAAGACTTGTCTGTCTGGCCCTTGGGCCCGCCGCCTCGCTAGAGAGAACGGGGCATAATTTATAGGAGACACCATAAAGGAGGTGGTCCAACATGACGCCAATATTTACCTTACAGCTTTGTTTTCTTGTACATTCTTTATAAACTGGTGTGTTGACAAACATTAGTTTCGTCGTTCATATGGACTCTAATTCCGATACCTCGGAATACGGTTCTCTCATCATGGATACGATCATGTGGAACCGACTTTTTACTAACGACGCCTGGTGGGAATTCCGTCCACGAGGGCGCTCGTTGAAGAACTCTACACATACTAACCTAATGGTCCAAGGCGGTAGTTCATGGATACGAAAATAACCCCAGCTTTCAGTGCTAGTACATCACCGTGCAACATGGACCCCATTCCTACTTCATTGGATCCGCCATGTATATGAACCAATACTTCCAATAAATCATCTTTATACTAGAAAAAGAATAGTTTTCATCCTCAATACTTTCTAATAAACCATCATTGCGGATAGAACGCCAAGATTGGCGTAGGCGGATTGACCCACTAAAACACTTAAAATAACAAGATCTCAAACAAATTTCTGATTCATACATGTAGGGGATTAGAGTGAAGATTTGACCAAAACCGCGGCAATTCTTTGCACATTAATTTCGTTCGCCGTTATTTCCACCAATGTTGGAGAAAATAAATATGCCCTGTGTCAAGGGAGCTACGTCTTTAACGCAATATCATCTACTAATGTGATTAAAACTAAACCACAAATCATATTTCGTTTCGTTTTTATAGTTTAAAATTTTGTTTTCCTTGTCTTTACCTCACTAGGATCTTGACGAGTTGTGATCATTGACGTGTTCTGAATGGTGTGCGTTATTAGCAAATGAAACGGTATGTTACGGTGATCTTTAGACGTGTTTTGTACAAAACTGTGGGTAATCCACTAGTAACATCAATGCTGATTGGTTAATCAAATGTCTTAGGGTCAAAGGGTCAAAAGGCGCGCGTATGACTCCTGACATGAACTCCCACTATAACTTGTCAGATCCTCATGTAGTCTAGGCCATCAAAATTATAAAAAAAAAAAAAAAAAAACCCAAAAAAACAAACGAAATGCAGAAATTGAAAACAGGAAGTATTCGTCAATTTAAATCAACATTGTTATCTTACGGTGAAAAAGTGGGCTTCTGATATTCAATACCTAAGACAAACTATGAAGGCCCGGATCCAGGATTTTGTCGAGAGAAGATATGTGAACTACAACAATAACAAAACAGTCGAAAATGAAAATCAACTATGGCACTGGGGCACCCTGCCCCCCACCCCTGGATACGCGCCTTGTAACATATGTGTCCAGCTTTATATAAAACCATAGAAACCGCGATGTTGTTCCTGTCATCTTGTTTGTTTATCACACTGTGCTGTTTTAAAGATATACACAACGTGAGGTCTTAAACAAACATGTGGTCTTCAAAGGATCTATTAGTGAGCAAAAATTCACCCATTTATCCGTTATCACTCGTCAATTCAGACAGTTGTATAGAAGGATAGATCGTGTTTTCCCTTTGCGTTCGTGACTTCCGATTGTTGAAACCTTTATTACTCATCTATCGTAGCAATGATCTCAGTTTTAAAAATATATTTGGAAAGTAGTTAACCAGTTCTATCGCATATGCGATAATGACTGACACCAATATTGTCCTTTAAGTGCATATAAAGTGATTTAGATTCAATTTTTAAAAATTTTATTACAAATTCTATGTTTTGAAAAAAATGTATATTTGGAAAGTGCTTAACCAGTTCTATCACAAGTGATTTTATTACAAATTCTATGTTTTGAAAAAAATGTATATTTGGAAAGTGCTTAACCAGTTCTATCACAAGTGATAATGACTGACACCAATATTGTCCTTTAACAGAATTGAAGTGACCATTGCTAGCTATTCCCCTTTAATGGGGCATTTCTTGGTTTGATCAAATTCGACCTTATAATTGTTGATATGAAGAATGATAAAGACAGCTAATTATTTTGTCTACGCAATTCAAAAGGTGCCTGTCTTGTTTATAATAGACCATTGTTATGGCTGTATGTATCAGTGTTGTTGTCATGGTTTCTCCAATTGCTTTTTACAACAGATATAATTAACGCTACAGACAAAATAGATTAGGCCTTATGTGATATTTTGCATTGTAGTATGTAGTAGTAACGGAACATTTGATTTCTATGGAATGAAATGAAAAAGAGTTTAACTTCCTACTGTTCTGCTCATAACCTGGGCTAATAAAGACGGGTATACGACATACAGTGAGCTGTGAGGGAGTTTTTGCCCGGGCAGTGGCGCTTATGTCTACTTTTATATCGATTTCCAACTGTCAAGAGATCTTTTACGTGCACGCCAATGTGTACACGGGGCCTCGGTTTTTTCGTGCCATCCGAAAGACTAGACAGCTGCCCGGCAGCTGTCCTTGTCAGGCCCTCCGCCCTACATCACTGACAAGTGGAAGAGTCACGCCGGAAAATCTGGATGAACTTTCTCGGCAAATGCAGGAATCGAACACCTGACCTCCAGACTAGCGAGACAGCGTCTTACCCACTTAGCCACGTGTAATATTTATAGAAAAATCGTTGTCGGGAAGTGGATGCAAGGACGTGTTTAGATAGGCTATATGCCACGGTTCGGTGAACATGTCATCCCTTTAAAGCTCGTTGTCATCGTCCTGGGGCCGATTGCTCAACACTACGTTATTTTAACGATCCGTTAAACTAACGGATCGTTATCTTTCATGTGTCGTTTGGTAACGGTCAGTGAAATTTCTGTTGCTGGAAAGTCAATTTCATTATCCGTTAAAGTTAACGGGGCTTCCAGCAACAACCTTTCTCTCCGTTAAAGTTAACGATCCGTTTATTCCATTATAATAGATCGTTAAAAGTTAACAGAGATTTGAGCAAGCGGCCCCTCATCAATTGGATGGTATTTTCTAATCCAATTTTTCACGGTTTATTCTCAAATGGATTATTTCATTAAAAAAAAATGAATTCAAGTTGAGATTTTATAGCGTTATGCGTTCCTGCGCCAGTCGAGCTAAGGAGGGTGGGAGCCGCTTTGACTCGGTAAGTAAGGTCAGTGTCGTTCGGGTGGGACGATAAACCTTGGTTTCCACACTTCGATGAGCACGTAAAAGAAACGGTGACAGTGGAATTCAATTGCTATCCGGGCAAATTTTTCCGGCGTGTCGGTGGTGCAGGACGGAGGATGGGACGAAAACCCGAGATCCCATATACACATTGGCGGACATGTAAAGGATCTATTGGCAGTTGGAATTCCGTATAAGAATAGGCCGTATTGCCCCTGTCATAGCACACTGTATGACGCATGCCTGTCTTGATTAGCCCAGTCAGGAGTAGAACAGTAGGACGCCAAACTCCATTTAATTTCATTGCAATATTTTCCCCTCATAGCACAACGTATGAGTTCCGCAAGGAAGGGCGGCTGATCAGAAGATGCCCTCTCACCGTTCGTATTCATCCCTATTAAGCTGTAATATCAAAATACCACTTTACCCCACCTCTAATCTAAGGCTGTTTTTTGAATCTAAAATACCACGCGTCCTTAATTATGCAATGGAATATATATAATGCAATATAATGTAATACCTTGTGTCCTTATGTAATGGTATGTTTCCTTGTATAATGTAATGACATGTCTCATTATGTAAGGTAATGTAGTGTATCCTTATATAATGCAACGTTTCCTTGTGTAATGCATCTTTAAATAGTGTAATATCATGTGTCCTTATGTAATGTAATGTATCTTTTTATAATATCATTATGTAACAAAATACCGTGTATCTTTATATAATTTAATACCATGTATCCTTATATAATGTAATACCATGTGTCCTTATGTAATGTAATGTATCCTTATATAATGTAATGCATCATTGTATTATATAATTTATTCTATCATTATATGACGTAATGTGGTATTATATATTGTAATTGATCCTTTTATAATGTAATGTCACGTATCATTATGTAATGTAATGTGCCTCTATTTATCCTTTTATAATGTAATAATATGTATCATTATGTTATATAATGCCGTGTATCCTTTTATAACGTAATGTCATTTATCCTATTATAATGTAATGTCGCGCGTATCATAATGTAATGCAATGTCTCGTGTATCATTATGCAATATAATGTCGTGTATCCTTTTATAACGTAATGTTAATGTAATGTCTCATGTATCATTATGTAATATAATGTCGTGTAATGTAATACAATACATGGTTATAAAATAGTTTAAACAGGTACCTACAACCCCTGTCCGTACTGGAATATATACATTCAGATATAAACAATCTTCACTCTGTCTATTGAACCCGGGTTGATGAAACTCTGTATATTCCCATATAGATCTAATCTGTAAACACGCTGGTGATAGAACAGTAGCGTTATATATCTCATCACCCCAACCGTCGTGGTCAATCGGTTTCTACAAAATATAACATAATATTAAACATACATTGTGTAACAATATGCATCTTTTTGGAACAGTTTTATTCGTAGTAACCACACATCCTCGGTTGAAATAGTGGAAACCCTATGGATTAACCCTTGGTATAGTGGAGTAGAATGGAATGAGTACACTGGGTAACCGAGGATGAGAAACCACAGAGCTTTAGAGAAAAGACTACCTCGTAACCACAGTGTAGGCCTAACCATATGCATCTTTATTGGAACGTTTTTTTGGTAGTAACTACGTTGTTTATAGATAAAGATTACCTCCGTAACCATAAGGGTAGTGTCTAGTCGTTCGGATGAGACGATCACGTGTACATGTTGGCGTACACGGAGAAGAACCCTTGAACCATGACCCCGGTGATGGTCGAGGAAGTTGCGGGGGATTTCCTAACGTGGTTTCTCCAAGGGTAGTGTCTAGTCGTTCGGATAGCACCAAAAACAAGCCGCATGTACAGCTATGTGTACACGTAAAAGAAAACTTGACAGTTGAAATTCGATGTAAGAGTAGAAAGTAGCGCAACAATCTCTCTCTCTCTCTTTCTCTCTCTCTCTCTCTCTCTCTCTTGACAAATTACCCCTTTCATGCCTTATCTGAAAGGATGCGTAGGACGTTAAACCCTCATTCAATCATATTCATGACTTATCTAACAATTTCAATTCGCCAGGTTTTTTTTTAATACACAGGAGGCGAAGAACTTTATCATAGTCATGTCTTATCTCAGAGTTTCAATTCGCCATATAAATTATTATGATTTAATACCATATGTGTTATTTTGATATAGGCGTGAACAACTGATTATAATATCTATGTTTACATGTAGCTTCAAACTATGATGCAATCTTAAAGCAGCACTCCCAATCTGATTCAAACACAAATCCTATTTCGTTTCGTTTTTTTATACTTCGTTTAACTTGTCTTCATTATACTAGAATTTGTAAGAGTTGTTATATAGCAGAAGTCTTAGATAAGATGTAAGGAATTGACAGTCCCGGGTATATTTTAGTGAAGGAAATAAAATAAAAGTAGAATGAGGTTTAAAATTCCACACGTCTGCACTTACTACTCTGATTAAGAGAGAGAGAAATGGGGTTTAACGTCCACTCAACACAAACTAGGTCATTTCGGGACTAACATATGGTTTTTAATTTTATTTCAATAATTTGCTTGCGCGTATGGGTCTTTAGCAGTGGAAGGAAACCGGAGTGCCCGGAGGAAACCCACGAGGTTGAGAAGGCGCCCCTATCTCCATGCCATACTCTAATTAAAATACAGATCTATATTTCGTTTCGTTTTTTTTTTCTTTTTTTTATACTTTCGTGACTAACTGGCTATTTTACATGCACACCAACAAGTGGACAAGTGGACGTCGGTTTGCGAACGTACCATCAGAAAGACTAAACACCCTCCATACTACACTACTGCCTGTGTGGAACCAGACCGGAAAACGATCGTGACACTGGCGGTAAGGTGAATCAAATGAGGATTTCCGAATGGCTCAATATTCCGAGTTGAAATGTCCCCAGGGGAACTGAACCGACGCGAAAGTCAGCGTACCAAAAGATGGAGTGCCTGGGGCGTCGCTCACCCCGGCATCTAAAAAATTTTGAAATTTGTCACTTCAGAGACCACTGTTTAGAGCGCCTCTCTAATTCCATATTCCGACATTAAACCCTTTAAAATACATAATAATGAAAGGGAGAAAAGCCTGATTATTCACAATTTTCGAACCATGCGCAATTCATCGATTAACCACTTCTAGAATCTGGCCAAGGCATGCACTGGTAGCTGATAACGAGAGTGCGATCGACCAGAGAGCAATTACTTATCTATCATTTTAAAATGAATAGACTAGTAAAAAGGTTGATAACTTTCATCCCCAGAAAAGGGCAGGGTACCATTTGTATACCCTGGTACGCGGGTTCCTTTACGTTGTGTGGAATATGGGACCGTACCTTTAGTATTCTAAACACAGAAGATACATAAATTTTAAAAAAGTAGAACTTTATTTTTGTCATGTAGAAAAAATAAATACATGTAGGTTGTTTTTTTAAACGAAATTCTTGGCGTTGAAATCGCATTGCATCATTGAGATAATAAGACACAAGAGATTATTTATGAATGCTCGTTTATCTCAGTACAACGTTAGTTAATCTCACCTAGTGGTGTACGTGTCTCGAGTGGGGTGAGGGAATCGAAGAAATGGAGCATAATCATTACAAATCTATCTATTTCTTAAACAATTATTGGACAGACAGGGGCGTCGAAGCCCCAGGCGGCGAGAGGTTAACTAAACTTTTCCATTTGTATCTTTCAAAATTGGATTAAACATACATTATGCAATAGCAAAATCTGCCTATTGCAGGTCTTTCTTTGGGACTGAAATGTTATATAAATTATTAATTAGACATTAATTAACTTAAACCGGAAACCGGAGTGCCCAGAGGAAACCAACGAGGTTGAGAAGGCGCCCATATCTACATGCCACATACGCTCACACCAGGGATCGAAACCACAGCCGCAAGCCAGAGGTGACCGGCCAGCTAGACCACTAGGCCACCCCAGCCCCCACCAGTGGAAGGAGGACCCGAAAGACCTAGAGAAAATACACGAGGCTAAACCATTGACAGATAAGATGTACCGTGCACGTAAAAGAACTTTTGATTGATAAAGTTTGCGGACCAATTTTCCCTTGAGGTGTATACCCGCCTTCATTAGCCCACCTATAATAATTACAAAGACACACGAGCTGCTTGAAGCGAATCCACCTGATTACCCCACGCTTCAACTGTTTTACCGCCTATTCCTTTAGGGTTATCAGTAGATTATATTATAATCAGTATGCTTAACCTACCCAAAATCCAATTATTACATTAAATGGCCCGTGATCGACAGCGCCGCCTAATAATGTTACTGTCGAGACGTTCCTAATGAATTTCACATATTTAACACTTTTCAAACAAGTCATAAGTCACGAATCGGCTGGCAATGAAACCATGATGGAGATTCTAATTACGGTGATGTTTGTCTCTCAGGAAAACTGACGGAAAAGTAATAATCATACAAATATTATCTAGTTATGTTACTGACCCTACATAAACAAATATAAAAACAATTTGTTATAAACGATGTTTTATTCCTCGTATAACCTGAATATTTACAATAATAAAGAGAGAGAGAGAGAGAGAGAGAGAGAGAGAGAGAGAGAGAGAGATCCACACGCCAATTTCGATCTTCAAATGTTCAGCTTCTTGAAATGTCAAAAGGTGAAACAATCGGTAGGAGCATATAAACTTTGAATGACATCTTCTTTAAAACACGGAACAGTCTAAATTTGGGTGTTTTATTTAAAAGAATCTAAAAACAGAATTGTTCAGTAAAGCCTTCATGTTAATGTTTTATCCGTACCTGTACTCCGCTATGTCATTGGTTTTCTTTTTAAAATTCCATTATTTTGTTTTACCAACAACTATTATATTTCTAATTTTGTATGATTTTCTATCATATATTGTTCTACATCATGTACTCATAATCATATATCTGTTTTTATGTACCAATGTCACAAATTTTGGGCACCGGAAGCGAAGCTGTTTACTGAACCACTATTGTTGTTTAAAGCTTTTGATTTATTATCGTAATAACCCAAACCCGCGCCTGCACCCACTCTCAACCACACCCTCGGCTCCACCCACTTTCAGCCACACCCGCGGCTGCACCCACTCTCACCCACACCCGCACCTGCACCCACTCTCACCCACACCCGCGCCTGCACCCACTCTCACCCACACCCGCGCCTGCACCCACTCTCAGCCACACCCGCGCCTGCACTCACTCTCACCCACACCCACACCTGCACCCACTCTCACCCACACCCACATCTGCTCCTGCGTCCTAGCCATCTTCCCACCACTTAACCACACACAGAAACACACGCAAAGAAAAAAATATCAGTAAATACCACACATCGTTACTTATACTAAATTGAAATATTGAAACAGCAGGCTACGGGGGTGGTGATAAATGGGAAACTCAATTTTTTCTGGAATTCCTAAGACATTTGTTTTTATCAGTGGTATGTAAATCAGAGATTAAAACACCTGAAGGGCTATATTGGCACCAACTATCAGGAATACACGTGGAATATCCGTGATAACGACCGGATTAATCTCAGACCTCCATAATACTATTACCATCAACGATAAGGGATTCTAAAATTAATGGATTCTTACTGTGAATTGGTGATTGTTGGGTCTAAGGTATGTGAAAGGATAATAGGGAGCCACGGTGGCTAAGTGGGAAAGACGTTGGCTCGCTAACCTGGAGGTCGGGTGTTCGATCTCTGCATTGGCTGAGAAGGTTCATCGGAGTTTTCACATGTGGTTTTCTCTTGTCAGTGGTGTAGGACGGAGGGTTTGACATGGAGAGCTGCCTACTCGTTCTGATGATACGAAAAACCTAGGTCCCGGATATAATTTGGCAGTTGGAGTTCGATACAAGAGTAGGTTTTTAGTGCCGCTGCCCGGACAAAATGTCCCTCTTAGTACAGTGTATGGCGTATGCCCGTCTTCATTAGCCCAGGCGGAGCAGAACAGTAGGACGTTAAATCCCATTCCATTTCATGTGAAAGGGTGCGGTTAAATGAAATGGACTATAATATAATACTTAGCGGCGCCGACTGGGCTAAGACGGGGATATACACCATATAGTGTATATTTGGCCTTCTCTTGTTTCAATTTCCATATACGTAGGTCTACTCGGAATTTCCGGTTTTTGTCCCATCCCAACGACTAAACACTGCTTTTGCCAGCCCCTGCCCTATGCAAATAACAAGGGGAACGCCTATTGATAATTTAATAAAAAAAAAAATGATTATCGAGACTATGTTTATTACCGTACCAACTTTAGAAATGATGACCCTGGCTAGGTCGAAAAATCGATCGTTATATCGTGGTTCGGAGTGGAGCAGTTAGACTGGAATTTTCAGCATATTGCCTTTACATTATCTATTTTTTTTTTTTAAACTATTATAGTGATCAGAACTGCCAGCTCTTTGATCTTCCATGGTGTATCTTGAAACGTCCAATAGACCCTGCGGTTAAACGGCGGAATAAAAAAGTTGACTTTAAAATTTATGGTAAATGAACAGCGACAAGCTACACATGGATCCTACCTCAACCAAGTCACGTAACAAGCAAGGCTACTTAAAATAGTGTCTTGTGGTATATGGTGGTTTTTCTTCCGATTTTGAGAGGGATTATGAAGAATTGATATATTTATTAGTTCACTTTGATCTAAATATCGTTTCATTCTTTTTATATATACTGTTGGTGGCCTCTACTACATAAAAATCTAACCAGTTATAGTGGCGTCACGTGTCATACGGGTGACTTTTGACCTCATGACGTCAGACATTGATTAATCAATCAGTGTTGACGTTTCTAGTGATTTACCCAGTTTCGTGCGTCTCACGACAAAAACTCGCCATAACAGACCGACCGTTTCATTGACTTATTCATCACATCAATTAGAACGCCTGTTATATAACAACTCTTCCAGATCCTAATGTAGTAAAGACAATTAAGACGAAATTTTAAAATAAAAACAAAGAAATAGGATCTGAGTTTTTATCAGATTGTTCTCAGTTCGATTATGTTTTTAGTCCGAAATCATCAAATCACACGCGGGAATGCCTCTTTAACAACAATCACAAGACCGAAAGGTTAATCTCCAGTACAGGGCTTAGACCTTTAAACTATAAGTCCAGCTATAAACGGGACATCGCTCATTGATTTGGTCTTATGTCAAGTGTTAGGCTGTGATATTAATCTATACAGAGTTGATAGTATTGATCCCGGTGTGAGACAGACATAAACAATCTAACAGTGATCAATCATACTTCATCATATAAACACTGATAACAAAAAATCGTTACAAGCCCGACTATCATGCTAATTCTACTGCCGCCTGAACATCGTGACATAGTGACCTACTGAATACACTAACCTAAACCCCTTTTTTGGACATTGTTTCCCTGTTGAACTCTCGTGATAAAGTGGCCCACTGGAGACACTAAACTTAAATCTCTTTTGGACATACTCTGGTCCGTTTTTACATGCGTCCATGGCATGTCAAAGATAATTGTAAAGAGAGAGAGAAAAAGAGAAATGGGGTTTAACGTCCACTCGATACAAACTAGGTCATTTTGGGACTAACAGATGGTTCAGTTTTATTTCACTAATTCGCTTGTGCGTAGGGATCTTTAGCAGTGTGAGGAAACCGGAGTGCCCGGAGGAAACCCTCGAGGTTGAGAAGGCGCCCCTATCTCCATGCCACATACGCTCACACCAGGGCTCGAAACCACAGCCGCAAGCCAGAGGTGACCGGCCAGCTAGAGGTCGAAGCGCGGCACTCTAGACCACTAGGCCATCCCAACCCCCCATAATTGTAATGTCCGAATATCGTGACATAGTCACCCCTAAACCCTGTGCACCAGATATATCGTGACATAGTGACACTAACCTATGCCCCTTTTTTGGACATTGCTGCCAAGTTGAAATCTGGTCCGTTTTTACATAATATCGTGCACCGCTCATGCCATATTAAAGATAATATTATTCTAATGCCCGAATATCGCTCGCTAGTCACCCACTGAGGATATTTACCCTGAACCTTGTGCACTGAGCCAACCTCGTGGGTTTCCTCTGTGCCCTCCGGTTTCCTCCCATTGCTAATGATCCCGACACGCAAGCGAATTACTGAAATAAAATTAAACAATATGTTACACCCGAAATGACCTAGTTTGTTTGAGTGGACGTTACCCCCACCCCCCTCTCTCTCTCTCTCTCTCTCTCTCTCTCTCTCTCTCTCTCTCTCTTTGTGCACTGTGCATATGGTGACAAAGTATCCTACTGAAGACACTATAACCTACGCACGTTTTGGACATTGTGGCCCAGTCGAACTTTGGTCTGTTTTTTACATATCGTGTAAGTGTATACGCTTATTCTAATGCTCAAATATCGTGACATAGTCACCCACTGGGGGCGTTAACCCTGTACCTTTTTAGGACATCGTTGCTCGGTTGGACTCTGGTCATGTCCACGAGGCATGCTATGCCAACGGTTTCCGGAACACCTCCCGTGGCAAGGAGTAGGGTCGCCTGTCCAGCCTCGTGGGTTTTTTCCCCGGGTTCTCCGGTTTCCTCCCACTGCTAAAAGACCCCTACGCGCAAGCGAATTATTGAAATAAAATTAAACCATATATATGTTAGTCCCGAAATAACCTAGTGTGTGTCGAGCGAATGGACGTTAAACCCCATTTCTCTCTCTCTCTCTCTCTCTCTCTCTCTCCGGAACACCTTTCTGTGACAGGTAACGATTGTGTGTTCATCACGCCATTCACCATATCCGCGAAGGAATGGTTACGAAATGAAACGGATGAAATGTACTGTTCCGTCTGGACTAAAGAAGACGGGCATACGCCATACAGCGTGCTATGAGGGAAATGTGCCCAGGCAACGGCACTATTGCCTGCTTTTATATCGAATTCCAACTGCTAAGGAATGTTTTACGTGCACTCAAATGTGTACACGGGACCTCAGTTTTTCGTCCCATCTGAACGACTAGACAACTGTGCTTGCCAGGCCCTCCGGAATGGTTACGGAGTATACCGTTCCATTAATCACTGCTAAATCAGATATCAATAATGGTTTTGATTTGTCTACCAAGTTTGCTAGAAATTGTTCTGTCAAGTAGGCTACTTGTCTCGTGGATTTTTATGCGATTTTTGTAGACCAATAAAATACATCACAATCATTGTTTCGTAGATTAAATTTGGCAGTCAGCAGACAACCCTTAGATCATTCGACGTAAACTAGGCCATTTTAGGGCTTACATGTTTTTTACAATTGGGCATAGGGTTCGATATCTGGGGGTAGCAATGCATTGTGGTACCAAATGAACTGGAAAAGCGGTCCCTGGGTCCGACAGGCAATAATAATAACTTGAAAAGCATGCCTGGGTTCGATGGGCAATAATAATAACTAATCAGTGAGAGACGGTCGTAGAATCTTCCGGAAATTGAATTATTGCAAATAAATGTTAGATTACTGTCGGAAATTATTTTATATAATATTTTAAACAAATGAATTCAACAGTCATGAATCATCCGTCTTATGGGTAATAATACATGTAAACTGTGCCATATTAGATTCGACACCACAAGATGTGGTAAATCATGGGTTTTGATTTGGAAAAAAACTGTCTTGTAAATATGAAAATTAGCTTAGTTTTCTGCGCTTGAATTGATGGATTTTTTTTATGAAGTCATTTATCTTAAAATGCCTCTTCTCGTTTAACGAACGGCCGTTTGATAGTCGGAGTGGTGGCATCCTTCTGATGTCAAGACGATGTTCTCATCCCTTTTGGGGTTCGCCTTCTCGACCTCGAAGGTTTCCTCCGGGCACTCCGGTTTCCTCCCACTGCAAAAGACCCCTACGCGCAAGCAAATTATTGAAATAAAATGAAACCATATGTTAGTCCCAAAATGACATAGTTTGTGTTGAGTGGACGTTAAACCCCATTTCTCTCTCTCTCTCCCTTTTGGGGTTCCTCTTGTCAGTGGTGCGAGACGGAGGTCAGCTGTCTAGTCGTTTGGATGGAACGAAAAACCGAGATCCTGCGTGTATACATTAGAATGCTGGTAAAAGAACCCTTGGCAGATGGAGCAGAACAGTAGGACGTTAAACCCCATTTCTTTTTTTCGCCTAATCTAAATTCTTATCTGGCGAAACAAAACACCGCTGGATTATTTTCAATATTATTAGGA
The DNA here is from genome assembly GCA_036850965.1 of Patella caerulea. NCBI lineage: Eukaryota > Metazoa > Mollusca > Gastropoda > Patellidae > Patella > Patella caerulea. The sequence goes on from JAZGQO010000001.1 coordinate 6,463,900, forward strand.
GTCACATGGAAGCGGACTAAGAATGATCTTAAAGGTTTTGGCATGAGAGAACAAGCGAGGAAATGACGTGTTGTTCTTTGTCCCGCATTTGATCCTGGAGTGGACTTGGAACGTTTCTCCTTTTTTTCCAGAGTGCTTAGTCGTTTAGAGTAATATACTGGTCGGTGCAGGAGAGAGAGAGAGAGAGAGAGAGAGAGAAATGGGGTTTAACGTCTACTCAAAACAAACTAGGTCATTTCGGGACTCGGTTTAATTTTAACTTAATAATTCGCTTGTGCGTAGGGATCTTTAGCAGTGGGTGGAAAGGCGCCCCTACCTCCATGCCACATACGCCCACACCAGGGCTCGAAATCACAGCCGAAAGCCAGAGGTGACCGGCCAGCGCGGTCGAAGCGCGGCACTCTAGACCACTAGGCCATCCTACCCCCCCCCCCCCCAGGTCGGTGCAGGACAGTAGTGCCTTAAACCCCACAAATTAGATCATTTCTGGGTTCAATTTTATTTCAGGGGTTGTTTTACGTGCACGCCAATGTGAACATGAGACCAATAGTTTTTGTCCCTTCCAAACGACTATACATTGTCCTTTGCTAGGTCCATCCGTCTTGCACCGCTGATGAAGAGAACCACTTAGGGTTGTTAAAGATGCATAATTGTTCGTTCCTTACAAACGACTTCACACAGTCCCAAAGGCAACTACGAAGGGTTGTTTTACGTGTACGCCAACGTGTACATGGGACGTCGATTTTTCGTCCTATCCAAACGACTATACGTTGTCCCTTGCCCCCCCCCTCCCTGAACCGCTGACGCAGGTTACAACAAACGAAAATGCCCAAATCAATGGTTGTTTTACGTGCACGCCAATATGAACACGGGATCTTGATTTTTCGTCTTTTCCAACCGACTATACGCTGCACCACTGACGTGGAGGGAACCGCGAACGAAAATTCCGGAATCGGGTGTTTTGGTAAAAGTATGCATAGCATGAACCAATTATTATTCCAACAAGATATAACTTCGTCACTTACCTCAAATCTTAAATCGCCGACAGGCGGAGCAGCATAGGGTATTCCAAAATATCTCTCAGTTTCACCAATATCCTTTACCGTGTGAACATAGCCTTTAACCTTGCCCAATCTAGTATCCCGGATCACAAATTGAACGGATTCCTTCTCCGATATTACAACATGGATAAAAGACATCAATAATATTATAAAAATAGCTAAAAGTTTTCCGCAGTTGGGAATGAGTAACTGTATATTTCTGACGATACTACAACCCCACGGCAACATGATGGCGAATAATATCCGTCAAGAATAGTTTTGGAGAGAGTTAAATCCCAAAGCATTCGTCATAAAAATAACACTACACTCGGCTTACACCATACACGAGTCATTCATCATCAAAGCGAACGGTCTACGAGATTCATTTAGCGGCTTGTTAGCTTGAGAAGAATTTCCTGTTTCTTCAGTATTACAGAGTGCCACAGATAGAGGTATATTTATGTTATGTGTTAACGCAATCCGTAGACATTCGTTGAAATGATAAAAGATTGTTTGTTCCTCAAAGAATTTGGTCATTTATAAATGTTTTATGATGTTATTATTCAACAGAATAGATCAAATCTGTTGATAAAAACAGGATACCGGGTACCTTATGCATGTAATAGTAAAGAAATACGTTTTGTAATGCTGGAAGTATATATATTGATGAATTTGTATAATAAATGCTAGGGAAGATTTTACAACACGTAGTTTTAAAGTGGCCCAACACCAACAAGAGAAAGAGAAAGAGAGAGAGAGAGGGAGAGGGAGAGAGAGAGAGGGAGTAACGTTCTGTCAAAACAGTAATTTTGGGACTAACATGTGATACCATATAGGGGGGGTGGGTAACATCAACTGGATACAAACTAGGTCATTTGGGGACTAACATATGGTTTAATTGTATTTCTATAATTCGCTTGAGCGTTGGAGGGGACTAACATGATACCATATGGGGGGTAACATCCACTCAACACAAACTAGGTAATTTCGGGACTAGCATATGGTTCAATTTTATTTCTATAATTCACTTGTGTGTAGGGGTCTTTAGCAGTGGGGGGGGGGAGGAGGGCCGGGAGAAAACCCATGAGGTTGCACAAGCGACCCTTCCCTGTCATGTACAACCAGAGAGAGAGTCGAAACCACGCCAGTTGCCTCAATGACAGGCTTTATGATACACCCCCCTCCACACCCCAGGAAGAACGAATTAATTTATAAATGTTGGTGAAAACAGGATACCGGGTAAAAGTATAAGTTTTGTAATGCTGTAAGTTATTTTGACAAATTTATATAATAAATGTTATGGAAATTCTTAAAACACATGGTTTTAAAGTGGCCCAACAAGAGAGTGAGACTAACATATGGTCCAGTTTTATTTCAATTATTCGCATGCGCATATGGGTCTATTAGCAGTGAGAGGAAATCGGGGACCCGGGGAAAACCCACTAAATTGGATAGGCGACCCTCGTCCTTGTCACGTACAACCTGGGATTCAAAACGGGCTAACCATTCGGGTACCTGAACCCCTATCCTCAATAAATCAATCATTGTTCTTCCGTAAGTATGTGTTTTAGTTTATTAAAAGATATGGGCAGTTTATAAGATTGGTCTTTTTTCAGCATAAATATTAAACAATGCCTTGACTTCAGATGCGGGTGTTAACTTGATAGGATGGTGCAGCCTTGGGATAACGGCCCCAAGCAGAGTCAATAATAAATCAAAAATCAGGTATTGCTTGCAAGGATATTTCCTCAACATAAACCGAAAGCAGTCGATTCCTAGATTTGTTATATCATGTTTAAAGATGCATTATGGGAGATTACATAAAGAGCTGGTCCTCTCTGTAATAGTTCAAAACTAGATTATGTTAAGGGAATTTTCTGAACAGTTCAGTCAAATTGATAAACTCTGAACAGAGATGTTAGCTTCTTTGATTGGCATTAGTAAATGAACATATTAACACAAACATATTATAGATAAAAATTTACTGAGTGTAATCTGGGATGGATACAGGAATTTTTGCAGGAGGGGGTTTGCCAGGTAGGTTTCTGTTACGAAAATCTGCCATCTTGTCTAAACGTTGCTTAGTATCAAACTCAGTAATTGTGTATCCATAAAATTGCATCTTTTGTTAGAGATATTGAATTTTCCACATAACCTCGATCATCGGTACAATCAAAAGCCTTCAATTTGAAATTTAATCATCAAATAGCGCTGAGCAACAGATCGGTTTCAAACAAAATCCAGTAATACTAATTTTTTAAAATATATAATTTAAAGTAGCTAAGTCTCTAACTCAATATCATCCCAAATTTAACATTAAAAACACAAATGTTTTTTGTAAATTCAAATTAACATTAATGTTGTGATCCGGAAAAATTCTGATATCAAATAATTACGGTAAGACAAAAAAAACCCCATTCTACCATTGGTACACGAATCATGTACCATAATGTGTTTCAGCCTCAGTTCTAGCAAAAGACTTGAGGAACGAGGCAAGAAACATTTTGCTTCCAACAAAAAGAAAATCGCATAATGTGATGGGGTTGGATTTCATATTTCATAATTTCTATGACACAGAAACCTAATTTTGGCCACCTGTTTGTTGAATATCACACCTGCCTACAAACTTTCATGATAGAAACCTGACCTTACACAGGAGATTATCCATATCATTAGTATTATTAATGGTAGAAAGTTTCATGTAATTTATAGAAAACACAGAGAAAGATAAAAACTTATCCTCTAGCTCTAGAAAACAACCTTAATAACATTGACAAGTAAAAGTCAGAATATTTTTTATAAAGATCAACTAGATAGTTGGCAAACATCCATATCTTTAGAGTTATAATTTGGTTTCATTCAGTTATCAGTTTATGCATTGGGGGCGTTGTATTGATTGTGCAAATCACAGAGGTTAATAGCCTTACTATAACTTTATAAAGGTTAACAGCCTAGCTGTGATATATCTTTATGCGATATCTTTGGTTAATACATGAAATATACCTTTTTGGGGCTAATTGCCCAGCTGCATAATATCTATTCTACATGCATAAATCAAGTAGTTTGTGTTCCATCATCTAAAAAACAAAAAAAGAGAGGGGGGGGGGAGAGAGAGGGTATAACGTCCACTTGACACAAACTAAGTCATTTTGGGACTAACTCTGTTCAATTTTATTTCAATAATTCGCTTGCACCTAGGGGTCTTAATTTGGTAGTTGGAGGGGAGAAAAAACCATGAGGTTGAACAGGCCACGCTATTCCTTGTTTGTAATCAAAACCAAGCCAGTTGACTCGATGACCAGCGCTAACCATTTGGCTATCCAAATCCAACCCCAGCTAATTCAAATAGGGGCGCTGTCCCGGGAAACTCTCATAAAATAATGCATATGGTAGGTATTTTACTCGTCTTCATTTTTTCTAAAACAAACAGTTTATTTCTCAATCAATATTAAATGGTTGTAATCAGAATAATATAATACCTGTATAATTCACTGAGAACTGCTCATATATACAGTGGACATTATTATCAGCAGCAGATTACCAGTAGTCATTTCGAGACTCTTCATAAATTAACATTATCATTAATCTGATCAAAACACAGATCCTATTTCGTTTCGTTTCTCATAGTTCATAATTTCGTTTTACTTGTCTTTACTACACTAAGATCTGGAATAGTTGTTATATAACAGGTTTTCTAGTTGAATTAAAGGATTAGCCAATGAAACGGTTTGTTACATCAATTTTGGTGTAGGGTGTACAGAACTGGGGGTAATCCACTAGAAACATCAACGCTGATTGGCCAATCAAATGTCTGACGTCATACGGTCAAAAGTTGCTCGTATGATCCCACACGTGACCTTCGACTACAACCGGTCAAATCGTCATGTAGTGTAGGTCATCGAAAGTATAAAATCAAAACGAAATATAGATCTGTATATTAATCTGATTGCATTATCATCAGCAGTAGGTTTAATTAATAGACTACATTTAAAATAGGTTGATTTCATTAATAGTTTAAAATAGGCTGATTTCATTCTTTCATAAATACATTTAAAATGAGTTAATTTCATTAATACATTTAAAATGGGTTGATTTCATTGATGCAAAATATGCCCAGTTCATTAATACTTTTAAAATAGGTTGATTTAATTAATACATTTAAAATGGACTGATTTCATTAATACATTTAAAATAGGTTGATTTAATAAATACATTTAAAAAGAGCTAATTTCATTAATACATTTAAAAGAGTATGAGCTCATCATTATCAGCAATGGATTTGATTAATACATTAATTAAAGGCTGATTTCATCAATACATTTAAAATAGGATTGAGTTCATTAGATTTAACTAATACATTTGAAATAGGCTGATTTAATTAATACATTTAAAATGAGATGATTTCATTAATGCATACATTTGAAATAGGCTGAGCTCATCGTTATCAACAGAAGTATTTAATGAATATATTTAAAAATTGCACAGAGTTCATTATTATCAGCAGTAGACTTCAATAATAGATTGAATATATTAAAAATAGGCTGGGTATAATAAGATAAAATAAAATAAAAATATAATTCATTAATACAATTTTATAACAGAATATATAATAGGACTTCACCTGGTGTATAAAATTAAAGTTATACCCTACTGATCCAGTGTTATAATTCATATTCAACCACTCTTTGATCACTGGTGGATTCTGTATGTGTAGTCTAGCATCCTTCACCATCATGCAAAACTTTTCATTTCTCTCTGAAAATAACTTTTTTTCAGCAAAGATACACACAATAGATGGGAATTTTTATCTGGGGAATGATTTTAATAGAATAATTTCACATAAGACTTTATATTAACTGAATAAATCATGGAATAATTTCAATCAGACTTTATATCAACAAAATAAGTCTTGAAATAATTTCACATGTTTACAGCATAAGCCATGGAATAATTTCACATAAGCCATATAAGTCTTGAAATAATTTCACATAAGTCATGGAATTTTTTCACATAAGACAGTATAAGTCTTGAAATAATTTCACATAATACTTTATACTAACAGAATAAGCCATTGAAAAAAATTAATCATTATACATCAATAATCAATTGGGTTGTTTAATTTTTTAACAATGATTGAGAAATTAAATACTTGTAAAACAGACAATCATTCTCAAAATTAATCAGTCAGCTTTAAATTAGATGATTTTTGGTGACTTTAAATGATTTTTACAAATTTTAAAACTAAGCCTTGATATCAGAGTATCAGACATATGTGAAAGAAATTATTTAATTAAATGATACCCAAGTTACTGTGTTACATAATGCCCCTTTAATGGTGTAAGACATGGAATAATTTCATTATTAACTTTATACTAACAGTAGTTTAATATGAACAGACTGGTCGAAATTCTGATAAAAATATAAAAACAAAATATTTTTAAAAATATAGTAAAATACTATGACATGTATAAATTCATCGAGTTCTGAGTAATAAAACAAGAATTGTAAAAAAGTTACCCAGGTTAAATATTTTAAATTTTATCAATGTCATTTTGTTCTTAAACTGGAAATACTAAAAGAGAGAGAGAAATGAGGTTTAACATCCCCTCGACAAGAACGCTTGGGTGCAGAGGTCTTTAGTAGTGGGAGGAAACTCGTGCACAAGGTCGGACAGGAGACCCTACTCCTTGTCACGTACAACCGGGGAATTGAAACTACGCCGGTTAGCACAATAACAGACCTAATGATACAGCGTGCACATGCTAACCATTCGGCCATCCAACTCTGTCTGGAATTATAAGGGATACACTGTTATGAAATAGTATACTGTTTATGACTGAGTGATAAATTCTACTAGGTTTGGCATTCTAGAAAGTTATCGTACAAACAAAGAAAAATTCTACTAGGTTTGGCAGTCTAGAAAGTTATCGTACAAACAAAGAAGTATCATTTTAATAGCTTCTTGTCACAAAATTGCACTCCAAAGATAATGATAGAGCATAATACTCCTTTGAAAATACACAAATCTCTTTAAATTTGATACTGTTTCAAATATTGACTTTTCCCTCCTTGGCCTTAGAAACATCGACAGCATTAGCTGCATTATTCATTGCACGTATTTTAATTCTTTTCTTCTGTTTAGCCAACATCTTCTGTTGTACTCGGTGAAACTCTCGTAATCTTTCTTCCTCTCTTCTTTCTTTTTCCTAAAACACACAGAAAATAATTAGGTTTAGAAAGATAAAGTGTGCTGAATCCAAACAACACAAATGGGAACATTTACTTATTTAAAGAATTTGCATACATGTAGATTTGTTTACCAGTGGGGGGGAAAGAGAAAGAGAGAAATGGAGTTTAACGTCCACTCGACACAAAAAAGGTCATTTTGGGACTAACATATGGTTTCATTTTATTTCAATAATTCGCTTGCGCGTAGGGGTCTTTAGCAGTGGGAGGAAACCGGAGTGCCCGGAGGAAACCCACGAGGTTGAGAAGGCGCCCCTATCTCCATGCCACACCAGGGCTCGAAACCACAGTCGCAAAACAGAGGTGAGGTCGAAACGCGGCACTCTATACCACTAGGCCATACCAACCCCCCAAGTGGGGAGGAAACCAGAGCACTTGGGGAAAACCCATGAGGTTGGACTGGCCACAATACCCCCAGTCTTCTCGGGATCAGGGGGATGGTGACAAAAGATTCAGTCCGGTAGTCGAGTGATGAGCGAACAGGACTCCTAATTAGAATGTCCCACGGTTTACAACTTGGTGTTGGCCTAGAAGAACCTTCTGGATGTTTCAAGCCCTTTGACAATTGTGGGACAAAAAACAAGGTTCAGCTGTTGTTTATGTAAAAGAGAGATAGAGAGAGAGATGGGGTTTAACGTCCACTCGATACAAACTAGGTCATTTCGGGACTAACATATGGTTTTAACTTTATTTCAATAATTCGATTGCACATAGGGGTCCAACCTGTTTCACAGAGAATTACTAACGAAATATCCCTGTAACGGATGGCTGTCTAAAACACGTGCGTTGACTTGCACGCCTCGTAGTCATTGGCTCAACGGCTCGTGCAATGTTTACTTAACACCTAACTGCTTCGGGCAAAATGATGCATTTTACTCATTTTAATACCCATTTACACTAAATAGGAAATATTTTTTAACTACAAATACTTCAAACGTCTTTATTTATTTTTCTTTTAACTCAAAAAAATGTTTGAGAATTTAATTTGTCGGAGTAAAAAAGTTAATATGCCGTACTCATTAAGCCTCGTCAATGTCATGCTTATCAGTGATTGTAGCGGCCAAGCGAATATTCACTGCGGGATCAGTTTGATAGGGGTCTTTAGAAGTTGGAGGATCCTGAGAAAACCCACGAGGTTGGACAGGCGCATAAAAGAACCATGGACAGATGGAAATCAAAGGTGTTGAACTTGGAACTTACTGTCTGGTGAGATCGTACAACCAGTGCTCGGCCTTCTTCTGTTTCACTTCGGGGTTGTGAATATAACATTTGTTTCTGGAGTCGTTCTGACGTACTTACACTCTGTTCGACAACCAGTACAATCTTCGCCCACTATAAAATACAAACATCTTAAAAATAACCATTTGCTTTCTCATTTTCTCTTGTGATGATGAGGGAGCAATGTAATTAAAATATAACTCTATATTTCGTTTTGTTTTTTATACTTTCGATGGCCTACACTCATGTAGATCTAACAAGTTATTGTGGGAGCTCATTTTCTATGACGTCAAGTATCAAGCACGGGACATTTGACCCGATAACGTCGGTCATTCGATTAACCAATGAGCGACCGCCATGCTTTTCAAAATCTACTTTTGTTTTGGTTTGATTTCTATCCACTGGTATTAGTATAGGCGTCATTGGCTGGTAATATCTACCCACAGTTCCAAGCATGAAAAGGTCAAACGGTTGATTCGACAGGCCATTTGATTGACTGACCTCTCATTTCAGGCAGAACACAAGTTAAATAACAAGTCCTCCAGATCCAAGAGTAGTAAAGACAAGTAAAAACGAAATTTTGAACTATAAAAAACGAAACGAAATTGGATCTGTGTTTTAATCAAATTGTTGAGGGAGCCACGCTGGCTTGATAGACTGGAGATCGTGTGACCGAACACTGCATTGAGATTTTGCGATGTGGTTTCCCTGTAAGATGAAAAACTGAGGTCCTGTGTACACATTGGCATACACTCTGCATGGCGTATACCTGTCTTCATCAGCACAGTCGGAGCAGAACAGTTGGACGTAAATTTATGCATTTTAAGAGGAATAAACTACTGATAAATAATTTTGAACAAATTACTAGAATTTCAACCAAGGAAATGACAACATAATTATTATCATTATTTTATTTGTCTCTTGACGATGGTGTGAATTTAATAAATAAGAAACCAATGCTAACTTTCAAATGACCATAACTTAGAATTGAATTACGTTTGGACCAAAAGGATTTTTAACAGACATACTATTGTGTATGATTTTAAAATAATAAAACCTTCAATATCACATGATAGGTGGATGGTTGAATGGGTTTAAAGTCCACTCGACACAAACTAGGTCATTTCGGGACTAACATATGTTTTTTAATTTTATTTCAATAATTCGCTTGCACGTAGGGGTCTTTAGCAGTGGCAGGAAACCTGAGTGCCCGGAGGAAACCCACGAGGTTGAGGAGGCACCCCTATCTCCATGCCACATACGCTCACACCGGGGATCGAAACCACAGCCACAAGCAAGAGGTGACTGGCCAGCTAGAGGTTGAAGCTCGGCACACTAGACCACTAGGCCCCCCCCCCTCTTTAGTACTGGGAGAAAACTGGATCAACAATAGAATTATAGCTTCAGAATTGTTTTCTTTAGTACAATAAGGCAAAATAATATAAACAATATTATCAGGAAATGATATATGACTTCCTTTCTAAAAATTTAGTTGTAGGAATGAGAACACTAGTGTCAGAAAATCTATTTAAATTGATGAATGATAATCTACTGACTTCTCAGGTTGTGTTTTTTTTAATTAGCTGTTGAAATGAAATGAAATGGGGTTTAACATCCTACTGTTTTGAGAATCTACTGACTACTCTAGATCTGGTTGTGTTTTTTTTTTATTAATAAAGGTCTGTTTCCTTCTGATAAGCTATTGGCTTTGAACAGGTGCAAGTTTGGATTTCTAATATCTATCCATAATGAGCTGTTATGTTTACGCTGTACCAATATTTAAATTAAATACAAGTTGACAAACGAGGGCTGTATGTCTAATCAGGGCCGTACCTAGCAGGGGTCCAGGAGGTACATTGCATCCCCAGAAAAACAAGGCACCCTGAGAAATAACCCCCTCCTCTCCCTCCCAAATGCAAACAAAAATTTTTTACTATTTTTAATTATAAAATAAGGCACTTATCAGTCTGTCGGTTTTATCGGCGCCCACACGCCAAAGTGTTCATTTGCCCTGATCCAAACTTTCGCATATCTTACGAGGAGACTATGGCACCCCACCACTTTGCTGCACCCCCACTTTTAAAATCCTACATACGACCCTGGGCTCAATTTCTCGAAATCTTAACTTTTATAGATACTTCAAATTGTGATTGGCTAAGCACTAAAATCAATCCAATATTATCCAATCAAATTACTAAAATTTAGATTTTATCTTTGTTAAAATTTTGTGAAACAGGCCCATTTATTCTTGTTAGAAGCACTAATAAATAATCGCGTGTTCATGATTCAATTTTCAAAATTAGCAAATGTAACTGGGAGAAAATATAAGCAAGTATATGTGACTCGCTCCCACAAAACAAAATGCTTGTCCCACAACTTTTTTTGTATTATGCGCACAAAATCATAAACTGTATGCCTACTTGTTACTATTAAGGAGCCGTACTCAACTCCAGATGATACAACAAATTTAAAAGGTATTGCATTTTTGGAAAGCTTAGCTGTGGACTATTCAAATATGGTGCCAAATATGGTACCATCCATCTGGTTTTGTGGAAACAGCTCATATATCTAATTAGTTTATTTCAGATATACAGAGACAACAATCCCTGTGAAATACAAGTATATGTATATAGTTTAAATAAAAATGTTTCAAAACCATATATCAGTATTCATATAGCTAGAGAGACATGAGTTTTAAGGTCCACTCGACACAAACTAGCTCATTTTGGGACTAACACACGATTGAATTTTATTTCAATAATTCAATTCGTTTTTTGTCTGGCGAACCGACGAATCTGAAATATTTAAGTATTGAGAATTATGCGTTTGAAATTTGCGCTCTGTCGTTATCTCTATGTCCATTCAATAATAACGTTATATGAAAATGGCGTCATGTTTCCTGATGTATATGTATGAAATATTAAATCATAAATAAATGTAAATATTTGATGGCTACAGAGATAACAACAGAGCGCAAATTTCAAACGTAAAATTCTCAATACTTAAATATTTCAGATTCGCCAGTTCGCCAGCAAAGCGACGAATTGTGCGTTGGTGTCTCTAGCAGTGGGAGGAAACCAGAGGACCTGGAGAAAACTCATGAGGTGTGACACCACTGGCGTTCCTACTATCTATCACATCAAATCATGTAATCAAACCCATGCCACTTGACTCAATGACAGATCTTCTGAGTTAAAGCATGTCTGTTACACCATTCGGGAACCCACCATTCCTCTATGGATTAATCAATAAATGTCTTACCTGTCTCAACCATTCTTTCTCTGTACTAGCAATAAGTTGGTAAGTATTACCCATCATAGCAATCAGCATGTTGACCAACAATAAAGTAACCAGTACCATATATACCAGAAATATTATCTAATATTAATTTAAACAAATAAATATACATAAATACAGTTATTAGTAATAGTTTTAAAAAGATTTTCCCTAAGTTTTAAAACTCTAATTTTAATTATATCATGTATACAAAAATAGTACAAAAAACAAGGACGGTGAGTTAAAATAGAGATCTTTCCTAAGTTTTAATGTTTTAAAACTCTATATGTAGAAATTACATCAAGTCTCGAACTCGAAATTTAAAGATGGGAGATTAGATAAAGAGCTGGTAGTTCTCACTATAATAGTTAAAAACTAGATAATGTAAAGTTAATTTGCTGAAAATTTCAGTCAAATTGATCCACTCTGAACAGAGAATTTTTTGCGATTGAATTTTAAGACTAGTCTCGCTCATCATTACTAAAATCGGTCTAGTAAAAAAACATATTCTCGTTCATCTATTTCTTAATTTAATCGGCAGCAGCAAACCAGGTTCTTATCCAGTAAATATCGCAGGCTAGCGATGACTTCACGAGTTGGTTATGGTCTAATTGATAATTTAGATAACATTTCAGGCCTAAAGAAAGACCTGCAACTGGCAGAATTAGCTCATGCATAATGTATGTATGTTTAAATAAATGAATGATAGCTTGCATTCTGTTTCTTGAGCGTTAAATAATCACTGGTTCAGTATTAGAGAACACCAAGGCAATTTTGATATCTTTTAGATTATTATTTTTGTCTACCTGGGATAATTTTTATTCAAGAGCAATTTCAAGAGACAATGGGTATTTTATTGCGAACAAGATATTAACTGAAAACCATCCTTGACAATTCCCCAGGCATACATATATTATGGGGACGATCTGTGTAATGGAGAAAACATCTATTACTAGGGACAATACATGCATAACTTACTTTCACAAGGGCACTAAAACCAGGTTCTAAATTATCAAAATTATCATAAAAATCTTCAAATTGTCCACCTGACATTGTAAACATGGCTAATATAGATTCTATCGGATCAGCAAATACACTGTCTTGATGACGGAATTGTATAAATAAGGCTGAAATAACAGGTTAAAGGTGTCAGGTTCAATCTGATAAAAATACAGATCTACATTTCTTTTCGTTTTTTATACTTTCAATGGCCTACACTACATGAAGATCTGGCAGGTGGTATATGTCGCTGCAGAAGTCACACAAGTGTCTTTTGGCCCTATGATGCCAGGCCCTTGAATGACTATATCGTTTCATATTTTTTATACTTTTATTGGCCTAGACTACATGAAACTCTGACTAGGTGTTGTGGAAGGTTTTGTCAGAAGTCATTTGTGTGGCTTTTGACCCTATGACATCAGACATTGATTAACCAATCAGCATTCATGTTTCTACCGGGTTGGTTACCCAGCGTTCTATGCACCTCACATCAAAATCTGGCCGCAACAGACAGTTACATTGGCTAATACCTTACATCAACCAAACAAACAGTTTCATTGACTAATCCCTTACATCAACCAAACAGACAGTTTCATTGGCTAATCACTTACATTAACCATATTCATTGGCTAATCCTTTATATCAACCGGAACGCTGGTAATATAACAATTCTTCAAGATCCTCATGTTATAAAGACAAGTAAAATGAAATTTTGAATTATAAAAACAAAACGAAATTGGATCTGTGTTTTAATCAGATTGGATCAGGCTGTGTGTGATTCAGTGAGATCATTTGATTCAATGAAATTTTGTAATTTTTGCACAGCAATTATTTCAAACTCATCAAAAAAAAGGCATTATGTCATCCGACATCACACAGTCAACAAATGTTTTTCATCTGGAGAAATTTTAATCTGCTAAATATATTAAGCATTTCTCCAAAGGAACTGGGAAAAAAATAGATTGCCTTGACTTTAAGGGCATGCAAATTTAGTAAGCCAAGAAAATGTATTCACAGTTGTGGCATGGATAAAATGTGCAGTGAATGCTGGAGTACCAGAGTGCAAATACATGTTAACATAAACAAACAACTAAAATCCTTCTAATAAGTGTTATCTGGTAGTAAAAAACAGAAATTATTCTTTTAACAAAAACCATGGTGATAAAATTATTATTCTGTCAATATGTTTTTTTCACCCACTTTTATAATGTAATTATCATGTTGACTGTAATGTATAATTTACATGCTGACCGAAAAGAGTGTTTTATATAATAATTCTATCTATTGAAAGCAAACGAAAACATTTTTGTGACTTTCGGTATTTCTGATGCTCCTGCTCATTTTTTACACATCATGAACTATGCTTGTTTAATTATAATAATATAATTAATGTGCGAAGAATTATTCACCTTGGTTTCAGTTACATTAGAGCGGTCTACCAAACTTGACTTTTTAATCAGTTTATGGACCTAGTTAATTAACACCTACAGGAATTGCCACTTACAGTAATTAAGAGTAATTTATACTAACTACACGAAAACATCAGAGGTAATGATTAGAATATGTATCAATTAACTGGTATCTAATTTATTTAGCATGGTAAGATCTAGTTTATCACTTGGGTTAATCTGCAACTAGCATCTGTTTACAATCTTCAAGTTGTAGCCTACTCATTATTTGAATGTAATTGTGACATGCATATCAACTGCTCACTTCCCTTAGTATCATGTGTGAGGAAATTGACAAAAAACATGCTAAAATGCAAAATTACTATTTCTAAATTTCAAGTGTCTAATTAAACTCCAATGGCAACAGACAAGACAAGAATTTGATAAAATCAAATGTTTAACTATACTTGTAATTTAAAGGAGCAAACAAACGGCTTGTTAAATCTCAAAATAAAATATAGAAAATTTTCGAAATAAAAAAAAAATAACAATGATGATGATGAAGATAAAAAAAATAGTTTAACATTTAACATCCATTTGACACAAACCAGGTAATTTCAGTACCAAGATAAGGTTCAATTTTTATTTCAGTAATTCGCTTGTGCACTCGACATTACGTCTTTAAAACTATAAACTCCTAATTTTAATAAAGATGAAAGAATAAGCTATCAGCTTTTTTCAATTTATTATGGGGATCACAGTGGCTAAGTGACTAACACTGAGAAAGCTCATCTACATTTACAGTTTGGATAGGAGATCAATCTTGTCTTGTCCGATTGCACATTGCTATTGTTATTCATTACTGGAACAAACTCAAAGATTGTGAACAAGCTACAGGGAGAATTCATTGGTTAATAACATAACATAATTCGTAAAAACATCTGTCATACTTTTCCCATAACTTGATGTTTTGATTCACTAAAAGAATCATAGAAATCACCAAATTGTCCAAGGGACATGATAAACATTCCCATTATAGATTCTCCTATTGAATTAAAGGGACTACTTTCTACATCGCGAAACACGATAAACATGGCTGAAATAATAATGATGTAAAAAATAATGTTTTTAGGTAAGGTCAGATAATATTTCTCATGAAAAATAGTATTAGTCTTTAATGATATGAGAGAGAGCGAGAGAGAGAGAGAGAGAGAGAGCTTAACCTCCAATCAACACAAACAAGGTTATTTTGCAACTAACGCATTGTTCAATTTAACCGTGCTGGCACAAATAGGATAAACCAGTTTTCTTTGTTCATTGTGATACTATAAATAACTACATAATTAAAAATTAGATAATTTGAAGATATTTCTCTAAATACAGTAATAAAATTACTTCATATTGTGCAATTAACTAGTTTCAAAACAATGGATAGAATTATATGATACAACTAGAAAAGTGTTAAAAGTTATAATAAATTATACTGTGTAGGATATACTGGTAAACATTAAAATACATCTATCAAACATTTTATTTTTACATCTACTAAATATGACTAATCAGGAAAAAACACCAGTCCGCAGTAGCGGTGACATGATTTACCAGAAGAGGGGCGGGGGCATTCAGGCCCCAAGTTCACACAGCATTCGCAGACTTAAGTTAAGAATTAACTCAACTTTCAATCACTCTTTATGAGAAATATCTCTGCTTCAGAAACACAAAACTTTGCACACAGTATCTGATAGGTTGGAACAACATAAGTTTTATAAAATGCTATATTTTGAGTAAATTCTTAACTTAAGCCTGAGAATGGTTTGTGAACTCGAGGCCAAAATCGATTAAACAATTTCCAGCGAAATAAGGTGCATATTTAACGGAAAAGGGGTTTAATGTCTACTCGACACAAACTCGGTCACTTCATCAGCACTAAAGGCTCAATTTTATTTCAATAATTTGCTACACAAGGAGTGTTTAGCAGTGGGGGGAAACCGGAGGACCCCGGGCGAGAACCCACTAGGTTTGAAAACTGCATGACTCAATGACAGCTCCATGATCCCCTATTTAACAGAACAAATACAAATTGTTTCTTTAGGAAGGGGGGCGGACGGATCATGAAGCTTGGAAATTATTTGAGTTTGCTTGAAATTGTATGTAGTTATAGAATAAGTCATTATTACATAAGATTTCAATGTCATTGTAAAATTTGAATATAATAAATAAATAGAATTTACCTTGTGAGAAACCAATAACAAAAATAGCATAAATAATAACAAATCTAAATAAATCTCCCTGTATCATATTATAAATCATCACAACAAAAGGTCCAACCATCTTGAATCCTCTGTAACATAAATAATAATGATTAATATATCAAATAACTTATATCATGGTTTACTTTTATTTCAATACTTGAGGTTTATTAGTTTCAGAAAAATCTGGTTTAATGTCTTAAGTTTCTGCACCAAAATGGGATAATGAAGATAGGTATATAACATGCAATGTGCTTTGTGGAAACTTTTTCCACAACAATGGTCTTTTCAACTAATTTACATCACATTCCATCTTAGGAAGTGTTCTTTAATATGAAAGGATGGACCCCAGATTTTCCTGACAACAATAGCTGGGATGTTCTTGGTAAGTGAGCTAGCGTCACATTGCATTGGCTCCCATGTACAGTAGGCTACCATAAAGTTAAATTTTCTGGAATATTTTTGAGATACAGGTCTCAAAATGTTAGATATATATTTTACTGTGGCTATATTTCTGTAAAATCCTTATTCTTTTTATGGTGGCTATCTGCTCCAAGGTCATTAAGTTTGGAAACTAATGATCCTAGAACAGAGAGAGAGAGAGAGAGAAAGAGAGAGAGAGAGAATAATGGGGTTTAACATCATTTCGGGACTAACATATGGTTCAATTTCAATAATTTGCTTGTGTGTAAGGGTCTTTAGCAGATGGAGGAAATCAAAGGACCCAAAGAAAAACCACGAGATTGGACAGGCGACCCTTCTCCTTGACACACTCATGTGGGGAATCAAAACCAGGTCAGTTGACTCAATGACGAACCTTATTATACAGCATACACTCTGTCTTCATTAGTCTATTTTAGGAGAAGAACAGTAGGACGTTAAACCCCATTCATTTCATTTCATTTACAGCGAGCACATGCTAATCATTCAACCATCCAAACCCTCATCCTATTTCAGATCTATTAAAAAGGCCTACTCACCGACAAAAAAAAAGAAAATATGGAGCTGTTCCGAGAATAGCGAATATTCCCATATAGTCCTCGTATTCATGCGCACAGGAAGCTCTTCCAGGTAACATCATCACCACGAACACACATGATAATAAAAACATGGCTTTAGCTGGGGCGCCTCTCTATAATTAAAGGAATCAGATATCAACATTTATACAAAAACTCAAATTTGTTTCCATGGAAACACAAAGAATATTACATCCAAGAAATTTATAATAAGCAAAAACGACCAATACAAAGTTTCATAAAAGTATCTTGAACATTTAATGTTCCATGAGATATGCTCAGAATCAAACTTGGATGGAAGTGTGGACAGTCCAATTCCACATGTCCTAGCTCAGTGGTTCTCAACCTTTTTTATGACAGCTGCACTCCTTGGAACAAATGAAAAAATAGTAGAACATCTGGCTAAATATACATGAAAAATATTTGAATTTTGCGAAAAAAAAACCCCCATGGCAAGTCATAGACAATACAATCGTAGATATAAACTAGTCATAGACACATATAGAATGACCCAAACCAAATAAAGAAAAATACTGTTATGAACTTACCACTAAACACAAATAAATATTCAGTTGAGATCACATGGTTTTTGCATTTTCAATGTGTGCCATTGAAAATTTCGCGGCACAGTA
Organism: Patella caerulea; assembly: GCA_036850965.1. Taxonomy (NCBI): domain Eukaryota; kingdom Metazoa; phylum Mollusca; class Gastropoda; family Patellidae; genus Patella; species Patella caerulea. The sequence goes on from JAZGQO010000001.1 coordinate 6,481,964, forward strand.
AGGATGATTTCTCAACACCATGGTGCCATGTAAGGAAGGACAGTTCCCCCTCCGTATCCCCTAGCCACTGGTGCCATGTAATCAATATAACAGATATTAAATATCATTTGTAACTTACTAGTGTTATAAAGAAACCTCTAAAACCTTGATGGTATATTTCTTTCAGGGCCAGGAGAAGATAACTGATAGCTGTTAGTAGCACACAACATTCTAATACTAGACGTACCTTAAAGATAAATACAAAATACATCAATTTTATAACCAAAACACGCATGCAAATAACTGGTCATTTAGGCTCTAACATATGGTTCAATTTCATTTTAATAATTCCCTTGCTCGTAGGGGTCTTTATCAGTACAAAGAAACCGGAGGAGTCGGAGAAAACCCATGAGGTTGGACAGGCGACTCTACCCTATAATTCAACATTTATTAAATAAGATAGGTTGCCAGGCAACGAAACATACGCCCACAACAGCTAAGTCGTCTGGGCAGTCAACAAGGTTTGTCGCATATTGTTTCTTTTGTCAGTAAGGAGAACATTTACAACACATGATAATCTTATTACGAGTAATAGCCCATTAAATAATTATCAGAAATGATTAGAATAGTTTTGATGGTTTGTCTCAAGGCCTTTGTCCACAAGATATTTCAAAGTGATCAAGTGCCAGATATCACTGAAAATCAAATAGGATTCTTCGTCTCATGACCCTAAACACTGTGTACAAATTTAAAGTCAATCGGATATTAACTTTAGCCTTTAGAGCATTCACAGGGTTTTTCAAAGTGATCAAGGGTCATAACTCTGCCAGTAATTATCGGATATCGCTGAAAATAAATAGGCTATTTTGTATCATGACCGTAAATAGTGTGAATAAATTTAAAGTCAATCGGATATTAACTTTAGATTTTTCAAAGTGATCAAGGGTCATAACTCTGGCAGTAATTATTGGATATTGATGAAAATCAATAGGCTTCTTTGTATCATGACATTAAACACCGTGTATAAATTTAAATTCAATCGGATATTAACTTTAGCCTCTAGAGCGTTCACAAGATTTTTCAAAGTGATCAAGGGTCATAACTCGGGCAGTAATTATCGGATATCACCGAAAATCAACAGGCTTCTTCGTCTCATGCCCTTAAACACTGTGTATAAATTTAAAGTCAATCGGATATTAACTTTAGCCTCTAAAGCGTTCACAAGATTTTTCAAAGTGATCAAGGGTCATAACTTTGGTAGTAATTATCGGATATCACCGAAAATCAATAGGCTTCTTCGTCTCATGCCCTTAAACACTGTGTATAAATTTAAAGTCAATCGGATATTAACTTTAGCCTCTAAAGCGTTCACAAGATTTTTCAAAGTGATCAAGGGTCATAACTCTGGCAGTAATTATCAAATATCACCGAAAATCAATAGGCTTCTTCGTCTCATGACCTTTAACACTGTGTATAAGTTTAAAGTCAATCGGATATTAACTATAGCCTCTAGAGCGTTCACAAGATTTTTCAAAGTGATCAAGGGTCATAACTCTGGTAGTAATTATCGGATATCGCTGAAAATCAATAGGCTTCTTCGTCTCACGACCTTAAATACCATGTATAAATTTCAAGTCAATCGGATATTAACTTTAGCCCCTAGAGCGTTCACAAGAAATTGTGGACGATGGACGGACGGACGGACGGACGGACGGACGGACCGACCGACGGACGGACGGACGGACCGACAGACGGACGGACGGGGGCGACGGCAATATACGACCACATTTCCATGTGGGCGTATAAAAATGAAATGGGGTTTAAAGTCCTCTGTTCTGCTCCAACTGGGCCAATGAAGCTGTGCATATCCCATATAGTGTGCTATGAGGGAAATTTTGCCCTTGCAGTATTGCTAGTATGGCCTAATGTTACATCAAATTCCAACCACAAAGGAATATTTTACGTGCACGTGACTGTGTAAATGGGAACTTGGTTGTTCATACCATTCAACAGTTGTCCTCTTAAAGCCCTCCATTCTACACAGGGGAAACCACGTCAGAAAATCCCAACGAACTTTCTAGGCCCATTTATCAATCACAATTTATTGATACTTACAATATCTAGATCAGAGTAGGGTCGCAGAAGATAACAGGGATCACTTGTTTTATTTGTCTGGGTTTTGTTGCAGTGGTATAATTCTGTAGTAATTGCATCATCAGCACAATAATCTCTCCCTGGTCGTAATGCAAATGCAACAGCAAATGCCAGAAAATAAATGCCAAATATGACAAATCTACGATAAAACCTGAAAAAAGTTCATAGAAAAATTGTTAATGAAATTTCCAAAGCATGCAATTTGAAGAAAAGTGAAAATGTCAAGGTCTGAGCAAATTTTTTAACCATTAAATTAATAACTAGAGAGAGAGAGAGAGAGAGAGAGAGAAATGGGGTTTAATGTTCACTTGACACAAACTAGGTCATTTCGGGACTAACATATGGTTTAATTTTATTTCAATAATTCGCTTGCGCGTAGGGGTCTTTAGCAGTGGGAGGAAACTGGAACACCCGGAGAAAACCTAAAACGCTGAACAGGCGACCCTACTCCTTGCCAGGTACAACTGGGGATTTGACCACCTCGACAGCAATGCAGGACTAAGGGCCTGGCAAGAGACAGCATATAGTCATTAGGATGGGTTGAAAAACTTGAGGTTCACATTGGAGTGCCCTTAAAAGTAGACTACAGCGCCGCTGACCAAGCAAAATTTCAGTCAGAGCATAATGTATGGCATATCCCTGTAGGACGTTAAACCCCATTTCATTTTATTTTTCCATTCACCATTAAAGTGTGTACAACATACCTGTATCTGACAAAAGTCTTCCATTTTTCTCGTAATAAATTTTCTACTAATCCTTCCATCATATCAAGATGACCTTGCTCTTTCTGAAACAAACAAAAATACAGTATCTAAATCAGATTCACAACAAAAATGGCACCCTTTTATTGGTTTAAGTGGAAAGATGAGTACTTTTTGCTTTGGCAATTTGCATCTTTAGTGTGATATAAACAATATATATAAACATAGCAGTTTATATATCTTAAAGTAAATCTTGGATGTTGACCAAATTGGGCAAAAATCCTTTATGCGTCCAAGAACTCTTATTTCTATCGACTATCGTGATCACAGCTTTTGTGAAAACAGTGATACAGGAAGGATGTCCTGGAATCCTGAAAATCAATAGGATTAATCCTCTTAGTCCTAATTCTTCACATAAATTTAAAAAGTGGACATGGAGAAGGAGGATTAATTTTGGAATATACAACTGGTAGTAGTTTTTTTCTTTGATGTCCATAGCAGTTATATCTTATAACAACCTCTCGTGACGTCATCAGAGGTTGATATATTCGGTTCATATCAACCGCTGATGACGTCCTGAGAGGTTGATATTTCATATCAACCGCTGATGACGTCATTACAGGTCGATATATTCGGCTCATATCAACCGCTCTTGACGTAGATGATCGAAATAATACAAAGAACACAGATATAAAATTTTATTCTTTTGACAATAAAATAAAAAAATTGTTTTGGTACAGTTTGTAGCATTCAGGACCTAAATAGACGGCGTACTTATCGGCTTATTTAAATCGGTTATCCACACTCCAGTCCATGTCTAAGATATCTTTCAGAATTTTCTTTCTGCCCAAATCATTTCTCCACACATCCCAAGACGTGAAAGTATTTATCACCCAAGAGTTCCTTTGTACAGTATTTTTGGCTACGGATACAATCCACTCAAAACAGTCGGTCAAATCTTTCTCTGAACATACCGAAAAGTAACCTTCACTCACGGTTCATTGTCAGAATTATCGGAAAAGATTGCCTTTTGATCCAAATTATCTTCAGGCTTTGTATAGATCCTCATCATAGTTGCATTCACATCTATTCTATCGTCAATATGATGACTAATAAGATTGATTATTCGTCTGACTTCGTTTTACTATCATTTTTGTTTTAGCTTTCTTCAGTTCAATTACTACAAAATGGCGTTGTATAAACAAACACGTCACAAGCAATTAACCAATCACTGTTGCCTTTTTTTAGAAGAGTCCATTAAATTAAAGGGTGAACGTTGTATATGTCAGATATAAACCTACTCTCCCTCGGATTGATATGATAGAGAACACTTGGGCTGCGCCCGCGTGTTCTCTATCATATCAACCTCGGGTAGGTTAATATCCTATACACAAAAGGTTGCAGAACACTGAATATCAATGAGGAGAGAAAGAAAGAAAAATGGGGTTTAACTTCCACTTGACACAAACCAGGTCATTTAGAGACTAACATATGGTTCAAATTGCGCCTAGGGGTCTTTAGCAGTGGGGAGAAAACAGGTGGAACTGGAGTTAACCCATGAGTTTTGACAGGCGAACCAACTACTTGTCATATACAACAGTGGAATAAAAACCACACCATATAGGTCTGCCATTGAGTCCATCGGCATGGTTTTGATTCCCCTGTTGTATGCGAAGGGTCACCTGTCCAACCTCATGGGTTTTCTACATGTTCTAAAGTTTCCTCCCACTGTTAAAGATCCCTACATGCAAGCAAATTATTGAAATAAAATTGAACTAAATGACCTAGTTTGTGTCGCGTATCCTAAACCTTAAACCCCATTTCTCTTTTCTCTCCACTGAGAGATTATCTATTTTTCCTGTTTGTTCTGGAATACTATCCTATTAAATAAACTTTATGATAAATTCACTTTCAAAATCTTATCATTTGGCTAGCTGAAATGATTCAAAACTTTTTCTTTCAAATGCCTTTGACAATATCTAAACATTCTACTCAGACTGACTGTAGATAGTTATACAACTGTTTAAAAAAAAAATATACAACCTTTCCAATATGAAAGATAAAATTTATAAAAAAAAGTCTGAGTATTTATGACATTTACGATAATTTTAACAGATTCCTCATACTGACTTATAACAATCTAAATAACAGATCCATGGTTACTAGGGGGGTGAATGGCCGAATGGTTACCACGTGTTTGCTGTATCATAATGCCTGTCATTGAATCAACTTGCATGGTTTCAAATCCCCGGTTGTACGTGACAAGGAGCAGGCTTGCCTGTGCATCCTTTTCGGTTTTCTACAGTTTTCTCCCACTACTCCACTGCTAAAGACCTAAACGCGCAAGAGAATTTATTTAAATAAAATAAAACCATTTGTTAGTGCCGAAATGACCTAGTTTTGTGTCGAGTAGACGTTAAACCCCATTTCTCTCCATGGTTACAAAATGGCAGTTATCGTGCCATCTTGACACATGCAAGGAGAATTGATTAAAATATCTTTATTTTGGCCAGATTGCACTCATTAGTCATTACCGGTCAAGGGCATCTGGCTAGTCATTCGGATGGTGTAAAAAAAAACTTAGGTCCTGTGTACACATTGACATACACATAAAAGATGCCTTGAAAGTTGGAATATGATATAAAAACAGGCCCTAGTGCCGCTGTTCGAGCAAAATTTCCCTCATAGAACACTGTATGGCGTATGCCTGTCTTCATTAGCCCAGTTCATTTCCTTTGTCTTGTAAGGCAATCTGTACTGAAGGCTTAAAGATACATTATGGGAGATAAGATAAAGGGTTGGCAGTTAAAAACTAGATAGCGTAAAGGTAATTTGCTGAAAATTTCAGTCAAATTGATCCACGAACGAAGCGGGTGAAATTTTCCCCTAGTCTCAGTCATCATTACTAAAATCATTAATATAAATAGCATAGTTTCGATTATCCACATTTTAAAAAAAATTATCAATGGCCGTTAAGCAGCATATAGGAATCTAATCCAGCCAACATCGAAGGCTAGCCTAGACATCTAGAGTTTATTATGGTCTGGATAAGTTAATTAATGTCTAATTGATAACTTAGATAACATTTCAGGCCTATAGAAAGACTTGCAATTGGCAAATTTAGCTCTTGCATAATGTATGTTTAATCTGGCAATAGCTATATGTAAAATCTTGTGAGATCCACTAGAGGGGGATAAAAGCAAGAATGTTAAAAGGAAAGGAGATAGAGGAGAGAGAAGGCCATGGGCGCCTTGTGTTAAGGCTGGAACAAAAGCCATGTAATTTGGTTGGAATGGGAACCGCGCCAGTCTGGTCTCTGGAGTCCGGGCCAAAACACCTGAGGTTAGCAGACTCAGACCTGGCACAGTCTAGTCAGGCTTTTCTCAACCCAAGTTAACTTTTAGGAGTCATTTAATTTTCAGGAGATTTTGTATTTTATATACCAAAAGTATTGTCATCAAGAACCGATTCAAAGAATCTAAAAGTGTAACATCCATCACCTACCAACGGCAAAATAATTAAATTACAACATTCCTTTGCATTTCTTTAATTTCGGTTTTAAAGGTTTTTAACACATATTTATGAGATAAAATCAACATATTACTATTTTTAACCCTTTTAATTACTCTGAACACATGTTCTTCATGTCAAAAGTTTAAATAAGTTTACGTAATTCATGAAAATAATTCTCTATATTAATTTGTATGTGGTATCATTATAGTAAAAGCAGTGTTGTGTGCAGGCCCGTAGCCAGCTTGAAGGCTTCGGGGGGGCAGTGAAGTTTCTAGGAGGGGCACACCCGTTACTGTCTATAGTAGGTATTTTAGAGTTATGGTTGGCAAATTTTCTTTCGGGGGGGCAAAACATTTTTTCAGGGGGGCATTGCCCCCCCCTGCCACCCCCTGGCTACGGGCCTGGTTGTGTGTCTACGTACATTTAGTGCCACTCGTCCTGGTGCTTGAGTTTGGCTTCCTATATTCTTCAAAACATTATGATATAAAGTAGCATTTTCGTGGAAAATAATAATTGTGCCAAGAATGTAATTCTTCTACTGTAGTGACCAAAAAAACCCAAACATTTTAGCCCTAGCAGATGTTTCCCCCCTGCCCCCAGCTAGTAGTAGACAGCGAGAGAAATAGGGTTTGTTGTCCACTCAACACAAACTAGGCCATTTCGGGACTAACAAATGGTTCAATTTATTTTTCAATAATTTGCTTGTGGGTAGGGGTCTTTATCAATGGGAGGAAACTGCTAGTAGTAAACAGTAGTCTCTATTTTAAAAGACAGGAAGGGAAACAACTCTATTTTAAACGGTTTATAAATGAAATGAAATGGGGGTTTAATAAGTCCTTATGTTCTGCTCCGACTTGGCTAATGAAGACTGGCATACACCATACAGTGTGCTATGGGGGGAATTTTGCCCAAACAGCAGCACTAAGGCCCAGTCTTACATCAAATTACAACTGTTAAGGGATCATGCACACCAATGTGTACATGGGACCACGTTTTTTTGTCCATCCGAATGACTAGACAGCTGTGTAGAATCCAAACAACACAGAGAGAAGCAGAGCGAGAGAGAGAGATGGGTTTAACATCCACTCGACACAAACCAGGTCATTTAAGGACTAACATATGGTTTAATGTTATTTCAGTAATTCGCTTGCGAGTGGGGGTCTTTATCAATGGGAGGCATCCGAAGGAGCCACAGAAAACCACAAGATCAGACAGGCTACCCCCTTCCTTGTCACATACAACTGGGGGAATTAAAACCATGCCAGTTGACTCAATGACAGACCTTATGATACAGTGTGCACTTGCTAAACATTCGGCCATCCATCCCCCGACTAAATGACAGACCTTATGATACAGCACCCACACATGCTAATTATTCGGCCATTCAACCCCTAAAAAGAAATAATACCCATATATCTTACCCCATAGACAATGAGATTAAGGGCCGACTGTGGATTAATTTCACCATTTGTTGATATGGTATCTATATTTTGTAGAGGGAAACCAGCACATGTAACATTACCATACTTCCAATAAACAGCTCTCTCTATCTCTAATAAATGTTCATACATCTAAAATATAAAAACATTACAGCTCATTCTCTAATATATGCTCAAACATCTAAAGTATTACAACTCATTATTTAATAGTAAGTGCAGGGGGACTGCACCACACACAATTTTATACAACAACAAATATATGGACAAGATATCATACAAACAATTAAAAAAAAGTGAATAGAGAGAGAGAGAAATGGGGTTTAACGTATACTCGACACAAACCAGGTCATTTTGGGACTAACGTATGGTTTCATTTTATTTCAATAATTCGCTTGCGCGTAGGGGTCTTTAGCAGTGGGAGGAAACTAGAGTGCCCAGAGGAAACCCACGAGGTTGAGAAGGCGCCCCTATCTCCATGCCACATATGCTCATCACACCAGGGCTCGAAACCACAGCCGCAAGTCAGAGGTGACCGGCCAGCTAGAGGTTGAAACGCCTCACTCTAGACCACTAGGCCATCCCAACCCCCCTAAAAGTGAATGGATCCAGGGGTTAGCCACTTATACATCTAAAATACTAGAATATTACAGATCATTCTTTAATAAATGTTCATTTCATACGTATCTAAATCATTACAACTCATTCTCTAATATACGTTCATACAATTAAAACATTCAAAATACAACTTTCTATCTAATTAATGTTCATACATTTAAAATATTACAACATTTAAAATACAGCTCTTCATTAATGCCAGGATTTCTTTCTTGGTGTCTGACTTGCAAATTTCGGAGGAATAGCAGAATATTAGAAGACAAATCTATATGGAATGCAAGGTGTTTGGTGTAAAAGAGACAGCGAGAGGAATGGAGATTAACAACCACTATGTCATTTCAGGACTAACACATGGTTCAAATTTACTTTATTAATGGTCTTGTTTGTAGGGGTCTTTAGCAGTGCGATTACACCAGAAGACTAGGAGGAAACCCACGAAGTTGGACAATTAATCAAACTAAATAATTACAATAAAAAATATTGAGAGACTTCTAAAATCTAATTATTAACATTTAAAGAAAATAGGTTACTTACGCCCTTTCTTGCTAGTTTTGCTGCTAATGTTAGAGGAGTTAAACCCTGGTTGTTTTTTATGCTCAAGTCTCCTCCAAGGCTATGCACAAGATCAAACATTTCCTAAAATATGAAAAAAAAGATGTGATTAATAACAATATTAACATAATTCTTTATTTTCTATATAAAATGTGCCAGAAAAGGATATGAAAGTGTTAAAATGTGCTTAATAGTGAAAAATGTGTTAATGATATTCAAAAAATGTTAATCAAATAAAAACGACTTTACTTAAGTGACATATGATATAAAAAGTTCCACATTTGTTTTTGATTGATTCTCCACTGAAAAATAATAATTTACACCCTCAGAATAAATATACATCTACAGAATCAGATACACTATTGACATATTGCAGTAGATATCAACAAATATTGCAGTAGATATTAACAGATATATTGCAGTAGATATTAACAAATATTGCAGTAGATATGAACAAATATTGCAGTAGATATGAACAAATATTGCAGTAGATGTCAATAGATATTGATTGATATATTGTGGTAGGTACCATTAAATACCTTACAAGCAATATAACGATTTTCACGTTATGCTAAATCATTGCGAACACTTAAAATTCCAGTAGTTTTCCAGGAATTATTTACCAGATTCCAAGAGTCCCTGTATAGAATTCTACAACATTGTTTGATCAACTCAAAATAAAGGATTTCATTAAAACTAGATTTCAACAGAGTTTATTCATTTTTTTCTTTTACAAGCAAAATGGTATCCAGAAACATTTGTCTACTACGTTCAGTAGTATATCTTATACTTATTAACAAATGTTAATTCAGGAGATTCAATGACCAATCTTGTTTTTTCAGGATTTTCCAGTACTGGAAATCACATATTCATTTTTCCAGGATTTTCAAGGAATTTCGAGGTGTATGCGAACCTTGTAAACATACAATAACGTCTATTATATATATGTAAAGGATTGTGGGAAGGTTTACAGGAGGGGATGTAAGTATCTGGGATAATTGGTTCATTCATGGGTGAAATCGGGGCAGTATCAAAATAAATTTTATCTTTATATTAAACTAAAGAAATAATTCAAAATTTTTGAAAAAAAAATCCCTAATAATAAAAAAATAAAGAATGCATTCCAAAATAATACAAAAATGTTGTTATTATTATATGAATATTAAAGGGTAGCACCCACATGCTGTATTTATATGATATAGATATTAAAGGGTAGCGTCCACTAAACCACATGCTGTATTAGTACAGGTAGAATTATTAGAATAAAATATCAAACCTGTCTGTTTACACCTGTAACCCCCTGTTAGTAAGTGAAAAATATACAATATCACAACATCTATAACTAGTGCACCTTGAGTTATATACAACCCTTCTGGCCAATAGGGCTCTTGTTCAATATAAAGAGACAAAAAAGAAAGAGAGAAATGGGGTTTGTCATCCACTTGACACAAACTAGGTCATCTTGGGACTAACACATGGTTCAATTTTATTTCAATAATTTGCTTGCATGTAGGGGTGTTTAGCAATGGGAGGAAACCGGAAGACCCAGAGAAAACCCACAAGGTTGGACAGGCGACCCAACTGCTTCTCATGTTCAACTGGGGAAACGAAACCATGCCAGATGACTCAAATACAGACCTTATAATACAGCACACACGTGCTAATCATTCATCCCCCCCCCCTTTCCAATAGGGCTGTTGTCCAATATTGAGAAAGAAAAATAAATGGGTTTTAACATCCACTTAATATAAGTCGGACTTACATTTGGTATGAAAAATCATGGTCCTTAGTACACATTGACATGCACATAAAGGAATCTAATCTGACTTGGTTTTACTACACAAGGATCTGGAAGAGTTGTTATATAACTAGTGTTCTGGATGATATGAGGGATTAGCCAATGAAACGGTCTGTTATGGTGACTTCTTGGCACCCAATGCACAAAATTGTGGGTAAACCACTAGAAACGTTAATGCTGATTGATTAATCAATATCGGACGTCATAGGGTCAAAAAACGCTTGTTTGACCCCTATGACTTGTCTGATCTTCATGCAGTGTAGGCCATCGAAAGAATAAAAAAAAAAAACGAAATAACATATAGATCAGTATTAGCCCAGTCAGTTCAGAAAAGTGAGATATCATAGATTAATAAAAGGAAGCAGTGCATGTAGTTCTCAAAACCTGAAATTATGCTACAAATAAACTCTAAATATATAAATTGTCTTTAAAACTCTGCTCAGTAAGTTATGATCTTTATATTACAGATAAGTACGTTGATACATATTAGTGAATTAATATACCGTTCAGATACTTATTCTAAACTAGTTTATATAAAACATTTGTGATCTTTAAACCAGTTTAACTTATTCAAAGGCATTTTTTTAGCTTTAGGCAAACAGTGCAAGTTATCTTCCTGTCAAATGATGAATTGTGCTCTTGTTAAATTAACTTATATCCAACAAGGTCTAAATTCAGGTGAATAATGCTCCACTGGTTTAAAAAAGAGGGGAAGAGAGAAATTGTGTTTAATGTCCACTCAACACAAATTAATCCAATTAGGAACTAAAATATAGTTCAATCATTAGCGCTTGTGTCAGTCCTTCACATTTAAGGGGAGCCTTTGCTCCTGCTCCTCTCAACGCACATCGGCTATTCTTCAAGGGGTCATTAAAGACTCCTGCAAATTAGCTAAATCACTCTCCTAAATTTTGAGTTTAATAAATTACTTTCTGTTTTTGTTTACTTTTAAACTACATACATCCAAGGTACCGGGAGCTTTTTATGGCTCCCGCACAATTTTATAGACGTGAAGGACTGTTGTGCAGTATATTATAAGGTCTCTCATTGAGTCAATTCCCTGGTTGTATGTGACAATGAGTAGAGCTGCCTGTGAATTTTATCTGGGTCATACGGTTTCCTCCCACTGCTACATACCCCCTACGTGCAAGCGAATTGTTGAAATAAAATTAAACCACATGTTAGTCCCATAATAACCTAGTTTGTGTCAAGTGGATGTTAAACCCTATTTTTTTCAACCTGGCATAATGGATGTATATTTAAACTAGTTTGAATATTAACGTCTTAACGGCATCTTGTTAGTGATGTGGTAAACTCTGTTAAAAGTGAATGTGTTAATACAAAAGAACATAAGCTGTGCAGTATTACAGGCGCGGATCCAGGATTTTTTGCAGGAGGGGATCTAGGTTAGATAATTGGTTAACTAATTGCGGTGGGCTACAGAGCCGAAGGCGCTCAACCAATTAACGGGGGTTTTGGGGACCCTCCCCCAGAAAAATTTGGTAAATTAGATTCAATTTGATGCATTCGGACGTATTTCCGGAAGGTAAATTCCAAAATTACAGGTCTAAAAATCGCCAATAAAATCGTATAGATTTAAGTTTGAGCAGGGGGGGATGGTCCGGACCACCTGGACCCCCCTCTGGTTCCGTGCCTGTATTATCTATATCTCTTTACTTCTAACGACTCGATAAACATTACATAGAAATCTGTAAGTGGCATTTAGCAATAAGGGGGAATAATTTATAGAAGACACCATAATGCAGACGGTCGCACATAACCTGAATGTTAAACCATACACCATTGTTTTCCTGTACAGTCACTATGAACTGATGTATAGTATTGTAGATTTTTCTTTACAAATTAGTGTTACATGAGGCCAATCTGATAAAAAAAACCCACAGATCCTTTTTTGAACTATAAAAAAAAACGCAACAGAATAAGATCTGTGTTTTAATCAGATTGTTTTACCTCCACAAAACTCAGCAATCCTCGACAGATTCCGAAACCTACATCTAGTCTCGGCTGTATGATGAATTCCGCCATATTGGAACTACTTTAAAGGTCCCGGATGAAACATGGCTGCGCCCATGGTGTCTTGGAACTACTCTAAAGGTCCCAGATGAAACATGGCTGCGCCCATGGTGTCTTGTTTGTTTGTAATAGCGTCAAGTTTTCCTGTTACGTAAACCAGTAGCCGCTTCGCAAATGTATGGGCGTAGGTACATATCACTTACTGTCATACAGCCGAGACTCGATGTAGGTTCCGGAACCTGTCGAGATTTGTAGAGTGACCTCCACAATATATGTCCACTCAGCATATCTATAAATAGTTTTAAAATCTAACCTTTTTATCATGAATTATGAGCATGTGTAATACGGTGTTACCATTAGCATCTTGTAGATTGGTTAACGGAGTTGAATGATCATTATTCAATTTATCCTTAGCAACTAATAACCTCACACACTCCTCTTGTCCCAAACACGCTGCAAACCCCAGTGGATATTCTCCAAAATATACATGGCTGTAAAAACAAGATGGGCATTACTGATGAAATGTTTTGCAAATAGATCCATGAACGCGATCATCCAATAACATATAAAAATTTATTTTGGACATTTTTAACAATTATGTATGTTTATCTACACATGATAATCATCCATTAATATTGGATAAAAAACATGAAGTAATGTGAAATAAAATCAGGTGCGGATCCAGGATTTTTTGCAGGGGGGGGTCTAGGTTTGATAATTGCTTAACTAATTGCGCTCAACCGATAATTTGGTAAATTTGATTCAATTTGGTTTATTCTGACGTATTTTCGGAGGGTAAATTCCAAAATAACAGGTCTAAATCGCCAATAAAATCGCATAAAAAAATTTTCAAGCCTGAGCAGGGGGGGGGGGCCGAACCCCTGGACCCCCCCTCTGGATCCGCGCCTGAAAATGTGATTTAACGTCATACTATTCTTAAAATGCAAATACCAATATTCTACATTGTACTATTCTGCTCCAACTGGGCTAATGAAGACGAGCATACACCATACAGTGTGATATGAGGAAAATTTTGGCCGGACAGTGGCATTACGACCTACTCTTTTATTGAATTCCAACGGTCAAGGGATCTTTTACATACACATCAATGTGTCTAGGGACCCTGCTTTTTCATCCCATCTATATGACTAGAGAGGTGTCCTTGTCAGACCCTCAGCACTGCACCACTGACATGGTGAAAGCCTGCCAGAAAATCAAAATTAACATATCAGGAATATGTCATTAAAGCTATAAAAAAATACCCCAAAATATCTTATCTAAGTGGACAAAAATTCAAAAACGTCTAATTATTTTGAAAAGTTTAATTTGTCATAAATAATACGTACCCTTCGTAGTTTGTTTTCTGACAGACGTCGATCCACTCGTTAAAGGAGTTATCTGTCCTTGAGGTCTTTTGATCATCTGGGCAGAAAAAATTACCACACGTTCTAGCACGACAATCAGCCCCATTATCTAACAAAAACTTCACCATGGCAGGATCTTCATTAACAATAGCCATATGTAAAACATTTTCTCCTGAAAAAAACAAAAAATCCTTTTTATTTTTTAATCAAGGCTTAAGGTGGCCAGGCCATTGGACATAGCCACAGGCGCGGATCCAGGATTTTTTGCAGGGGGGTGGGGTGATAATTGCTTAACTAATTGCGCTCAACCGATTAATTTGGTAAATTAGATTCAATTTGGTTCATTTTGACGTATTTCCGCAAGGTAAATTCTAAAATTACTGGTTTAAATCGCATAAAAAAGTCTGAGCAGACCCCCTGGACCCCCCCCTCTGGATCCGCGCCTGAGCCGCAGGAAATGAAATGAAATTGTGTTTAACGTCCTACTGTTCTGCACCTAACCTGGGCTAATGGAAGACGGGCATACGCCATACAGTGTGCTATGTGGGGAAATTTTGCCCGGACAGCGGCACTACGGCCTACTCTTATATCGAATTCCAACTACTAAGGAATCTTTATGTGCACACCAATGTGTACATGGGGCCACGGTTTTTCGTCTCATCTGAACCATAGCCGCAGGACGCTACAAGTACAATATTCATTCATCAGACTGTGATCTCTTATATTCTTATCGAATCGTGAAATCAAGGGGTGAGGTAACTAACGGGTGACCCCATTGCTATAATCTCTAACTATTCGAATCCAACACCCCTTCTGTCACAAAATGAGGTCCATTGACCAGGGGCCAGTTTCACAAAGTTTTAACTAAAATAAAATCAAAATTTTAGTAATTTGATTGGCTAATATTAGATTGCTTTTCATGCTTAGCCAATCACAATTAAAGTATCTACTAAAAGAATTGAGAGTGGTTTCTTCTCCATTAAAAATCAATATGAATTTTTAATCATAAGTTTCAGCATATTTCCATTACATTATCCATTTTTAAACTATTATAGTGAGAACTGTCAGCTCTTTATCTAATGTCACATAATGTATCTTTACGGATAAACTATAAAATTGAAATTTTCAACCTAAAAATGATTTTTCTTACCATAATACTCATCCCCAGCATATATATCATTAATTAATTTAGGATAAAACTTAATAAGACGCTTAGCAACATCAGCATGTGTTCTTGATGAATTTAAAAAACAAAGATGTAAAATCGTCTCTCCAACTGATCCTCTTTCTTCCATGCTCCAACATACTTCCCGATAACTCTCTTTATCTGAAATATTCAAATATTTTATTTTTTAAAATATACAACAACAACAAAACGGTAGGTACATGTATTAGGCTACTATGGACTCAATCTGATTAAGTCTGTATTTTTTGGTGGGGGGATGGCCTAGTTGTCTACAGTGCCGCGCTTAGACCTCTAGCTGACCGGTCACCTCTGGCTTGCGGCTGTGGTTTCGATCCCTGGTGTGAGCATATGTGGCATGGAGATAGGGGCGGCGTATCAACCCCGTGGGTTTCCTCCGGGCACTCCAGTTTACTACCACTGCTAAAGACCCCTATATGCGCAAGCAAATTATTGAAATAAAATCAAACCATATGTTAGTCCCGAAATGACCTAGTTTGTGTTGATTGGACGTTAAACCCCATTTCTCTCTTTCTCTCTTGTGGGGGATCATGGTGGCTAAGTGGGTAAAGCGATGGCTCACTAGCTCGGAGGTCGGGTGTTCGATCCCAGCGTTGACCGATAAATTTCGTCAGGATATTCCAGCATGGTTCCCCCTTTGTCAGTGATACAGGATGGAGGGCCTAACAGGGACAGCTGTTTAGTCGTTTGGAAGAGACGAAAAACTGAGGTCCCGTGTACACATTGGTGTGTGCACATAAAAGATCCCTTGACAGTTGAAATTCGATATAAGAGTAGGCCGTATAGCCCCGCTGCCCGGGCAAAATGTCCCTCATAGCACACTGTATTCCCGTCTTCATTAGCCCAGAACAGTAGGACGTTAAACTCCATTTCATTTCATTGTATTTTTGTCAAGTTCGTAGCAATCTGATTAAACCACCGATTCGTATTTCCTTTCGTTTTCTTTAGTTCAAAATTTTGTTTTACTTGTCTTTACTACACTAGGATCTGGAAGAGTTGTTATATAATCAACTTTCTAGATGATGTGAGAGATTAGCCAATGAAACGGCCTGTTACAGCGAGTTTCTGGCGTGGGGTGAACGGAAATGTATGTGAGAGAGAGAGAGAGAAATGGGGTTTAACGTCCACTCGACACAAACTAGGTCATTTCGGGACTAACATGGTTTAATTTTATTTTAATAATTTGTATGCGCGTGAGGAAACAAGAGTGTCCGGAAGGCGCCCCTATCTCCATGCCACATACGCTCACACCAGAGATCGAAACCACAGACTTAAGCCAGAGGTGAGCAGCCAGCTACTAGATGTCGAAGCGCGGCACTCTAGACCACTAGGCCATCCCAACCCCCCGGAAATGTACGTAAACCACAAGAAACTTGTATGACATATGATGCCACCTTCCAGTACACCATGTCAGATCTTCATGTAGTCCATCGAAAGTATAAAAAAACAAAACTATGGATCTGTATTTTGAGTCCAATATCTTGATTGTGGGACTAGTCTCGTTTCCTGAGTCTCTTGCTTGAACTGGGGCTGAAACGCATTATGGTACACGATTCGTGTACCAATGGTAAAATGTTTATTTTGTCTTAAATATTGGATATCAGAAGCCCATCTTTTACGATAAGATCACAACATCAATGTTGATTTAAATTGACAAATAATTGGGGTTTTCAAAGTTGTAAGATTTTGGATGATATTGAGTTAAAGACTTAGCTCCTTTAATATAAACAAGTCTTCTTACCAATGACATTTCTCTCTTTAGCGAAGGAATTCCCAATATTTTTCGTTCCAACATTCCGTGACTTGAAACTACTTTCCCCCTTATTCCGATATCTTATCAACTCTGAAATTCGAATGCTTTTTCCGTTGGGGTAAAGGAATGTATGCTTTGGATCTTCTGCGATTTGTTGTATTCTTTTATCAATTTTTGTGTAATCGTTCGTGGATTTTGCCTCCTTCATTAAGGTAATCAGCTCCCCACCCCCTTTCATATCCACTAACTCATACAATTTTCTGTCTAATCCTTGGACTTTCACTTCTTTTGAAACGGCATTTGCGTTCCCCATTTTTGTTTCTTTTTTATCCAATTACCCGTGTCTCTTCTTAATTTAATATCCTTTCCGTAAACATAAATAACGCCGATACATATTTACACCGCGGCCATTCCTGCCGTCACGCTGTTTTACCTGTATATCAACAGGTACAGCGTCCATAGCAGCAATTATAGTCTGTTTCAAAATACTAAGACAGGTGACGGACACTACAATCACCAATAATTGTTTCATGTTTTCCAACTTTCCAAAGTTAAAGAAAAGGAATTAGGAAGATACAGGCATTTATATACATATTATATTTTGACTTCACCTCGATGGATTGATTGATATTTTATAATATCAATATCTTTATTTATTAAGACATTCCCGGATATGGCTAACTCATTATATCAAAGTTTATGACAATTGTGCACATTGTACATGTATGTATGTAATTCTGTGCGTCTCTGACCTTGAAAATGAAATAAAGGCCTACATATTGAGAATTGTAATTTCAAGGAGCGCGCCAATGCCCCTGTCAGAGCAAATATCCCTTCAAAACCCACACCAGTTATTAAGGCAGGAAATAAGAGTTTATACAACCTATTTCATGCCATTTGTTTGAAGTTTATTTTGGAAGTGGGAATATTAATGGCAAGGTGTGGGATAACAGGGACGGATCCAGGAATTTTTGCAGGAGAGGGTTTGCCAGGTTTCGGTTACGGAAATCTGTCATCATCGTCTCTAAATTACAATAGACATACATGTACATACAAATTGAACTTTTTAAACAGAGAAATAATTTTTATACTGATGCAGGATCACTTTGTGATGTAACTTCATTGATGCAAGGCATTATTTTTTTATGTAGCTGAGCAGGGGAGGGGGTGGACACCCCCCCCCCCCCTGGATCCGCTCCTGGATAGGCTCCTGGATATTGATGCAGGTTCGCATAATTAAATCCACTGACTGATCACCTTGGCTAAATAACAACATAAACATTCACTATTTTTTTTGGGGGGGGGGGGCGGGAAGGGATTGGGTGGCCGAATGGTTAGTACGTGCGCGTCACGTGCGTGCCACGTGCGTGCTGTATCATAAAGTATTCACTGAGTCAACTGGCGTGGTTTCGAATCCCCGGTTGTATGTGACAAGGAGTAGGGTCGCCTGTCCTTGCAACCTCGTGGGTTTTCTCAGACCTTCGGTTTCCTCCCACTGCTAGAGACCCGTGAGCACAAGCCCATGATTGAAATAAAAGTCAATCATGAGTTAGTCCCTAAATGACCTAGTTGTGTGAAGTGGACATTAAACTCTCTCTCTCTTCTCTCTCTCTCTCTCTTCCTCTCCCACTGCCTCCCGTTCTCTCTTCTCTCTCTCTCTCCCCCTAAGAGAAAGAGAATTATTGAAATAAAAATGAACCGTGTGTTAGTCCCGAAATGACATAGTTTGTGTCGAGTGGACGTTACCCCCCCCCCCCCCCTGTCTAGTCTATTTTTCTCTGTCAAACACACAATAGCGTCTAGTCGGTCAGAGGGGACGAAAAACCGGGTCATGTGTATACAAATTAAATGATGTAGAACAATATGACGTTTATCCCAATTCATTTATTAATCTTCGGCATATTAGTTCTCTGAATTCGTATGCTGTTCTAAAACAACGCTTCGATGCAATGTAAAAAGAAAAACAAACACTAAATTGTTTTATACGCTACAGTTTTTCATTACACGCGGTACGTTCTATCAACGCATTATGGGCATGGGATGTCGTTTAACCGGGAGCTCTCTTCTCTTCTGCCCCGCCATCGTCTGATGGAGACGAGAAAACGCCAATGTGCTATGAGCGAATGTTTGCCCAGTCAGCGCTACTTTGCTGTTATTTCGAATAGCGACTGTCAAAGTTTCTTTTATGTGTACACCAATCAGGCGCGGATCCAGGATTTTTTGCAGGGGGGGGGTCTAGGTTTGATAATTGCTTAACTAATAAATTAGATTCAATTTGGTTCATTCTGACGTATTTCCGGGGGGTAAATTCCAAAATTACAGGTCTAAATCGCCAATAAAATGGCATAAAAAATTTTCAAGTCTGAGCGGGGGGGGGGGGGGGACCGACTGGACCCCCGTCTGGATCCGCGCCTGCCAATGTGTACACGGGGCCTCAGTTTTTTGTAACCATGCGAACGGCTAGACAGGTCCTCCGTCCCGTAGCCTACTACTGATACGGGGAAACCACACCAGCCAACACAAGGAACCAACCCGAGATTTGAGAGCAGGCGTCTATTCACTTAGCTAACGAGGATCTTTTATCTCATGCAATAAAAAATATCTAACAATGTTATAGTAATATTATGTTCCTTAAGCAACGCCCGCGCGCGAGTTTTACATCTGATAAGATGTACTTAGTTAAGCCAGTTAAGGCGAGATCAAGCCTTCTATTGAAGATGTAGTAATATAATAGGCATTGTTCCATTACGTGCGAAACAATCTATCATCATGTTTGAAAATCTATTTGACCCCCCCCCCCCCTTCAGTCTCTGTTAATGTATGTCATTAAGAAGAAGAAGAAGTAGAAGAAGAAGTTTATTGCATATAAAGCATTTCAACGTAGAAATCAAACCTCGACCTGACAAGACAAACTTCACATTGTATAGCCATTTTTTAACATCTATATGTCTTGAAATAATGACTCTGATATATATTTTCACTTTGAGCACGAACCTGGATTTCATTTTCACACTCTTATACATGTAAATGTATAATATATTGCTATTTATCCTATATGTTCCTTGTGTCATTCACTTCTATCAGGAACCGTTATTTCATTTTATGTATATAATTCTGCTATTTATTTTATGATTTATGTTCCTTATGTCATGTCATGTATATGAATTGTATGCGGCCTGCAATGGTTGTTATGATACAATAAAATCTTATCTTATCTTATCACTCGGCAAACCTCGGAAGATTTCGGGAATCTAAACTCGGCTGTATGATGAATTCCGCCATATTGGAGCTACTTTAAAGGTCCCGGATGAAACATGGCTGCGCCCATTCCAAACACAAGTTGGCGACCTATTTGGCTAGCGACCTATTCGACCGATCCAGCTGTAAGATAATGACGAAATTACACTTCTATTCTGAGCTGAAGGAATGGATAAAAAATAATATATTCTACTTTCATTTGATAGACATAACGTTGGATTTTATTGGTTGATAAATAGAGACTGTTGTCTTTACTCTAAATAGGTTTCCAACGAACAGGTTGCAGCTCGATCGGTCGAATAGGTCGCTAGCCGAATAGGTTCCCAATTTGTGTAATAGCGTCAAGTTTTCCTGTTAAAGTAAACCGTAGCCGCATCGCAAATGTATGGGCGTAGGTACATGTCACTTACTGTCATACATCCGAGACTAGATGTAGGACTAGTTTACGGAATCTGTCGAGATTAGCCGAGTGCTTATCTTATCTGAAATGGAATGGAATAGAGTTGAATAATTGCTTTGGGGAGGGGTTGGTCCATGACTCCATGGCTGTCAAACTTGTAGAGTACAATAATATAGAATGTCTGAAAAATTAGACCGACTGATGCGCGACGTATATAGAATCTCTGAAATGGCATTTCCTGGATTTTGGAGGGTGGGTGCGTAAAATTGAGTACTAAAGCATGGGAATTTGCATATTCCTGAAGCAATGGCGCGAATCCCTCTCTTCTAATCAAACGAAACACTGCGCAGGAGTATGGGGAATTTGTGTTATTTATTAAGATATTATCAAGAACGTACCATACTGTGAATGTGTACAACTCCTGAAAGCGATAATAATTACATAATTTACATGGAGTCATGTTTTCTCTATATATTTTGGTGAATAGGCATATATACATAAATTTGCAAAGACATGACTAATGTCCAATTTTCATCAAGCGTCCGCGCTAAGTCAAGTTTGACCACAGACGGCGATTTTGTCCGTCATTATGAGGCGCTCCTGTTTAATTGATGAAAAGCGTCTGGATATTAAAATACCTTGTCGAATTTTTCGGGCGTAAATCACAGAGTATTCACTTTTAAAGTTTTATTTTTAAAGTAGCCTGCTATGTGACAAAGATAGATGGATTTCGTTAAACTTGTCGAGCACAGGCGACGTTTCGCAGGTGTGCGTGCACAAAAGTCAAACAAGCACTGGCCAATGTTTGATTTAACTGCGTGATAATCAATAAAACATCTCAGGTTAAATTCGCCATAAATTTACCGTTATATAGGCCTACAGTTTGATAGCATATATTATATCCAATATTGGATTTCTTTTAGAGTAGTCCAGAATATGGAACAAAAGTAATCAATGGATCTTCAATAATAAAATAAGTTAACTTTTTACATCAAGTATAAAGGCCAGGACTGCTAAAAGCTGTAATACTTTGTTTCTGGTCAGTGATTAGTGTAGGCTAATTAATCTGCTAATCCCTTTGATCGTAAATAATACCTGATCAGGTAAGTGTCAATCGGCTTTAAATGTGGCATAAATCGTAATTTACCTCGTCGAATACGGTCATATTACCTAACAGCAAGTTCATTAGGGCTTTATTATATAATTTAATAATCCGACACACCTCCAAAATGAACTGAATTACAAATTATAACAATTAATTGAAGTCAATCGTGGAAATAAATATGTCCACCTAAAATAATAACATTAATTTAATTTGCTCTTCAGAAAATAATTTTAAAATTATTTTATATAGATTACAATTATGTATTTCTCTGGAACATAATTATTTAGTTATCTTTTTTTTTTTTTAAAATTAACATTATTTAATTATTTTAACGAATGTCTACAATTATTTGAATCAGGCTATAGATTAAGGATAAACGTCTGGATAATCGAGAAAGGGGATGACGGTAAAAAGAATCATGCGCATTCAGCAGAGAAACCGTAAACTTCCGTTAAAACTGACAGCTGTAATGGATTTCTAGCAACCTGTAAACAAACACCTGAAATGCAATTGGATGGCCATTCAACCGGTAATTTTTAGCCTTAGCAACAGTATAACGGTACAAACATCTTAAGGGAATGAAATCTATCTGATCTTATAGTCTTTGGTCATTTAAACCTGAAATAATTCGTGTGTGAAAACACCATTTCACGAATTATTCACTGACCGTGAAAAGTTTGTTTGCCGAACCTCGTTAAAAGTTGGAAAAAAAAAAAAACTGTGAAAACAAACTTTCGAAACATGACGACGATTGCTTTTGGAGGTGGACCAACTGTGGAACAGAGGAGATTGTTTGCATCTTTAAAAGAAGGCACACAAGTACCTGGGTAGGTTTTTGTTTTTAATCTTGCACATTGCAAAAAGCAGAAAAGTCAAATATTTTACTAGCCAGATTAAAGTTTATTAAATATTATTCATATTTTAATTTGTGCGCCGGGTTAACTTAAGTAGAATTATTTATAATATCTCAATATGCACACACCTCTCAATAACATTTCTCAATCAATTATTACATTGTGATTTTATTTCATTATGAAAAAAGACTGTCACAATGCTATGTGCGAGATAGCCTATGCTATGTTCTTATTATATTGGGGTTATTGACATTTAATGTTATTCAATGAATTGTGTACTTGTAATAAATACAAGACAGGTTTACAATTGTTAGCTTACACTTTTTTCATTATTATTTTGACAATATCAATATGTTTTATTATTCATGACCAAAAACAACATTATTATACTTGAGGTACCGGTAACTTTATTACTACTGTCACTACTATATGTACATGTAATATAGTGAATCAAAATATTTATAATTTAGCACTGGTTGTATTTAGCTTAATAAACTTATTCAATGTTAAATTATTCAATTTCATACATCTTATCAATTTACAAATTTTAGCATCGAAGAATTTTTTTATAACAATATTTAAAATTTCTGTTTTCACGATTTCTTTTTTCATTGATGTTTTTCAAAACCTTAATACCGGATATTAATAATATTTTCCACGACAATAGATAGATTGTTTAATATAAGCTTATGTGATGTAAAAGTTTTGTTCTTATGTATTCTATTGATATTATTTGTTTCAGATATCGTGGTTATATTCCCCAGTTAAAATATCGAGTTGGTAAAACATATGGCACAGATACACATAAATTACTAGTAGTAAGTATTTTTATTTGCTTTTTAGAAAAATGCCTTAATGTTAAATATTTCAGTCAGATACCAGAATCTGTTGACCACTGATTTACCCATAACACACACTATAGGGAACAGGGGTTAGGTCTGGGGTTAGTGTTAACTAACTAAAGGCGGCGGTCTACAAATAGGCTACTTTCAAAAATCACTGTATTGTTTCAATTTTCCATTGCAATATCATTCCAAAAGATAAAATCAGACCAAATATTCTATCACCATAAAACGTAGTTTCAGAATTATTTTAAAGGTGAGCTAGAGACAGGGCTTGTATAAACCAAGTTGATACAAGTGGGCGTTTCACAGATACAAGTTTGTTTAGATATGCAGGGGCTTTATTATTGACAATTTTAAAAATAGTCAGCATTAAAAAAATTTCTGTGACATTCATGGTTAGAGATGGCTTGTTGACAGGTTTTCAAAATATGAAACATTTGGTTCAAATCTGTTCAGTATTTACAAATCATTTGTAAATACTGAACTGAACAGATTTGAACCATAATTATTGACCGATATTCATGATTAGAGATTCAACTTTAATAATATTGTAGTTTGCAATGGATTAACAAACAAACAAACAAACACTGAAATGACTTTCAAAGAATTTAAGATACTATTTATTACAGTTATACATTTAAACATACACTATATAAGAACTAAATCTGCCTATTACAGTTCTTTCTTAAGGCCTGAAATGTTTTCTAAATTATTAATTAGTAAATTTATTAACAAAACAAGACCATAATCAACTCTTGATGCCATCTTATGTGTCAGATTTTCACTGGATTTGAATCTGATCTGCTGTTCAACTCTTATTGATGATCTAATACAAAAATGGAAAATTGATAGAATGTGTTTTTTTTTTATTGTACTGGCTAGAGTGAATAACATATTTTATTTCATCGAGAAGCAAGAAAACTTATATTTTCACGATTGCGTAGCATGAGTGAAAATATAAAAATTTTCTTGCGTAGAGATGAAATATAATATGTTATTCACGACAAAACGACAAATGTTCTATTTATTTTATGATTTTACAATCATTTTAGGTAAAACAACATGGACTACTGCTAGCCAGTGGAATAACACTTTTATTTCACTGATAAAACGCGGTATTCCACTACTGATCATAAAATAAATATTGTTATTTCTTTAAATTATTTAAACAATGGTAATTACACATAATTAATTTTACAATTTTAAGACAAAATTTTAAAGCTTCGGAAAAAAATAAAGAAGTTTCAGTTAATACATGTTTGTCAATTAGGCTATGTGTACATACACACTTTTTTTAGCCCACATTTTCTTTAGGTTATTTACAGTAAATCATGCTATAACTTGCTTCATTGAATAAAGCTAGTGAAGTGTGGGGTATATCAATATGTCTATTAGGTATATAGATAAGTATATAAGTAATAGAGTTCAAGTTATCATAGAGGTTTATAACCTACAATATATATAATATAAGTTATTATTAATATTATATAGAGATTAGTAAACCATTGTATAGGCCAATCTTTGATCAGACACGTACATGATTTCTTGTACTAAAAGACCCAATTAGATTAATAGTCTGTGTTATAGACTTATATAGAAGTGACTTCTGGTTTGTCACAATAAATGTAGTTAATCTGTGTATGGAGTCATGGACATAATCGTCTATTGGACTCTGTGATCAAAATTAACTACAGGTTAAGTCATTAATACAACATTATTATTTAAGCAGCTAGGCTCAAATGTTCCTCTTTCTTAATAAAATATAGCTTTTGATGGCAGCTTTGACAGACTGGGTGAGCTCTAATGAATTTTGCCCAACACCCTCTTTAATAAAAAAAAACCTAATTTCTTTACGTCAGAGACTGGCCTTGGTGTTAATTTCATTCCCAAATATGGAATAAATGTCCACAATATCGGTTAATAATGTAAAATTTCAATATTTAAAAGTTTATATTCTTATACACAAACTTCACAAAAATTTTCCCTTAAAAAATTGTATTTCTAAATTTATTTTCTGAAAACAGATTTTATATATTATTTCATGAGAATGAGTTTAGGTAATTTTTATTATTTCTTAAAAGTTTCAATAAAACAGACTTTATTTCATATCAAATAAAATCTGTTGAAACATGTTTGTGACGTGGTATTGTATACCGATAGATCAATTACATATTATAACGTTACATAATACCTTCAATTATTTTGTTTATGAATATTTCGATCTAATATTTCCTATACTTAATATCTTATGAAGTTAGACATTAAGAAGGGGCGTCATGATTGTGGCATAGGGTCTACTGTTTTAAAGTGTCATATTCTTGTTCTTACTCAGGATTTCATGAGGCAATTGAATGCTTTTTGACTTAACATTACATACTGTCGATGACAATAATAGAAGCCTATAATCCTTGAGAGGTATTTAGCAATTGAGCACATTAATTAAAGACACGAACAAGAATTATATGAAATACAATCACTGGTGTCTTTTATACTTTTTAAGAGAATATGGCAAGTTTTAAAATGAGAGAGAGAGAGAAATGGGGTTTAATGTCCATTCGACACAAACTAGGTCATTTCGTCACTAACATGGTTTAATTTTATTTCAATAATTTGCGTGTGCGTAGGGGTCTTTTGCAGTAGGAGGAAACCGGAGGACCCGCAGAAAACCCACAACCCGCCAGTGAACCAGGGAATTGAAACAACACCAGTTGACTCGATGACCGACCTTATGATACAGCGCGCACATGCTAGCCATTCGGCCATTTCCCCTCAGCAGCAATATGTTTCACAAGGCACAAAGCTTATGTTAAATTCTCTGTTGTAATTAGTTTAATGCTCTTTTTGTTGAATATTGATTAAATGTAGAAGTATGAATAAATGATAATTTTCTTTTCTTTTTCATTGACATTAGGGATAAACACATTATTTTATAACTGGGGTGGGAGGTGGGTGAATCATAAGGTGTCATTGAGTTGAGTCAACTGACCTGGTTTCGATTCCTCACTTATACCTGGGTAGGGTCATGTGTCTGCCCACAGTGTTTTCTCCGGGTCCTCGGTTTTCTTCCCACTACTAAAGACCCCTTCATGCAAGCGAATTATTGAAATAAATTGAACCATGTGTTAGCCCCTAATTGAACCAGTTTGTGTCAAATGAACATTAAACCCAGCTTTTTCTCTCTCTCTCTCTCTCTCTCTCTCTCTCTCTTATTTATACCTAGTTTACCTATTTAAGTCCCTTGAGTAAATTAAAAATCAATAATAATAACCTAATTATTTTTCCAGCCGTTTAAATTATATTTTTCTTATTTTGAAGGAAAATGTTCCGAATGCCAGAAAGACGTTTACATTAACAGGACCAATTGATGCCCCATCATTACGTAATAAATTACCAGAAGCAAATGGAGAAAATAAATATACAGAAAAAATGGTATCTGGTTATACAGGTATGTTGTTATTTATTTACCTTTCTCTAACATTGTTCCCATACTCTCCATATTTTGAAGACTAGTAGTTTCGGGGTGACCAAAACTATTTTGAACAAAATATTATACGAGGTACAATTTTTATACTGAATTTTAATTCTAATATATTACACTACAGGTTATATTCCAAGAATGCCGTTTAAATTTGGTGGAACATATAAAGAAGACTGTGATACATGTATAGACGAATTCCTTACAAATACACAGAATCATAACTTTAAAAATAGAGACTTACAAAGACAAATACGAAGTTATCCTAGATTAACCGCCATATCGTATGATCCTGAGGTCAGAGATAGATTAAACACATTTAGAGATAAAACAGCTACAGTCATGGGTAAATAAATATTTGTTTTCAATCTTTGATTAATGCTGTAAAAAGCCTTCATGATTTCTTAACCCTGGGCGGGGACGTCGTTGGGTGGCTGAATAGTTACTGCATGCACATGGGCGTTGCATTCTAGGTGGGGGTCAGGATGGCCGAGTGGTTTAGAGTGCCGTGCTTCGTCCTCTAGCTGGCCGGTAGTCACCTCTGGCTTGCGGCTGTGGTTTCGATCTCTGGTGTGAGCGTAAGTGGCATGGAGATAGGGGTGCCTTCTCAAACGCGTGGGTTTCCACTGGGCACTCCGGTTTCCTACCACTGCTAAAGACCCCTAAGCACAAGCGAATTATTGTAAAAAAATTAAAACCATATGTTCGTCCTTAAATGACCTAGTTTAGGTCGAGTGGACCTTAAACTCAATTTCTCTCTCTCTCATATTCCAGGTCTGTCATTGAGTTAACTGGCATGGTTTCAGTTCCCCAGTTATACGTTTTCTCTAGGTGCTATGGTTTCCACTCGCTGCTAAAGATCCCTACAAGCAAGCAAATTATTGAAATTAAATTGAACCATATGTTAGTCCCGAAATGGCTTTGTTTGTGTCGAGTGGATGTTAAACCACATCTCTCTGTCTCGCTCTCTCTCTTAAACCTTGGGAAAAAATGATTATGCCATAAATTTCACGTAAACAGGGGGTAAATTTGCTGACATCATACATGTATCTTACCTTATCAAGTCTATTTCCAAATAGAAAAGATCCATTGATATCTAAAATGCCAATGCAATGGCAAAATTCTTTCCCTTAGATTCATTTTCAATTTATTTTTCGCCTATTTACAGAAGATAGAAGACCATTAGAAGAAGCACCAATTCCCGGTTATAAAGGTTACATTCCACGTGTTGGTACTACAGAAATAGGTCTAGGTCACCGATATCATGAAAGTTCTAAATTAGGGTTTGAAACATTTGCCCAAGAAACCAGACGCCATGCTGAGAATATCTTTAAAGCTGAACCTATTCTGCTTAATCGGTGAGTTATTTGTTGATTTATCTACATTATTGAAAAGATTAAAATTTTATGATTTTTAATGCTTTACTGGGGTTATGGACCTGGTTTCACTGATATCTTAGTTATAAAATAAAATATTTCGATGTTTTTAAGTACATGTAGGACTACATAATAAATGCCGGAGGACCGCACCATAAACAACTAAAGAGGACATCCTCGTTGAGAAGCAACACAGACATTTTAAACAGGGGAAGGGGCCAAATGATTAGAATGTGTCCATTATATGGTCTGTCATTGAGTCAAATGCTGTGTTTTAGATTCCGTGGTTGTACGTGGCATGGAGTTGGGTCGTCTGTCCAATCGCGCAGGTTTTCTTTGAGTCCTCCGTTTTCCTCCCACTTGAAATAAAATGGAACCATGTGTTAGTCCTGAAATGCCCTAGTTTGTGTCAAGTAGACGTTAAACCCCATTTCTCTCATCTTCTCTCTTTTAACTGTGCAGTATAGTCCAAGCTTGCTCTGAGTTTAAAAACAAGTATAGTACCAACCCAACAGTAAAACCACACTTAGTAAATTGATGTTTTTTTATATGTTTATTTATTTTACAGACCAACAACGTCTCGTAATTTACGAAGTGCACCAAACTTTGGTCGACGTTTATATCCTCATGATGGTATGATACCAAACTATACCGGCTATATTCCTCGTAAGTATTTAAAAATATTTCATTTTCACTTGTAACGTTGACCCTTGCTAGATCCCCCATCCTGCACCACTGATGACTAGACAGCTGTTCTTTTCAGGCCCTCCACCCTGCACCGTTGACCAGGGGAAACCATGTCGGAAATCCATATAAACTTTCTTGGCCAATGCAGGGATCGAACATGCGACCTCCAGGCTACCAGGACCCCCAAAATGTTAGAATGACGCATGGTTAAGTTTTTAGTGAGATGTGCCAAAAGAAGGGAGGTCTTGGTTCAGAGTTATTTTTGAGAGCCATATTGTCTCAGTGAATGAAGCATAAGCTCACTAACCAGAAGGCTGGGGATTCATCTTGGTGCTGGTCGAGAAAGTTTCCTGGGTTTTTTTCAGCATGGTTTCCCCTTGTCAGTAGGTACCTCAGTGGTGCAGGATGGCAAAGACAGTGTCTTGTCTAGTCTTTCGGATGATATGAAAAACCCTTGAATTCAATATATGAGTAGACTATAGCACTTGTGCTCGGGGAAAATCTCTCTTATTGCACACTGTATGGCATATGCCCGTCTTCATTAGCCCAAACGCAGGTGAAAAATTTGATGTTAAACCCCATTTCATTTAAAGATACTGTTAAGCACAATTTAATACTGAAAATTAAACAAATAATTTATTCTATCAATTTTTCAGAGAGACGATATGCATTTGGTAACACATATGGAGATACAACAAGATCCTTGGAAGTGTGTCGTCATTCTTTACCATCTTATGGTGAATATACAAAGATCAATCCTATTGATTAAACAAACATTATCAAAATATAAAATAAATTGTTATCAAAGATAAGTGTATATGAAGAGTCCAGGCGAAGAACGATCTAAGTCACATTTTGGGGCGAGAATGCAAAACAAACGTTTGGACGAGAGTGCTTGACAGGAATGGAAGAACGAGTGGGTTTAATTACAACTTCAAAATGATGTTTAACACATACCATTATTACGATCTAAGTCACTTTTTTATCTTTTTGCACAAAAGGCAAAACAAACTTTGGGACAAGAATGCTGGACGCGAACAGAACAACAAATGGGTTTAATTTTCAGGCAAAAAGTTAAATAAAAGGTTTGATGGACTTGTATTTGTCCAGAAGGCCAATTCAGAAGGGCCTTGGTTCGATGTGACTCGAATCGTTTTACCTGAAATTGATTGTTCCACAGAAAGCTTATACAATTGGCTACAAGATGGCGCCATTAACTGGGGTTCGTTGAAAAAGTGACTTAGATTGTTCTTCCCTTGGGCTCTTCATATGATATAAGAATATATTTATATGAAAATATAGATATTTGGTTTATATATAACAGAAAAAACCTTTTTTATATGTTTTGATATTGATCATCAACAAGACATAAAATACCATGTAAATATTTAAAAATTCTGTGTTAATATCAGTTGCTTGAAGTTAGGCGAATGTTTGCCTCTATTAATCTCTATTGCTTCTCATTTCGAATTCCCTGATCTGGCCCCTGTACTCACAAAGCATTCTCAGACCTAAGTTAGGGAACTGAATATAGACCTTTATAAAACTTTTGATGTTTTAATGTTTCAAATACATCAATAAGAAACTATGTGCAAAGTTTTGTGTTTCTGGATCAAAGATACTTCTCATGAATAGTGATTGAAAGTTGATTAAATTCCAAACTTACACCTGAGAATGCTTTGTGAACTCGGGGTTTAGACTAAACGGTAGTGGTTGTGTATAACTGGCATGTCTGTACATAAAGTTTACTCATTGTTGTCTCAATCCAACAGTCATCAATGCCATCTGCATTCTTCAATTTTGTCCAGTTATAGTTAGTTGCAGCAGAGACAACTATGTTTAAGATTTCAAATACATTATTAACATATGACTTTTCTGTAAAATTCATATTTTTCATATCCATGTTCACTCATTTTGAATTCTGTCTCAAAGTGCTTTGTCTCCTATTTCGTAACTATTTAGCATTTTCGGTATTTGTTCTGTTTTGGGGTTTTTTTTCAAGGTATAGCAAACAGGACAAAAATTTTGGTGCAATCTCTAGTACATCTTATAAAAACATGAAATAAGGAATCTGTCAAAGACAATGTCATGCCTTTCATTTTGTCCGGCACTTATTTATCTTTTTTATGGAAATTATTAATACATGTCTGACATTAAGTTGAAAATGTCATGTACTATGTTATTAGTTGCGGACATTTTGTCGAGTACATCTTAAACCATATTCCAAGGCCTGTTCACAATGTATCTAGATTCAGTCCTGTGGATTTGAACTAAACCATGTGTTGATGACACACCATTTATTCCGAGACACATTTTATCAACCTGGTTAAAATACAGATCAATATTTCGTTTCGTATTTTTTTTTTATACTTTCGATTTGTTCAGAGGACATATTTATGATTTGAAATACATTATTAATTTATGACTTTTTTTAAAATTCATATATTTTGTTTGTTTTTTTATACTTTCAAATTAAATGGGTAACTATTACAGAAAAATATTTGTGTCAGCCATTATCACATATGTCATACGACTTGTTAAACATATTACAAATATAATTTTAACACAGAGATCATTGTTACGATAGATGCATATCGAAGATTTGAATAAATGGAAGTGACGAAAACAAAATCAAAAAACAAGTTATCCTTCTATCTTGAAGAAACAGAAGTGACGAAAGCAAAATTAAAACACAAGTTATCCTTTCTATCTTTAACCATCCATCTCCGCAATGATCTCTGAGTTAAAATTATATATGGAATGTGTTTAACTACTTCTATCACATATGTGATAATGGCTGACACCAATATTGTTCTTTTAAGGTTGAATGGGATAAAAAAGGGAATGTAGTAGAACTAAGAGAGTGGGTTTGCAAAGTATTTTTACATTATTGGGATTGCATCATAATTATTATTTTTTTTTTTTTTTTTTTTTTTTAAAAATAGAGTGATACACACATATATTTATATAGTTTGGATAAATGATTATGAGTTTTTTTTGTTTCGTTACTCCATGTTGATCCTTCGCCGCCTATTAGAGCATAAATAATTTTTAAATCTGGGTATCAAAGACTAAAAAAATCCCTTTTGTCCAGTTAGATTCATCTGTGATATTGATTTTGTGATATTAATTTATATTAGTTGTACGTTGTACGTAATGAGTAAGATATTGATGGTTAATTTTGTTACTTTTTAGATCGAGAATGTATATAATAGAGATATATTATGTCAGATTTAGATAAATAGCTTTAAGTCCTTAACAGAACACAATTTTTATTGGAAACAATCCGTAGTTTTATTCTTAAAGCACCACGTTTCAACAAGTATCCTCTTATCGTTCTGTTAATGCATTTCCCAATCACAAATTCCACTTAAAGATTATCTTTAGGTCCTTGCTGTAATAGTTAGTGAAAAATGAATGTATTAAAAAATATAGTCAAATTACTTTATTCTGAGTAAAGTTATGATTGTTTTAAGTTTTGACAATAATAGACAAATGTACCATTGCTACAATAATAGACAAAGTCATGATTTTCCATTTTAGTTGTTTAACAAAGATATGGCAGCCATTCATTAATCCATTCAATATCTTATCCATTTTTTGTTCTGTTATGTTGATTTTAGTCATGGCATGAAAATAGATTACTAAATAATAATTTATATAATATTTGAAGCCAGAAAAAAAGACCTGTAATGGGCAGATATGGCTCTTAAATAATTCATCTTTGAGCGACTGGAATAATATTTATCAGTTTCTTGTATATAATTGCAATTATACATATATTATACAAGAGGTAAATCTGTCTATTGTGAGTTTTTCTTTAGGCCTGAAACATTTTATAAATTATTAATTAGACATTAATTAACTTATCCAGACCATAATCAACTCTCGATCTCAACGCTAGACTGTTATATAAATTATTAATTAGACATATATCAGTAGTCAACTCTAGATGCCTTTGAATATCTCTGATATTAAACATGTTAGAACGCATCAGCCATATTTTGATTTAATCTAAAAATGGAGGAGCAAGACTTAGCTCGGAACAACCAGTACAGTAGTTGAAATTATTGCACACATCTTTTCAAACCTTCGAAGGCTGGTATCTTCGCTTGCAATAGAGTAATTTGAATGAAATTATTCATTTCGTACTATCATAGCAAGAATGACCAGTTCGTTATCTAAATCTTACATAATGTATCTTTAAATAGCTTTAATTGTACATAAAATCTTGCATTATATTTTAGTGTGTACATAAATAAAAAGTAGTTATTTTAAGAATATATCTCCAGATATGAACTTGTCCAGAGATTTTACTCAATTCTGATCTTTCTATTGTACTACATCTTACATGCGAGGTGCTAATAGTAGTAGGCTGGTTGTGGCGGTAAGGGAATTTCTAGTGTTCAAAATGGCCGTTTTATACAAATAAGGGTTTTAGGGAATCCTAACCCTTTTTAGAGTGGTAAAAAGTAAATTGTTCCCTGTCCAGTCTTCTAAAAACAGTTCAGCTCAGGATTCCCCAATATACTCATTTATAGAAAGTGACCATCTTGGACTCAACAAATTCCCAAATTTCCAAACCTCCCCAACCATCCCCATGATGAAATAAAATAAATGGCAGAAGAATAGGTTACCCCCATCCCCCCCCCACCAAAAAAAATCTTGTTTTTTGTAGAGAATAATCTGTTAATTGTTTTTAGCATTCAGGTCCCAGATTTGAATGCTTCTAATTGCACCATTCATTGATTCATTGATTACCGTAGTATTATATGTATAAAGTTCTTATCTCACTTCTTCCTAGTTCTGCCAAAATTTCTGTTAATTTCCAGTCAATCATTATATAAGTTACTGCTGACTGTTGCACTATTTTATTGCTGAACTCAAATAAATGAATAAAGCATTCCATTATATTAAGTTATCATGTTTGTGTCATTTTTATACACTTTTTTGTTTTTCTACGAGAAACTTTGAATCAATAGAAATGAGATGAAATAGGGTTTAACGTCCTACTCTTTTGCACCTAACCTGGGCTAATGGAAGACAGGCATACGCCATACAGTATGCTATGAGGGAAATTTTGCCCGGGCAGCAGCGCTATGGCCTACGCTTATATCGATTCCAACTGCCAAGGGATCTTTTACGTGCACTCCAATGTGTACACGGGACCTCGGTTTTTCGTACCATCCGAACAACTAGGCAGCTATCCTTGTCAGGCCCCCTTCTGCATCACTGACAAGGGAAATTACCCCGAAAATCGAGATGAACTTTCTCTGCCAATGCAGGGATCAAACACCCGACCTCCAGGCTTGGTAATTTTGGGACTACCGTAACCCATGGTTCAATTTTATTTGAATAATTCGCTTGGAGTAGGGGTATTTAGTAGTGGGAGGAAACAAGAGGACCCGAAGAAAAACCATGAGGTTGGACAGGTTACCCTACTCTTTGTGTTGTACAACCAGGGAATCGAAACTAAGGGGCAGATCCAGGAATTTTTGCAGGAGAGGGTTTGCCAGGTTCCTGTTACGGAAATTTGAGAGGTTACAATGCATTATACCATCATAGTCTCCAAAGTATGCAAACATACATACACACTGCGCCAGTGATGGGGATTCAAATTTTTTCTTGCTGGACATTTTTACCGAAATTATATCGTTATTTAAAAAAGCAGTTTTTAGACCACACCCAAAAATCACGTATCAACAAAATATTCAAATTCGTAGGTAATACAAAATAGGTACACCTCGTTATTAATCAGATTTAATTCCCGTACGGTATTCAAATTTATGTCAGTAATATTCCTGCAAAATTACGTGATGTCATAATACGATAGAATAAAAGCGTACCGACTACTGCCGATCTGTACTGTTTAAAATTCTGCCAAAATTACGGCATTTTTCGGGTCATAAGTCCATACACATTTTTCAGCAGAAGTATTATACTCCGTTTCGACTTAAATACGGAAGGTAAAAAAAGAATGCGCCTTTAAAAGACCAAAATCCAAATTTTATAATGAATTAATACGATGACATTGCGATTCAATTTCGTTGATGAAAAGCATTAATTGTGATATCACATTATGTCTATATCATTATCTCACGTTGTGAATTCCCATCACATCCCACCATCAGATGATAATTTATAAAGCACACAGCCATGACACTTTTCTCATAAAAAGTGTTGTTTTATTTTTGGAATAAACAAACAATTCAAAATAGTTCATCATTTATTAAATTATAAAATATAATTAAAAATACACCAAATTGTTTAAACCTCATTTATACATGCCTGTATCTCCATTTAACTTAAAAATACAATACCTCCATTTAACTTAACTCGATATCTCCATTTAAGTTAACTCAATATCTTCATTTAAATTAAAATACAATATCTTAATTTATCTTAACATCTCCATTTAACATAACTCAATATCTCCATTTAACTTAACTTAATGCAATATCTCCATTTAACTTAATGCAATATCAATATCTCCATTTAACTTAATGCAATATCAATATCTCCATTTAACTTAATGCAATATCTCCATTTAACTTAACTCAATATCTCCATTTAACTCCCCTTGTAACTTAACTAAATATCTCCATTTACCTTAGTACAATATCTCCATTTAACCTCACTCAATACATGTATCTCCTTTTAACTTATCACAAAATCTTATTCTGGTCCAAGTGACCTTAATAACCATATTTTAAAGGGATATTTCAAATAAATAATTTATGACTTGTAACTAAATTTGGAAAGCTCTTTATATAAAATACAGACATTTTGATTTTTTGATTAAAAATATCAAAAAATCAGTTCAAGTACATTTAACAATGATTTTTGTAACAATGATTACGGAACAGGAGGGCACGGTGATCCTCATAAAAGAAGAATGACCTGGATTAAACAACTTTTTTTTAACAGTCCTTTAAAGTTTGTTTCTTGATTTTTTCCTTGGTTTATACGAAGTAATATTGATCCAATCTGATTAGAATACTGATCTATATTTCCTTTCATCTTTTTATACTTTTGATGGCCTACACTACAAGAAGATCAGACCAATTGTACTGGGAGGTTGTGTCAGAAGTTATGCGAGTGGCTTTTGACCCTATGAATCGACACTGATTAATCAATCGGCGTTGTCATTTCTAGTGGTTTACCCACTGTTCCGCGCATTGCAGCCAAGAAATTGCCGTAACAGACCGTTTCATTGACGAATCCCTCACTTCAACCAGGACACTGGTATATTCAAGACTTAGCCCACGTTTCTCCATTTCTAAATTAAATTTTTAAATGGCGATTGTCGCATCGTTAAAATCTTTAGTATCCAATGCCATCAAGAGTTGATTATGGTCTGGATAAGTTAATCAAAGTCTAATTAATAATTTATATACCATTTATATACCATTTCAGGCCTAAAGAAAGACTTGCAATAGGCAGATTTAGCTCTTGCATAATTCATGTTTAACAAGTCACACTATATTTATAACATTTTGGATTATAATGTTTATACCATTAAAAAATTTTTTAAAGCGAACTCAACTTTTCTAATTAAATATCTGGATTCGCTAACATTGTGATTGTACATAGGATAGGTACATGTATGTACAATTTTGTTCTTTCCGACTATCAATATTATGCTTGAAAACAACAAGAATATTGTTGTAGAAGTGTACATGTAGCTCTGCTTAAAATTCAGCAATTGCCTTCTTTTCACAAGAAAATTGTATCAATCATTCTGACAAAGCAAATCATCACTACTCCCAATTCTCAAATAATGCATTATTTCCGTCACAAAACTTGGTCTTTCATTATCAGTTATTCATAAATCTGTAAGTTATAATACAAAAAAATAATTTATAATTGTTCCTTAATGATTTACTGTACATCAATTTATAAGCAAATATTTACAAATACATGAATATCCAAATCTCAAAAGCAAAATTCTGCTTGATATAATAATAATAATAAAAAAGAAATTGAATGATATTGTCCTGACTTGTCAGTTCTAAATATGAAATTATACATTCAACATAATGACTGCCCTGCTCAAATAAAAGCCCATATGTTGATTTTTGGGCCTGACAGCAAAATACTCAGTGCTCCAGGGTTCATAAAAAGTGATAGAGAGATGAAGAGTAATGGTGTTTAACGTCTACTCGATACAAACCAGGTCATTTCAGGACTAACACATGCTTCAATGTTATTTCAAAAATTCAGTTGTGTGTAGGGGTCTTTAGCAGTGTGAGGTTATCCACAAGGTTTGACAGCCAACCCCAATGCTTGTTTCTTACAACCAAAGAATCAAAACCACGCCAGTTGACTTAATGAGAGACCTTATGATATAGCGTGCGCAAGCTAACCATTCGACCGTCCAACCCCACAAAGGCCCAAATAAGATGAAAGAGATGAAATGGGGTTTAACGTCCTACTCTTTTGCACCTAACCTGGGCTAATGGAAGACGGGCATACGCCATACAGTGTGCTATGAGGGAAATTTTGCCAGGACAGCGGCGCTACAGCCTACTCTTATATCGGATTCCAACTGCCAAGGGATCTTTAACGTGCACTCCAATGTGTACACGGGACTTCGGTTTTTCGTCCCATCTGAACGAGTAGGCAGCTGTCCTTGTCAGGCCCTCCTTCTGCATCACTGACAAGGGAAATCACGCCGGAAAATCGAGATGAACTTTCTCGGCCAATGTAGGGATCGAACACCCGACCTCCAGGCTAGCAAACCAGCTCCTTATCCACTTAGACACGGCCCAAATAAGATTGTTATGAGAGCAGGTTCAACCTTCATAATAACCCTAATAATCAGCATTCGTGATAATATCGCATACAAAATAACACTAATGAGGGCATTTATAACAAAACAACCGGGCCAGAAGTTACGCATATTTATACAAGTAGCTTTAAAGACAAGACTA
This sequence comes from Patella caerulea, assembly GCA_036850965.1. Taxonomy (NCBI): domain Eukaryota; kingdom Metazoa; phylum Mollusca; class Gastropoda; family Patellidae; genus Patella; species Patella caerulea. The sequence goes on from JAZGQO010000001.1 coordinate 6,520,003, forward strand.
CAGATAGAAATATACTGAAATTAATTAACCTATTCAAGGTTGAGTGGCAGTTAAACCATTATTATAACTCTAACCCTGCGACTAGTCGGTATTCGTGATAATAATGCCTACTGATTACCTGATCAGAAGCTACACTGGACTAGACTACAGATAGAAATATACTGGAATGGATTCAAACACACACATACTCAATATTTACTAGACTTCGAATTCACAAAGCGTTCTCAGACATACATTAAAAATTTTGTGAAATACATGAAGGCCCAAGGCTACTTTATAATAGACAAACTATTGAAACTAGTACCATGATCAAATAACTCCCTTTACACTTCAGTATTTCACTATATGTATTTAAAGGGTACAATCCATATTAATATACAATTACAAACGATAAAATAATAGCTTACAACACTCCATATATACAGGCCCGGATCCAGGATTTTGTCGAGGGGGGGGGGCACACATTGGAGAAAAGGGTAATATGTCGCAACCTTGGATTGCTTAGGTGGAGACAATGCGTAACCGTAAATCATGTTTATATCATCTATTAAAGAGCAGATATGTGAACTACAACAGTAACAAAGCAAACGAAAATGAAAGTCAACTATGTCACTGGGGCTGACGAGGGGCCTTGGCCCCCGGCCCCCTGCCCCCCACCCGGATCTGTGCCTGATATACATGCACTACACCAATATTTTGAAAATAAAACTTTTAAAGTTTCAAAACAGTGCCAAAAAACCACAACAAAACAACAAAATAATGTCACAATGATTAAATGGGAGACTTCAATCTGAAAAATGTCGGAATTTCATGAAGTTTGACGTCGTAACCTGTCAACCATTGACCTCCTTTATAATGTTTTCCACGTAACTGATCCTCCCATTCACTGCCTTGGGGTAAATAAATATCCCTTTGAGTGGAATCAGAATCTAGAATAGGCGCCACTAATAACACATCAGCCACAAGGAATTCGCAATCAATTCTTAGTGCTGTTGAATCTTCTGGCGCTATCCACCACACTGGTCGTATTAAAGGATACCCTGAAGAAAAAAAAAAGAATATCATTAGTTTGTTATCACTGTAACGGTTACACTGTAACCCAGGTATCATTAAATCTTGTGAATCTAACACTAATTTCTTTCTAATTCAATACCAAATCTTTGTTTAAAAATTTGTAAAAATCGATTAAAGTCGCCTAAAATCATCTAATTTGTATGTACTTGTGTAGAGTTTAAAGCTGACTGATTAATTTTAATGAGTGTCTACTTTACATACATTTCATTTCTTGCGGCAGTCACAACGGGTAAGCCTCTGACTAGCTAGCCTAGAGGTGGCATGTTCGACGCGATAAAAGGCAAAAATTGGATAATCAAAACTTTTTTTTTATTTCGTCACAACAGCACAATAACAATGAATGCTACTGGGATTTAAAATGAGTATATCTCAGCTTAGACTGAAGAAATTTGACTAAAACTTTCAGTATATTCCCTTTACATTATCTATTATTTAAAATAGCTTTATGCAAGAGCAAAATCTGCTTATTACAGGTCTTTCTTTAGGCCTGAGATGTTATCTAAATAATCAATTAGACATTAATTAACATATCCAGACCATAATAAACTCTTTAAGTCAACTTCGATGTTGGCAGATTAAATTCTTATATGGCGTTTAATGGCCGTTGATAATTAAATCAATCAAGTGGATAATCGAGACTATGTTGTTTATATTAATGATTTGAGTAATGATGACCGAGGCTTTGTGGATATTTCAAACGCTTTTTTCTAGGCTAATAATGGATCAATTTGACTGAAATTTTCAGCAAATTATCTTCACACTATCTAGTTTTTAACTATTATAGTGAGAACTACCATCTCTTTATCTTATCTCCCATAATGTAACTTAACTATTATAGTGAGAACTGTCAACTATCTAATCTCCCGTAATGTACGGTGTGTTTAATAATTAATATGAAAAGATATTTACCATAACTTAACGATTCTTTAGCTGCAAGTAGAAGAACGGGTAAAACTTTCGTTTCATGAATTCTAACAAAATCTTGAGCAATTTTCACTACTTCTTCATCATATTGCCAAGGTGCTACAGAAAACTGCATGACAGGTAAATAAGCTGACATAGCCAACCATCTAATGTACAACTCTCGATCAGGCAACAAGGGAATCCCCGTTGTTTCATTAATAGATTGGGGAAATCCCCCAATAGGTCCAGGGATCACAAAGGGATATCCCAATATACCATAAGTCAAAACAGTCGGAATTAAACTCGGCAAGCCATCCACACTGCTCCAAGTGGAAGATCGTGCACCTATTTCTACGTACACTGGATATTTCTGAGTTTGATGGGCAGCGGTAACTATAACTTGCTTTCCGAACGTGTGCGCAAGTTCTACATATTTTGTCGTGAATTCACAGGGATTGTGTAAAATGGTTGAAGAATGTGTCGCTGTTGAAATGAAACTAGCTTCACCAAAAATAAACTTAAAACTATCCATTAAATATTCAGTTTTTAAAGCGTCTAACTTTGTTTTAAACCATTTCAATGCCTCAGGATTTGTGAAATCAACCAAGGACACTGTCTTATTTCTAAAAGAAAAATTAAACAACTGTTGATTATCTCCCTTCATGAAATATTTATGGCTGCCAGCTTCCGCAAAGCTAACAGAATTATTATCGACGAAAGGATTCACCGAAGTTATTACTTTGTATTTTGCTTCTTTGAACTCTCCAATCATTTGATGAGAGTTACGGAATAGTTTGTCGTTGAAATGAAAGTCTCCAATTCCTCTTTCATAACCCTCCTCGATATCCAACTGACTAATCGGAAATTTATACTTTTTGATATTATTGACCAGCGTAAGAACTCTGCTTTGAGAAACATTCTGTCGAAATCGTGAAAAGGTCGACCATTTCGGATAACGCATGATATCGGCATCAGGCATGTCCAATGGTAAATCAAAAGATTTCTTGAATAGATATTTGTGTACTTGCATCACGTCGGGTGCTTTGCAAACCGTGTATTTTAACACCGGTGGATTATTCTCCGGATTTGGATATACGTTGCTGTTTGTATAATCCGATTTCAAACACAAATATTTTTCTTCCCCGTGATTGATACTAACTTGAAGAGGAACAGAATTATCAACAAATAAACCAACACCATGAGAATTTATCCAGTAACGTTCAATCATCGGACCAAATGCTCCGATAGTTTCGTAATCTCCCATCAGTGTGGCGGATACATACGGCTGCAACTTTATGGAAACCTCTTCAAGCGGCCACTGTTGTGATTTCAATGCTGAGCCACCATACCAGTGATCACCAGGCAACGAAAAGCAGTCAAATGGAGAAAATTTGGGGGTTTTCGAGGTCCAAACGATATTATAACAACGTACAGTGTCATCATGGATAGCTTCAATTACTTCCAATTTACCAATGTTATCCCACTCTAAACACAGCTTGTGCTTATCCTTCAAGTCTGATGGGTTACAGGTGGGATGGGGTGTTTTCTGGACATCAATAGGCAGGGACACCGATAAATATTTGTCTCCTTTGTTCGTTAATGTGTAAATACCGGTTGAACAATCCAACTCAAAATCACCAACTTGAAACGTCGAATAAAAGTATTCTAAAACATTTTTCTTTTGGAAAAATGCACCTCTTAGGAAGAAAATGATAATACATAAAATAAAGATAGCTGCAATTATCTTCAAAAGTCTAGTGATTTTTCTCCTTGGTGCCTTCATCTTGAAATAATAAGTTATCACAGAATGTGGTAAAGGTCTAATTCTGGGTTCATCTGGTAAAATAGACAGAGCAGTTTATGATGCCTGGATCTGGGTTCATCTTAGCCCATCTATCCTGGAATTGCCTACAATGTAAAATAATATAAAATAATTAAAATATAAACGAGAGAGAGAGAGAGAGAGAGAGGGGGGGAGGTAACTCTACTCAACACAAACTGGGTCATATCGGGACCAACATATGGTTCAATTTTATTCAATAATTCTCTTGCACCTAGGGGTTTTATTAAGCACTGGGAGGAAACTGGAGGACCCGGAGAACGAACAAGGCCGGACAGGTGACCCTACTCCTTGTCATGTACAACCGTGAAATCGAAACCACACGAGTTGACTCAATGACAGACCTTATAAAAGATGTGCACATGGTAACCATTCGGTCATCCAAGCCCCTGGAATATGTTCACAATTAGTATCCCCTTCTTCTTAATATTGAAACAACAAAGGCCAATCTCGAAATCAGAAAAATTTTTGAAGAAATTTCTCTGGTGAATCGGGGTAGCCATTTTCCCGGAAAATGACATGTAATTCCTACGCGCAAAATTTCTCGTTTATTTGCGTCGTACGCCCCTGATTTTACGTGCCTGGATGACCGAATCACTTAAAAATATACCCACGCCTAGAAAAATAGATCTTTACAAAAACTTGAATTTGTTGATTTAGGATCCAATTTTTTATGTCGGCGAGTTGTTTTTGACTCAAGGATCAATTTTACAACAAACGAAACGACGATCCGACCTCTAGTTTTCGAGAAATCGACCCAAAAAGATTGACCATTCAGAGGTCAGAATGGGCAGGGCTTAGGTTTGAAAAAAATTGGAAAAAATGGACGGTCTAATGTGCCAGAGGCCTTCGCCTCCGCGACTGCCTCTGGGAACGAGATTGAACAAAGGCAAAGGGAAACAACACAATAGAACTGGACGGTATATTTCAAACGTTAATTAATTAATTTACTCTTGCGCAATATGCATGTACGGAACAGCGCGGTAGTTCTTAAAGTATAATTGAAACAAAAATCAAACGCAAATACTATAGACTAATCACTTTTATGTATCTTATCTGATATAAGTAGCGCATTGCCCATTTTGATCTAGAATTAGAAATGTGGGATGCTTGCTTCATTTGGTATCTTTCTGGAATTAATACTTGCTGTAATTATTGAACTGTAATGTATAACTAAACTCAAGTGGGCCCTTGCAACACTTAGTTCATTGTCAATGATAGGTTTTTTGTAATGATCTTAATATTTTTAATTTCCAAAATGATCATATAGTCATAATTTGTAACAGAATTAGTTTAACAGCGAAATGGTATTTTCATCTCTAAAATATAACTGAATACTAACAAACATCAAAGCAGAAATAAATTACCATCCACAACAATATTTTTCATTCTTCCAAAATCACAGTAGCTGCAAACGTGTCTCTTCACGGTTGATGAAGCAGTCGAAGAATACCTTTCCGGATATGGGGAAACCTAATAAAATTTCTAAAAATAGATCAAAGGGAGATAGCTCCAGTAAATGGGATACAGACCTCCATTGATTTGTAAGTCAAATAGATTTCTGCATCCGAGACAATGTGAAAGATTTCAATTCGACTAGCTGAAAGATATTTTCAAGATTTGGTTCAAAGTACTTTTTGTATCACATTTATTATGTCTGTACATCACCATTTTGATCTTAGCTGTCTGTGAAAACAACCTGGCTTTTCAACTGGGTGACCTTTATGAATTTACTTAGGGTCACTGTCAGTAAACTAAACAAAAAGCTTTTAACACAATAATTTCAATCCTCCCCCATTCTTCCTAAATTAGATGCAGATTAACTGCATTCCAACAGGTGTAGCAGAGCGATATAGAGAAAGAGAGAAATGGGGTTTAACATCCACTCGACACAAACTAGGTAATTTCGGGACTAACACATGGTTCTATCTTATTTCAATAATTCGCTTGTATGGGAGAGTCTTTAGCAGTGGGAAGAAACCAGAGGACCGGGAGAAAACCCGAGAGCTTGGACAGGCGACCCTACTCCTTGTCACGTACAACAGGGGAATTGAAACCATGCCAGTTGACTCAATGACAGACCTTATGATACAGTACGCACGTGCTAACCATTCAGACACCCATCCACCATCCTCAATTAGAAGTAGATTTATTGTGTTCCAAGAGGTGTGACAGACAGATAACCCCTATTTCAATAGCACCCTTCTTTCTGTGTAAACTCGGAGAAAAACGAGGATAAAAATAGGGGATTTTGGTAGGGTTGAATTACAATAAACAAAAATCAAGGATTTAAATAATATATAACTTTATTTTTGTACATAAAAATGATTGATGAAAAACTCTGTTGATTCATGTATGTTATTAACACCACAAAACCGATACAAAAAAATACAATTATACAAAACACATACATCAATATACAATTAACATACAAAATACCATTCTTATTCATTTATACTATATCATTAAATAATATATGATTAGTTATTTACATAAAAATTAGAAATAAAAATTGAGAGTGTAATCAGAAGAATCTACATTTTAACACTTTTAGAGAGAGAGAAATGAGGTTAAACTCCATTCGACATTTCGGGACTACCACATGGTTCAATTTTATTTCAACAATTTGTAGGTGTCTTTAGCAGTGGGAGGATCCGGTGACCCTACTCCTTGTCACGTACAACCGGGTAATAGAAACTCCACCAGTTGACTCAAGGACAGACCGTATAACACTTTTAGATCAACAACTTCTGTTCATCATGAAGCAAAACAAAGACAACAATGAATTGTTTGTAAAAATTAAAGGGGCCATCCCAATTTGAACAGAGTCTCAAATATAAAAATTCGAGTACGTATAAAATTTAAGCGCCAAAATATAGAGTAATGGTGTATTTACCATCTCTCAAATTTTCTAATCGGCCCTTAGGTAGAAGATTTTAAGAGATTTTAACACAAAATGTTTAAACATCACTATGTCATATATTCAGTTGAATTTATAGTCTGTTAGGCTTGATGTAAAATGCCTCGTGAAGGCGTCTGTCCATGCTAAAGTGACCTAATGATTGCAAGCCAATGTTTTGAACCAATAAAATTCAATGATTAAGATCAAAATCATGAAGTCTTTATTAGGACTAAGGTCTTACTGTTACATTTAACATCTCAATTTAGTGTTGAGGAAAATATATACATATATAACAGTAGTAAGTGGTTGTTCTAATCTATAGTATTATATATTATAGTATAAAATATAAAAATAACACCGATTTGCTTCTATAATATTTTTCAATATAGTTTCTTCAGGAAGCCATCGATAATATTTGTATATATTATATGCTATATTATATACTATAATATATATATATATACACAGTAAATATATATACAAAACATTTCTTTGATTTAGGAATTATCTTGAATAAGAAGTAAAATTATTTTGTAGATTTAAAATACATCTTATAATAATAAATAATAGAAGTACAAAAAAACAACAATTACATAAAAATAAATAAACACATAAATGCCCAAGTCATGCAGATGTTAATTGTATCACATCAAAAAAAAAAATCGTTTTTTAAATCTTAGAAAATAAGATAATTCACACTTGTACCACACGTCATCATTTAATAGTAAAATTCAATTTTGTTTGAAATCAGATCTTTACATTATAAAAGTAAAATATATCATTTCTAGAACACCTGACCACACTTCTCCTTTTTTTTTGAGGAGTTCGCATAGCTAACACTCTTTAGATTGTTTTTGTTTTGATAATTAATAAGATTATTTCAGCTTTTTATGAGGCCTGGAAATACCGGTTTTAGATGTACTAATGAAATAGTACCTGACATTTTTAACTTAGTGCCGGACACATATTAATAATATCGTTAAAAAGACAAATCCGTGTCAGACAAAATGACACGTACATGTACCAGAGGATTTGTGCCTGACAAAGCTTGAATCTGTGCCTGGCATTGTCTGTGGCAGGTGCTTCTTATTATTATACATCTTAGCGTAAGCGTAAAATCTGCTCCTACGATTTTACATCAGACAGCAATCTTCATGTTTATTTTACATTTACCTTTGTGTCTTTATACCCATCAGGAAATAGTTTGAACAACTGTTGGTCCTTATGTCTTGTTAATCTCTAGAAAATGACTTCATGTGTAACTTAAGTACCGGTACACACACCAGAAAATATCAGATGACCTACTCAGACTTCTGTTTGCATTGCTGTACACAATAAGCCATCTACATCAATTAAATTTTGGTATGGACAAATTAAATGTCAGTATCAATAAATTGTTGGGGTTTCAGTCTTAATTTGATTTCATTCATTCATTAGCTTATCAGTCAATCAGGATGTAATTAAACCATGTTATTAATCACTCTGAGATATTCAACACATATATCAATGCGCATAAGAAAATAGTCCCACATATCTGAGGTCATCGTATGAGTCACCAGATGTGAGAATCGTTAGATGGCATTTTAACGACTCCCACTCCTCCTCCTAAACGTCTGTAGTTCATTCCTCCCACAATCCTCCAGCAGTTGCCTTCAGGATCGTAAACTTCTACTGTTTTAAGGTAAGTTGTTCCATCAAAACCACCGATTGCCATTAACTGTCCATTTACAACAGCCAGTCCAACCTAAAATATATTCATCATATAAAAATATATTCATCATATAATAAACCACTTCAGTTACTCAACCGCAAATCTTACATATATGTCCACTACGGCACATGGGCTTACAGGCTCAATAACAGTAAGGGGAGGGCAGAACCTCAAATGCCCGAAAACGTTTAGAGACGTCGGCACCGAAAGGAACCAAGATTTTTAGGATATATTCCAAGTGTAATCAAAATCAAATAAAAACTGTGACCTGTAGAGTGTCCTCAAAAAAAAATGTGCCAGAGACTTAGTATCTGCGATTATCGAGGAATCTGATAGGCTCCCTGACTGGTTGAGTACCCAATCGTAATTATAGCCCAAATATGCAGGGCATTACATGAAGGCCTTGATAAGATGTACGTAGTTAAAGCGAAATCAAGCCTTTTATTGAAGATAGGAGAGATAACAATATTACAGTAATTCTATATACTTACGCCACTTCTTCTGGATGTCATGGCTACAACCGGTTGCCACATGTTAGTCTGAGGATTGTATCTTTCTGCACTAGAGAGTTCTGTTGTATCATCACGACCACCAACTGCGTAGATCATGTTGTTAAACACAGCCACGCCCAGATGTTTCCGTCTCGTTCCCATCGATGCTACTGGATTCCAGCGATTGCCTCTTGGATCATATCGTTCAACTAAAAAAACAATTTATTACACATAAGGGATAAACCTTTGTTTCAACAATTTAAAAGAAAATAACTTCCCACTGTTTTGCTCCGACAGTGTGCTATGAAGGAAATTCTGCCCAGGCAGCAGCACTATGGCCTACTCTTACATCAAATTCCAACTGACAAGGGATATTTTACGTAAATGTAGACAAGACCTCTTTTTTTTGTCCCATCCAAAGGACTATATGTTTCCCTTTTCAGGCCTACTGTTCTGCTCTGACTGGGCTCATTAAGACAGGCATATGCCATACAATTTGCTATGAGGGAAATTTTGCCCTTAAAGCGACGCTACAGCCTACTTTTATATCAAATTCCAACTGCCGGATGGACGATACTATTTCAATAGCCCAATTTCTCTGTAAATCATTTTGAGTAGGAGCCTACCTTTGAATAAAACCTACATGTATTCGGAAATTCTACTGCATAGTGAAACAGCAAATAGGGATAAAGTGTATGGAATAATTGTTCTTATTATTAATATTTTTTACAGGATTGCGTAACAACCCAATAGAATGATAAGTATATATTTAACGAGAGAGAGAGAGAGAGAAATGGGGTTTAACATCCACTAGCACAAACTAGGTCATTTTGGGACTAACATATGGTTTAATTTTATTTTCATAGTTTGCTTGTGCGTAGGGGTCTTTAGCAGTGGGGAGGAAACCGGAAAACACCCACGAGGTTGGACAGGTGCCCCTACTGCTTGTCAAGTATATATTCAAAGATATCTGTAAATATTTACCTGTGTTAAGAGGACATGTACCATCACTCCCTCCCACAGCATACAGTGACCCCCCTAATACTGCCACGCCCACTCCTAATCTTCTTGTACTCATTGATGTTACTTTATTCCATTTGTTCGTCTGAGGATCATACCTGGTGAAAACAAAAAACAGACGTGCAAGATAAACCAACAAACATGTCAGAATAAGACCGATTATTCGAAGGCTAAATTTGTCTATTGAAGGTCTTTCTTGGCCTGTCTTCATTAGCCCAGTCGGAGTAGAACAGTAGGAAGTTAAATATCATTTCGTTTCATTTCTTTCTTTAGGTCTAAATGTTATATAAATTATAATTTATTAGCTTGCCAAGACCATAATCAACTCTTGATGCCAGCGGATGCTCAAGATTTTCAACAGATTTAAATACCATTTGCGGATAATCGAGACTTTTGTTTATTATTGTTTGGATAATGAAGACTTTGTTTATTATCGTAACAATGGTAGTAGCAATGATAATACTGAAAATGCTATTCTGTAATGGAAGATAACTCCGCTTAGGGATGTTCTACATTTCCAACAGATTTAAATACGATTTGCAGATAATCGAGACTTTTGTTTATTATCCTAACAATGGTAGCAATGATAATACTGATTACACTATTTTGCAATCGAAGAAAACTCCGCTCTGAGTGAAGTAATTAGACTGAATTTTCAACTTATTCCCTTTTCATTATCAATTTTTTCATAATATTTTCGAGAATTGTCAACTGTCAGCTCTTTATCGAATCTTCAATAATTCATCTTTAAAATACTTAGTTAAAAATCTTGATATAAACATTATTCAAAGAGATCAATTCTAACTGGAGTTGTAGCTATTCAAAATTTATATTACAGTACTAGTCAAGCCGAAGTATGAAATTAGTCCTTGGTCCGACCTTGGCGGAAATGAAAAAAATGCAAACCACAGCCTTTTCCTAATCCGCTCAGGCCCCGCTCTAAATTTCACAATCAAACTTTAAGTTTCTCTATGTGTTTTTAGGTGTAGCTGGATCCGGGATCAATCTGTGTGTTTTAGATCACACAGATCACATTGACACCAACCCACCCTTTTCCCTTAAAACTAAAACAAGCATCAGCAGGTTATGCATACTCCATAGTTAATAGTCAAATAACTTACCTCTCAACATAATTCAGACAAGAGACGCCATCTTGTCCTCCGACAGCGTAAAGATAATCCCCCAACACAGCTACACCAACGCTAGTACGACATGAACTAGTCGGTGCCACATCACTACTCCACTGATTGGTATGGGGATCATATCTATTAACAAATATAAAATCATTCAATAATAAAGTTTTAACACGCTGGGGTATCACCAAAAAGAGAAGTTGCTGAAGAATAAACGCTGTTTTGCTCAAGAAGAGAAGATGCTGTAGAATAACCGATTTTTTGCTAAATTTATTAATAAATGTGTGACCACTGGCCGCGTTAGAGGAGTGACCATTGATTAAAGAGATGAAGCAAAATAATTTCTACGAGGGGTGGTTGCTCGTACAGATTCTACTGTATCTTCTTAATTGGACTGAATCCCAGTAGAAATATTATCTGCTGTTGATATTTCCATTTTGTTTGCTTAGTGAATAGTAAAATTATCAATTTTAGTACCTTTTAAAGTCCAGAGAGAGAGTGAGAAATGGGGTTTAACACCCACTCAACCCAATCTAGGTTCAACTTTATTTCAATAATTCATTTGAGCGTAGGGGTCTTTAGCAGTGGGGGGAAACCTGAGGACTCAGAGAGAAAACCCACAAGGTTGGACAGACGACTTCAGCTAATTCAGTAGTAAATATTACTAGTACCTTTCTATACTGTTAAGATAAGACTGTCCATCATGACCTCCTACAGCATATAATAAATCATTTAACACAGCCACACCTACACCACATCTCCTTTTACTCATAGGAGCTACAAGTCTCCATTCATTAGCTTGTGGATCATATTTCTCTACACTAGATATAGCATCACCACTACACCAACCACCAACTATAATACAATATATACTTCATATAAATAAATCTTTAACTACTTATATCTCGATTGTATCAACTAACACATGTTCCTTAAGCAACATCCGTGAGTTTTACAATATCTAACCGTTGCTTCAATTCTTAGCAATTCCCGAACTTTTGCACCCGTGTAGACACGTGACTAATTATCATTGTCCAATCAGAGGTCGTGGCACATAACATACTGTAAACAAACAGGGTTTACAGCCCTTGAAAGTTTTTTTAAAATTGAGAAACTTGTGGAAAACCAGCAACCTTGACAATGATCGATCTTTGAACCTTGCAACGTGATTGTCACATGTAGGCATTTTAGCTAAAAGCCTACATTATAGCCCCCCAAGCTGGGCTTGTGTACCCAATTGAACTTAGTGGCTGAATATGCAGGGTATTACGTGAAGGCCGTGATAAGATGTACCTAGTTAAGGCGAGATCATACCTTCTATTGAACACGCAACTAACCACGAGTCTTAAAATATTCTTATAAGTGGCACACTGGATGATTATAAGTCTCACATTGGCTTCATGATTATAACTTAAAAGTGACATATTGCATCTCTGAGCGAGAGAGAGAGGTGGGGTTTAACGGCCAACTCGACACAAACTAGGTCATTATGGGAGAAACACATGGGTCAATTTAATTTCAATAATTTGCAGGTCTGTAGGGGTCTTTAGAAGTGGGAGGAATGGAAACCGGAGGAACCTGAGAAAACCTATGAGTTTGAACTTGCGACCCCACTCCTTATCACCTACACCTGGGGAATTGAAACCACGCCAGTTGATTCAATGAGAGACATGCTAACCTTTCGGCCATCCCCCGCCCCCACCCCTTGTACGAATAGTTCAATAATCTAATGTGACAACAAACTTGCAGTAAACAATTTCCGACATATGTGCGAAGGGTGGTGCATTGGATGATTATAGAGAGAGAAATGGGGATCAACACAAACCAGGTTATTCGGGACTAACAAATGGTTCGATTCTATTATAGTGAGAACTGCCAAGTCTTTATCAAATCACCCATAGTGTATCTGTAATGTGCAAACAAACCTGCGAATAAAACTTCTCCACATTTGATTGGTTTTCGTGGTCTGGTACGAGGACCCTGCATTAATGGTCTTTCTTGAGGCAAGAGAAGATAATTTTTGGCTTCATCTACTAAATCACGGCACGCTTCATCACTTTTTATTAAGAGATCTGACCCCACAGTTCCCACTAGAAATTTGGCACTCATTCTCGGCAACCGGACATGTTGCAGTACCTACAAAAAAAATCGTAAAGAAATGAAAATTAAATGGAATCTAATGTCCTGCTGTTCTGTTCCAAAACTAGGCTAATGAAGATGGCATACGCCATGCTGCTATGTGGGAAATTTTGCCCGGGCAGTGGCGCTACAGCCTACTCTTATATCAAATTCAAACTGCCAAGGGATCTTTTGTGTGCATGCCAACGTGTACACAGGATCTTGTTTTTTCATCCCATCCGAACGACTATACAGCTGTCCTTGTCAGACCCTTTGTTCCGCATCACCGACAAGAGGAAAATCTGGATGAACTTTCTCGACCAATGCGGGGAAAATCTGAATATTTCATAGAAGATCTACACTACAGTGCATGTGTATAACTACTTTTTGAAAAGGGTTTAAAAATCCCTAAATATTTGAGTTACAATACCGATAAATACATTCCTGTTTAGAATTTATAGTTAAATAGACAATAAACCCCCTCTAAATTCGAAACAGGAAGTGTTGAGATATGTACATGTCGTATCTCTTAAATTGAATACTACTTGAATTCATTATCAGGAAGTAAGCATTGATATTCATACGAGATAAAAAACAGTTTTAAAAATGAAAACATGTCGATTTCATTGAGTAAACATTTAAATTCATAGTATGTATTTCACAGGAGATAAGAAATAATGAATACTAAAAAAATCAGTTCACATACCCTTACAAAAGCCCTGGATTTGATTATTTGTGTGAATGTGAGCTCTAAATTTACATGTACTCTTTTTGATAACTCTGGACATGTATCAAATGCTCAAATAAGAGAGAAAGAGTCCTCTCGACACCAACTAACTAACATATGGTTCAATTTTATTTCAAAAAGAAGACCCAGAGAAAACCCATGAAGTTGCACAATGTGACCCTTCTCCTTGTCATGTCCAAGTAGGGAAACGAAACCACGCCAGTTGCGCTAACATCCACCTCCTGTGCTCAAATACAATAAAACTTGGGCAATCAAGCTCGCCAACTGCTATAAAGAATTCAATATCTGTATTAAAATATACATAGATATACTTACAGTTGGTAAATGTTGTCGCCTTTCTTGTATACTATATTTAACCCAGCCCATAACAGCCTGGTAAACCTGCTCTTCAGATCTTACATTTAATTCATCACTGGATATTATTTCTACTAATTGATTGACGGGTAACAATAAAAATTCTTCGGATTCCATAACCTGAAATACATGATAGTGAAAGTAAACTCATTTTGGTACAACATCAGTGAAGATGGTCATAAAACAAATTAAGAATTACTCAAAATGTCACAAACTGTTCAAAATATAATACATGTAGGCCTGGGTAATATAGGCCTAATATTTAACACAAATTACTTGGTTTATATAATAAACAAATGATACTAGCAATGGGTGTTTGAAATCTGAGTAGAAATTGAGTCAGCACAAGATACAGGATGACTAATAAGTATTGTAATATTTTGCCAATTACATGTACAGCAATATAAATATGGGATGACCACCATTTTTTCGGTCTATCTGAAATAATACATGTAGGTGCCACTGCCCAACCTCCACCCCACACAAAAGTGCAGACTGGACTTGAAAGGATTTGTGAGAGAGACAAAAGCTCCACTTGACTCATTTTGGGACTCACATATGGTTCGATTTCATTTTACGAATTCGCTTGCACTAAAGGTCTTTAGCAATGGGAAAAAAATGGATGACCCGGAGAAAACCCACGAGGTTGGACAAGCTGCTCAACTCCTTGTCACGTACAACTGGGGAATCGAAACCACTGCAGTTTACTCGATGACAGACATTATGATACAGCGTACCCATGCTATCCATTCGGCCATCGAAACCCATCGTCAGGTTTTGAACCCAGGACATTCTAGTGGAGGGAGGTGTTTCCTGTTTCTCATCTACCATAACCCCTAGCAACACAATACAGTATCATTGACAAATTACATACCAATCTTGAACAATACTTACATCTTGAAAGTTATTTTGTGTAAATTTATCAGCTATTCTCAATAAATCTCTACAAGCATGAGTATCAGCAAACGCACGGATACCTAGACAGTTGGAAGGGTCGAGTTGCCGCCTCAGAAACTCACAGCAAACTTCTTGTATTTCTACCAGCTGTAATAAACATGCCGCTGGCAATAATGTCTGAACATTACTTTCCTCCACCGTTATGTTGGAAGTGTAACAAAAGTCAATTAATAATTCCATGGCATTTTCATCGATGTCACGTATTGGCACTTCAGTCTGTCGACTTTCGGCCAATTCACAAGTAAACATGGCATGAAAGTAAGGACTACATGCTGATAGGATAACGCGATGGGCAAATATCTTTTTTACACCAACAATTAAAACAACATCACAAAGTTCTCTGTTTTTACGTAGAAGATTTATAGCTTCGAAAGTTTGTCGTGGATGCTTATCTGATGTGTACGCCAAGCGAGCTGTTGATGGTGGATGCTCCATGTTAGATTCAAATCGGCTCATCTTTTGGTGCATGAACCCCTATTCTCTATTAATTTTTCATACTGAAATGGTAAGATAACAACAGTTGTTAGATATAGATTATGCAAGAGCTAAATCTACATGTACCTACTGCAAGTCTTTCTTAAGGTCTGAAATGCTACATAATCAATCAATTAGACATTAATTATCTTTCCTAAACCATAATCAACTTTTAATATCATCTTACCGTACATGTATGTGTCGGATTTTTCATTGATTTGAATCTGATCTGCTGCTCAATGCTTATTGATGATAAAATCCACACATGGATAATCGAGACTATGTTTTTTTTTATCGCACCGACTTTAGTACCATCGAGGCTAGGCTTAAAATATAAAACTTAATATTTCGGTTGAGCATAGAGCAATTTGACTGAAAGTTTCAACATACTATTATATCTATCTTATCTATTTTGTAACTATTATAGCGAGCACAGTCAACACTTTATCAAATTTCCTGTAATGTATGCTTTAAACGGCAATTTCATATTTTTTAGTTATATTTTTAAAATAAAGCCCTAAAATAGATTGTATCTATAAACAGTCCTAGCTTGTTAAAGAATAATCCTATTAATCCTATAATTCACTATTGCCAGTTGAGAAATTGGCAAAAATATCATTTTCAACTTCGAATTCAAACATTTGAAGATCACTATTGCAGGGCAGGGAATGGGAAAACAAGGGAGGTAATTCAAGTAATTGTGTTATTATTTTCTGTGTCAGGGATTTTTATGCCTGTGAGATATTGCCCATGATCGTATAATAGTAATAGTGAGTTGCCAACCTTTTGAACAAAAGACAAAAAGAAATAGTTATGTTTTGACTTTCTTAGAAAATATGAAATTTCCGCTTTTAGTTAATCAATGTAGTGGATTCCAGTCAATGTAATAAGGTGCGCTTCATGGATTTCTGTCCATATACGGTATTGAGATATGACTGTGCTTTAGAACTCCATTCTGTTTGATATCAAAGAAAAAATAAACATGTAGAAAGGACTCTACTTCCATTACAATTACAAATAGGTTTACAAATCAGGTCTCAATGCGAATCGCCTTGGATTACAACTCATACATGTATATCCTAAAATATGCACAAACATTTATTGACTATCTATTAATATATACTGTATGAGTTACATGTAAGTATGTCGGCAGGAATGGATTCAAATGTGTAGGAAATAGGTCATCAACATTGAGAAATATGATGGTTCTGAATGGAAGTGTTATGTAATGGAATTAAGTATTATTAGGCCTATCCTCCTGGAACCCTAGGGACTAAAATGTTTGAGGACTTATAATAGTAATTGACAAATAATAATACGCCTACGGTACCTCATTTATACACCGGTCCAGAGACAGCGGTCTATATTGAATTACAGAAAAGCCAATTTTTATAGTGTAATTTAGACAGAATGCCAATGAGGTATCCACAAAAGAGTCTGAGAATAGATGATTGAGTCATTATAATGATTATGTCGTAACTTTTATTACTAAGTGTACTAAACTTGGGCTAATTTTTAATTAAGAAAGAAGGAAGTCAACAACGTCAACAACAGCAGGAGTCAAAAATTGCTTCAGGAGTCAAATATTAATTAAACATGGGACTTTCATTTCAGATTTCTTAATCAATCTTCATACTTACATTTCATTACATCATATAAAATTGTACAAAAGAGCAGATTTCTGCACAAATTCCTTAAATGGGTCGAAAAGCCAAGACAGGTCTACGAAATAAATAAGTGGAATTCAGAAAATCCCCTTGATGACTTCCGGTTGATAAAATTTACTACCGGAATTGACAACGAAACGAAAGGTAATATTAATACTAGTATTACTACTTTGTCAATTTTACAGCAAAGTTTTGAGATCCAATATAAAATGTTGATTATTTCTCAACAAAATTCGAGAAGAAGATTGATATACAATTCTCGAAAATTAAAATTTCAAAAAATAGAGTTACCTCCCCTAGACAAATACAGTCAGAATGAAAGGTGGAATATTAAAAATATTGACCAATCAGCGAAGATATTACACATATTGTGACGTCATTTGTTGGGGAGTAACGGGGATTCCTGTGTTGACATTCTGTGATACCGTTTCAAAAGGGACACAGGTTTTAGTGAAATATAAGTTTCTGTGCTAAAATGACCTTACCGGAGGCTGAAAACCTAGAAGAGGTGAAGCAACCCGAAGTTTTGCTGCCAAATACAAATATTGTAACCCACTGTGTGTTAAAAAATGACGTTGCACGCCTGGCCAAATGTTTTGAAGATGAAGAAGACGAATTTAAAGAAGGAGTTGAATCTTTACTTAATGTGAGAAATGAAGAAGGGAAATCCCCTTTAGATTTAGCTGCCATGCTAGGAAGGATTGACATTACTAGAGAACTCCTACAAAGGGGAGCAGATATAGCCAATAATTCTAACAAAGGTGGGTAAATAGATTAAACAGGTGTATCAAAATGTTATTAAGACCTGAGATTGATAAAGAAAGGACCACTAGCGCTTACAATATATTGATAGACAAAATAGAGTGACCATCCTGTCAATCAAGATCGAAAATGTAAAATTAATAGAGGAGAGCGGAAATGGTTAGGAAACTTTGTATGGATGGGGTGAATGGGTCTTGAAAGGCGATGAAACCAGTGAAAAAGTTTGGAAAACACTGTTAGCAATAACAATGCTGGTTGAATTGTTATCTTCATGTTATATATATATATACGATCTCTAACTACAATTATAAGGAAGTAGTTATTCAATAGCAAATCATCAGCACAACTTTACGATACAGTACATGTCAGGTGGAAGTATGAAATTTGTCCTTGTGTGTGTTTCTATATAGGCGTATGTTCTGAATGGAAGAAAGTTGACGGAAATATAAAAAAAATCATTGGATTAGTGTGTGAAAATATACAGTGGATTATAATTGGCAGAAATTTAAAAAGTTTGATAGATTATGGTCACAGTATTATTGTTTAGAAGTTTTGTACTAGGGCTCTTGTTTCTGACATATTTGCGAGTCCCTACGGACAGACCAGCTTGACAAGTCACCTTACACTACAGCCAATTAGACCTTCAAAGAATTTAATCATAATAGACAATTTATACAGTTAAATTAGCATGAAAATATACTTCAATTGGGATATAATTCTTATAACTGTGTCATTATATGGAAAAAAATATCTTGCTAATCTGAATATACGATTAAAGATGCATTATTTAATAGCTAAATCTGCCTAATCCAGATCTTTGACTCGACCACAAATGTTAGATTAATCATTAAATAGAAATTTACATGCCAGGTCCATAATCAACTCTTAAGAATTTTGAAATCAGATGATTTTGATTTTCAACACGGTTGGTACGGTAGTTATTGATTTAGTTTTAAAATTGTAACATGGTAGCGATGACACCCATGACAACACTGTTCTGCAAACGATGGAAACTTTGCTGAAAATTTCAACATATTCCCTTTTCATTATCTATTTTTCAATTATTATAGCAAGAACAGCGAACTTTTAATGTAATCCATATTTACCCCTTTAACATTATTATGACAATGAAAGTGTGTAGGCAAGCATCTCCATATGATAACTCAGAAATCCTAAAACCGTGAAATTAATCCAAATCTTATATAATACATCTTTAAGCTTACATTAAAAATTGACTGATTGGCAAAATTTTGAAGTGAAAGCCCTGCTCAATACTTATTCTTATTAACTGTTTAGAACCAAATATGGCTAAGTGGGTAAGATGCTAGCTCTCTAGCCTGGAGGTCGCGTGTTCGATCCCTGCATTGGCCGTGAAAGTTCATTGGGAATTGGAATTCGATATAAAATAAGAGTAAGCCATAGTGCTGCTGTCTGGGCAAATATCCTGTATATCACACGTATGGCGTATGCCCGTCTTTATTAAACCAATTCGGAGCAGAGCAATAGAACATTAAACCCCATTTCATATCATTTATTCTTATTAGCTGTTAATAAATATTTATTATATTTTAGGGTTTTCTCCAATCCATTATGCAGCAGCCTGGGGTAAAATTGGAGTACTAAAGACTCTAGTAGAGTTTCAAGTCAATCTACAACAGAAGAACAGTCATGGAGAAAGGGCTAGAGAAACTGCCCTACGTTATAATCAGACAGAATGCATGGATTACTTGGATTGGGCTGGTACGTAGAGCAAATTTCATGTCCCTTCCCACTTTATAATTTTCTTGTTCAAATCTGTTTCCATTCTTGTCCTCTTTCTTGGAATCGCTCTTAAAGTCTTAAAGTAGCTGCCATGTTTCCAGTATCAATATAAAGTAGCAAAGTGCACCGGAAAACCTGAAGAGCATTCTCGGTCACACCACAGTTCCCCTCATGTTAAAAGAAATTGAAAAATGTTATTATCTTCCACTACACTACCTGTCCTCAGGATAGCATACTTCAGATACTAAAACAGATATCTTGGAATAATATTACGCACATAGTTTTGAAGGCTCTAGTCGTTGAGTGGTATCTTAGAATGATATTTTTCATATAGTTTTAAAGGATTTTTCAAACCTGATTCTCAGTTGTCAGGTCTGGTTCCTGCAAGGCTGATAAGGAAAGAATGCCAAGTCCTTTGGATGCTATGAAAAACTGAGGTCTAACATAGTACACCTTGGCATGCAAGCAAAGAACCCTTGGCAGTTGCAATTCAAGTAGGCTGTCTGGGCGAAATTCTCTTGTTTACATTGCACTCATACCCACTAAAATGAAAGGTCATTTTGGGACTAACACATGGTTCAATTTTATTCCAATAATTTGCTTGCGGGTAGTGGTCTTTAGCAGCTGGAGGAAACCGAAGTACCCATCAAAAATCCATGCAGTTTGACACGTACAACCGGGAAATTTAAACCATGCCAGCTGACTCAATGACAGACCTTATGATACAGCGCGCATACGCTGACTATTTGGCCATCCAGTCTTCCTGAAATTAACGACATTTGTTCGGTAACTTGTCTTGTGTTTGATCTCATTGTTGGCCTAGAAAATTCATTGGGATTTTACTTTGTGTTTCCATAACGTCAGTGCTGCTGGACAGAGGGCCTGGCAAGAGACAACGTACACACTGCCATGCATGTAAAAGAACTTTTGGCAGTTGGAAATCAATATAAGAGAGGGTGGCCAAATGGTTGATTTGCATAGGTGTACGAGCTGGGGGTCTGGGGGGTGGCTGCCCCCCCCCCCCATTTCGGGTACCAAATGCTGGGAAAATTTGGGCACACAATTAATTTTACCTTGTAAAAGTTGTATGAAAAATATTGTGTTCTTGAATGTGTCCAATTTAACAGTGTCTATAGTTAGGCAATTAAATAGAAATTTTAAGACTTGAACCCTCTATTGTTTGGAGTACAGTAAGCCATGACTAACATACTAAGAACCTAACTACATTTTTGGGGCACCAACCACCACGTCCCCCCAGTCAAAAATTTCCCTATATGTTGATGTTGCACTTTAGAACAGACTGTCTATCACTGAGTCAAGTGGTGGGACTTGGCTACCCTGCAAGGGGGGTTGGAATGGCCCAGTGATCTAGAGTGCCGCGCTTCGACCTCTAGCTGGCCGGTCACCTCTGGCTTGTAGCTGTGGTTTCGATCCCTGGTGTGAGCGTATGTGGCATGGAGAAAGGGGCGCCTTCTCAACCTCGTTGGTTTACTCTGGGCACTCCTGTTTCCTCCCACTGCTAAAGACCCCTACGCGCAAGCGAATAATTGAAATAAAATTTTTAAAAAAACATATATTAGTTCCAAAATGACCTAGCTTGTGTCGAGTAGATGTTCAACCCCATTTCTCTCTCTCTCGCTACCCTGCAACCATGTGGGTTTTCACCGGTTTCTTCCCACTTATTCTTCCCTCTTCTTGATTAGCCCAATCAGACGTTAAACTCATTTTCATTTTTCAATTTCAGAGGCTAAAGTAAATTTAATTTTATCAATTAAACATATCCATGAATGGGTAACCGATCCTGAAAGAATACAAGGACGATTGAATAAAGAGGAGAAGGTGAGGTTATTGAAATTATACACAACTGGCTAGTGAGCTTCATTATATAAAAATCATTATTACAGTGGCCAATAATTCGATGTCATAGTTCTGAAAGGTCTTAAGTGTCAAAAATTGTCAGATTTAGTTTTTGAGATACGAGAAGAAAACCTATTCCAATCTTAATAACGCAATAAGGATATCAACATTTTAGTAGCAATGTTTTTATGAAAGTTACGACCTTACAGTTCTGAAATTTTGCATAGAGAAGGCTCTAAATGTGATTAGTCATCATATGCAAAAAAGTTATTTTGGTCATTTATAAGTGGCACTTACAACCTTCCAGGACTATGGCATCGAATTGTTACTGACTACAGACAGATACACAAATGGATAATGGGTTTCATTATTACAGCGGCCGGTAGTTGTTGGAGACAGATACATAACTGGCTAATAGTAATGGGTTTCATTATTACAGCGGCCCATAGTTGTTGGAGACAGATACACAACTGGCTAATGGGTTTCACTATTTAAAAATCCCTTTTAACAGTCACCAACAGTGTGAAAAAAAAAGATCCTATGTATGAGAATGAATCTTCAACTTCAAATGTCAATCAATCTAATTAAAATATAGATCTATATATTTCGTTTCGTTTTTTATTCTTTCGATGGCCTACACTCATGTAGATCTAACAAGTTATAGTGGGAGCTCACGTTCTATGACGTCAGGTATCAAGCACGGGGCATTTGACCCGATAACGTCAGTCATTCGATTAACCAATTAGCGACTGCCATGCTTTTTAAAATCTACTTTTGTTTTGTTTTGATTTCTATTCGCTGGTAATATTTACCCACAGTTCCACGCATGAAAAGGTCAAACGGTCGATTCGACAGACCATTATTTGATTGGCTGACCCCTCATTTCAGGCAGAATACAACTTAAATAACAAGTCTTCCAGAACCAAGAGTAGTAAAGACAAGTAAAAACGAAATTTTGAACTATAAAAAACAAAACGAAATTGGATCTGTGTTTTAATTAGATTGAATGTCAGTCACCCTTATGCATTAGTCCAGTTGGTGCAGCAATGGAGGACGTTAAAGCCAATTTCATTCATTCATTTATTGGTCTCTGTTTCAATTTGCTTTTTCTTTTACCCGACCCAGTGATGCTTTCACCATACAAGGTCTTATAGCTGCTGCCATTCTTTTTTCTGGCAGAGTCCCCCCTTAGTACTACAATAACTCACCTTTAGTATTACAAATTCAAGGTGTCGCAGTTACATATGTACTATATTCAGTAAAACTCTCTTCATTGATTGACCAAGGCATTTAGTGTGATCTTATTCTTAGCCAAATTTCGAAGCATTATGTAAATAATGCTAGTGTATTATTAGCATTTAAAATACAGATGTGACGTCATCCTTTGATGTTGGTGTACCATTATTTCAGATAATCGTACGGGCAACTTGCCAATCATACATTATCATACAAGTTGAAATAGTGTAGGCCGAACCGAGTGACGTATTTCATTGAAATGCATGTTCTGGATAGTGTCTGTATTTTAAGTTGTTTAATGAGCCCGTGCAAGACCTTGCATAATATATCGATATTGCCCTTGTGCTATCGCACTCGTACGATACCAATATATTACTTAATGTCTCACACTCGACCATTTAAGTACACTTATTAAAAATTCTTTAGTAGCGGATATCTATTGATAGCTATTGCAATTGAAATCATGTGAACACATGCGATTATTGCTAGCAATGTGGGGACAATAAGAATTTTACTAAAGGAAATTCCCAGTGTGCTTGTATTCTGAAAAGAAGTTTACTCACACAAATAGTAATTCATCTAAAGGGAGATAATTCCCATGAAACCTTTATTGATTACCCTAAACATGCAAATAATTGATAACCGATTCCATTGTTGTCAATCTTCTTGGATGATTTTTATGTACTGATAAACGTGCTATGAGGAACTCCAGTACCTGTATGGTATTATATATAATAGTTTTATTCAAGAATGCTACAGGAACTAGTCTGATATTTACGATACTTACAATAGATTTTTTTTCATCCTTGTAGACGTTTGTACACTCTCACATTTTTTATTTCATCCTCGAAGATGTTTGTACACACTTACATTTTTTTTTTCATCCTTGTAGACGTTTGTACACGCTCCCTTTTTTTCATACTTGAAGTTAGTATTTATACTGAAGAAATGTTGGATAAGACGATGGTTTTTTTGAAGAAACGTTGGATAAGACGATGGTTTTTTGATATTGTATTCTATTAACTATTGCATATCAACTTATCTGAATATCATCATTTAGACTTAGTTAAAATTGATCCCATCAAACCATCTGTAATTGGTTTGTGTTTCCTGTTTTTAGTGATTGGTGGTTTCTCACATTTTCATATGGACGTATATTGTTGTCGCTCCCGTCTGTCCATTTGTGTGTCGCTTCACAATTTGTTTGTGGACACTCTACAGGTCACAATTTTCATAGGTTTATATCCCAATGATCTCAGCTCCTTTCGATACCCTAATTTTCTGGATTATACTCCCTTTTTGTACGTTAAATCCCGTCTTTAGCTTGTTCTCTGTCCATCTTATGCATAGCAACCATTGTATTGTTCCTCCCAAGGTGATGATAAGAATTGAATAATAAATGATATCCGAGACATTTAATAATAAGACTTTATTCTTGAAAAGAGATGGTCTCATTAAATATTTAATTAGTTGAAGTTTAAGAATTATTGGAGCATATATCCATCCATTCCACCAGAGGTTGTTGATTTCTCTGTGTGTTTCCTAATAAGACTTTATTCTTGAAAAGAGATGTTCTAATTAAATATTTAATTAGTTGAAGTTTAAGAATTATTGGAGCATATATCCATCCATTCCACCAGAGGTTGTTGATTTCTCTGTGTGTTTCCTGATTTTCATGTCTTAATCCTCCTCGGTTGTATGTGGGTTTTCTCCGAGTCTTCTGGTTTCCTTCCCCTCTTCCCTCCACCCCCACCCCCCCTGTGCAAGTGAATTATTGAAATAAAATTGAATATGTTAGTCCGAATAATGCAAAATTGGTTTCTTCAGAAATATATTCAGTCCCCTTACTTAATAATTTTATAACTCATTGAAAAAAGGCCCTTTTGCTTCACAATTTTTGGGAAATGGGTTTTTATTAATCACATTTTTCTGCAATATAAAAAAAAAGATTTTTTTTTTGTCACCAAATCTGTTGCCCTTGCGGTGGATAATTCCATAAATAAATAAAAAAAATGTCCAGGTAAAATATTCACCATTCTGATATTGGGGGTTGGATGGCTGGATGGTTGGAACTTACAGCATAGGCACTGTACCACAAGATCTGTCAATGGGTCCGTGGTGTGTTGTTGTGTTTTGTGGACTTTAAACCCCATTTCTCTCTCTCTCATTACTTTCTACTCTTGTCAACAGGCGCGGATCCAGAGGGGGGGGCCAGGGGGTCCGGACCCCCCCTGCTCAGACTTGAAAATTTTTTTATGCGATTTTATTGGCGATTCAGACCTGTTATTTTGGAATTTACCTTCCGGAAATACGTCAGAACCAAATTGAATCTAATTTACCAAATTATCGGTTGAGCGCAATTAGTTAAGCAATTATCAAACCTAGACCACCCCCCCCCCTGCAAAAAATCCTGGATCCGCACCTGGTCAAATTATACTAAGTTATGAAGCTAATAGATTTGACAAGGTTATTAATTTTTGTTTCAAGAATCTGTCAGTGAATGCTTGTAAAGAGAAAACAGAATGGGTTGAAACCACAGTTGATGCCACAACTCAAGATTTTATACAACAGAAAGCTAATATAGAAGAACTTGTTGGACCTATAATGCAGAAACTATCGGAACCATGTAAGTAACTAATCAATTATTTATAACTAATGATTAGGGTTAATGAAGTACTTAATTTGTAGCCAAACTCTAATCAGGACATAGAAACTCAAGGACAAGGGGGACGGACAAATTTGTAATAGGCTTTACAGTAAGGTGTTGTAAGGTGTGGGAAGGAGTATTGGAAATCTTAAGGGGCTCATTTCTTTATGAAAAACGACGTATGGAACCTTTGACTGTTCATTTCCGCTGGTTAATTGGGGGACTAAAGTTTGGTTGCCCGTCCTCCCTTCACCCCTTAAATCTGCCCTACCTTAAGTCAACATCTAAATCCATTCAGCCGGAGAAGCTGCAGTGGCTCAAACAGTAAAGTGCTGGTTTACTAACCGCATGGACCCTTGGGGGCTCAGATGGCTGAGTGGTTAGCATGTATGCTCTGTATCATGAGGTCTGTCACTGAGTCAACTGGCGTGGTTTCGATCGCCTGTCCAACGTTGTGGGTTTTCTCCAGTCTGCTCCGACTGCTAAAGACCCCTACTTGCAAGCGAATTATTGAAATAAAATAGAACCACAAGTTAGACCTGAAATGATCTAGTTTGTGTCGAGTGGATGTTAAACCTCATTTCCCAATCTCTCACTGCCTTGGGATTTGTCAGTCAGAGAGGGTGGCGGTGTCTAGTCATTTCCATTGGGGGACTAAGGGCCTGTGTACACGTTGCCATGCATTTGAAAGCATCCTTGACAATTTTCCACATATTACAATGCCTGTCTAATTAAAAAAAATTAGCCAGGTAGGTGAAGCTGACTGGATGCCATCTTATTTGTCTGATTTTCATTAGATGATTAACTGCAACACTGGATAATCGAGGCTTTCTTTATTATGGTTGCAGTGATAATAATGACAATCAAGGCTACAGAGAGAGAGAGATGGGGTTTAACTTCACTCAACACAAACTAGGTCATTTTGGGACTATCATGGTTTAATTTTATTTCAATAATTCGCTAGCGCGTAGGGGTCTTTAGCAGTGGGAGGAAACGGAAGTGCCCGGAGGAAACCCAAGAGGTTGAGAAAGCGCCCCTATCTCCATACCACATACGCTCACACCAGGGCGCGTAACCACAGCCGCAAGCCAGAGGTGACCGGCCAGCTATAGGTCGAAGCGCGGCACTCTAGACCACTAGGCCATCCCAACCCCCCTCAAGGCTACAGTGTTTTTCAAATGATCTTTTTTTCGTCCCTCAGAGTGAAGTAATTGAACTGAAATTTATAGCGAGAACTGTCAACATGTTATTATCTAACCTCGAAGAATCTATCTTTAATGTAACATTATTTTATAATTTTTCAGTACCTGAAAAACCAGAGAAGAAATAGAAATAAAGAAAAATAACAGAATTTAAATTAATGGGTCAATGCTCAGTTGAATTACTGTCCAGTTTGTTTAAGCTAAAACCATCACCATGCTACTGAATAGTATATTTTTAAATTTTTACAACAAAAATAAACTTTATTAAATACATAATTTATTTTAAATGCAAATGGTACTGTTCTTTGGTTTCCTTAATAAATTAATTGGATTTTGTTATGATTGTTAGATCAAAAAAAGCAATCTGGTGCAGAAAACTCTAAATTAGTGTTTCCTGTGGTACCCAACTGTTTTCTTGGAAGATGTCAGTTGAATATATCTTCTTAAGACACGGTACAATTTTATGAATACACGATTACTGAGTTTGATATTTAGCGACGTTTCGAAGAGGATACTCTCATCTTTATATATTTGCCTACTATTCACATACCCGTATCATTTGCGTGATAAAGACGAAAGAATCCTCGTCGAAACATTGCTTAGTATCAAACACAGTAATTGTGTAATCATAAATATGCGCCCTTTCTTAATATGAACAATTACTAAATGTCAATCAAAGAAGGAATATCTCCTTGTGAATTAAAGAGACACGTCAGTTATCAAATACGGACACGCCGGAAACGGTCCCATTACATTTGTATTACACCGACTTTTACGCCCGCGAAAACGCGCGTTCTTGGAAAAGAGCCGGGCCTTACATTTTATGTTTTCAACAACATCCAGCAATCTGATAAAAGTACACATCCATGTTGTTTCATTTATTTATACTTTCCATGGCCTACACTGCATGAAGATCTGACCGATTGTACGGGAAGGTCGCACCAGGGGTTGTATAGCGGCTTTTGGCCATATGAAGTCAAGTTTTGAATAATCAACCAGCGTTGACGTTGCTGGGGTTTTACCTACAATTCCGTGCATTGCAGGCCAAGAACTTTCTGTAACAGACCGTTTCATTGGTTAATTCCTTGCTTCAACCAAGACGCCGATAATATAACAACTTTTCCAGATCATAGTGTAGTGGAGACAAGTAAAACGAAATTTTGAACTATGATACCATAACGAAATAACATCCAGTTACCTCTTAGTTAATCAGTCAACACTAATCATTTTATTGTTTTGAGAGAGTTGATCACATATTTGGCGCAGTATAGCTCAGTTGGAGCTGACGTGACATAAAACTCCATTCAGTTGTTCATTGTTTTGAGAGGTGTTCAATTTAACGCCCACTAGACACCAACTAGGTCATTTTGGGACTAACATAATATCGTTTAATTTTATTTCAATAATTCGCTTGTCCGTAGAGTGTCTTTAGTAGTGGGAGGAAACCTTAGAACCCGGCGAAAACCCACGAGGCTCGACTCTTCTTGTTGGAGTGCACGTTAAAGCCCCCATAACACTCTTGTTGTAACTGAATAATATGTCCCAATCTTCACTCTGGTCAACAAATCGTATTATTTTACAATATTCCAATTATTTGATGATATAAATTTCATATTAACACACCTATTTTTAAAAAATTGGAAAAATTCAACCAATTAATTTGAAAAGTCTAACGTAAACCTTTTCAAATGTGAATTGGATTTTAAAATATTTCCGAACCCTCTGGACAAGTAAAATAGGTTGTAATGGATAATTTACACAACAGGTAGGACACTTAAACATCTAGTACTTAGAATAAGGGTATTATTTTTATACGCCCACATTTTCATGTGGACGTATATTGTCGTCGCCCCTGTTCGTCCGTTCGTCCGTCCGTCCGTCCACAATTGTTTGTGAACAGTCTACAGGTCACAATTTTTATCCGATTTCAATGAAACTTAAAACATAGGTTTATCACCCTAAGATCTCGGTTCCTTTCGATATTGGCATGTATCGGACTGTAACTTCATGGGTTATGGTCCCTGATTGTACGAAAAACACGTTTTTTAGCTTGTGAACAATGTAGAGGTCACAATTTTGAACCGATTTGGATGAAACTTGAAATGCATGTTTATAACCCAAAGATCTTGGTTCCTTTCGATATTTGCGTCAATCGGATCGTAACTTCCTGAATTATGGCCCCTGATTGTCCGAAAAATCGCCCTTTTTAGCTTGTGGTCCCTCTGGAGGTCAAAATTGTTATCCGATTTAAAAAACCGTTTGCTTATATCACCGTTCCATGGTTATGAAGGTCGAGTTCGAATTTCGTGAAAATCGGACCAAAATTGACGGACAAAATGGCCGCCATTTGTACGCGAATAGTGTGAAAATATGTTATATCAAGGTTGTGAACAGTGTAGAGGACACAATTTTGAACCGATTTGGATGAAACTTGAAATGCATGATTATAACCCAAAGATCTTGGTTCCTTTCGATATATGCGCCAATCGGATCGTAACTTCCTGAATTGTGGCCCCTGATTGTCCGAAAAATTGCCCTTTTTAGCTTGTGGTCCCTCTGGAGGTCAAAATTGTTATCCGATTTAAAAAACCGTTTGATTATATCATTGTTCCATGGTTATGAAGGTCGAGTTCGAATTTCGTGAAAATCGGACTAGAATTGACGGACAAAATGGCCGCCGTTTGTACACGAATAGTGTGAAAATATGTTATATCAAGGTTGTGGACCCTATAGAGGTCACAATTTTGAATCGATTTTGATGAAACTTGACAGGTATGTTTATAACCCAAAGATCTTGGTTCCTTTCGATATTTGCGCCCATCGGGTCATTACTTCCTGAATTATGTCCCCTGATTGTACGAAATATCACCCTTTTTAGCTTGTGGTGCCTCTGGAGGTCACAATTATTATCTGATTTAAAAAAAAAACGTTTGATTATAAAAACCAAACAAATTCTAATGATTTTCTGATAATTCCTTAATATGCGACAACTCTTGTTGACTGCCCGGACGATTTGGCTGCTGTGTGGGCGTATGTTTCGTTGTCTGGCAACCTATTTTTTTCTGGAGCTACCAAGCCAGCAAGAATGTTACTGTCCCTTTAAATAAAACAAACATTAATCATTAATTTAATGGCAACCGAGGTCCATGAAGTGAACGGAAACAGATCCTTGGATCCCCAGTGGTTTTATTCCGTTCCACGTCACAAACTGCTGCAGGGTTCATCCAGGGGGGAGACAGGTATGCATATTATCTGTACTTCATGACTGTGATATTTTTATCGACCAATCCTAGAAATCATTAGATACAAAGGAAGTTGGCGAAGTGACGTAACTCTTTGTCTTCTTTCGGCAAACAGACCGCCATATGGACACAGCTCACTAAATATATCTGCGCCGTCAATGTGAAAGTTATTTTTAGTCTTTCTCTCCCTGTCCCATTTCCCCCCTTTTTGTTGACCGGGGGGTTGGGATGGCCTAGTGGTCTAGAGTGCCGCGCTTCGACCTCTAGCTGGCCGGTCACCTCTGGCTTGCGGCTGTGATTTCAAGCCCTGGTGTGAGCGTATGTGGCATGGAGATAGGGGCGCCTTCTCAACCTCGTGGGATTCCTCCGGGCACTCCGGTTTCCTCCCACTGCTAAAGACCCCTACGCACAAGCGAATTATTGAAATAAAATTAAACCATATGTTAGTCCCGAAATGACCTAGTTTGTGTTGAGTGGACGTTAAACCCCATTTCTCTCTCTCTTTTTGTTGACCTTTTGGTGTACATAGAATCGAAGAAAAGAGTTTGCAAATACATTTTCTGTCAGGTTTTGGTGAATATTCATGATTTTGGGAGACCCACAATAGGCAGGGTTAGCTCTTACATAATGTATGTTTAACGTTTACAATCATCCGTTGGCGATGTATGGAATTCTGCTCAGAAACATAAGACTTATCAAGACTTACGGATTCGATCTCGGAGGTGGCCGAGAAAGCTCCCTTGGATTTTCTACTTCTAGCGTGGTTTCTCCCGGGTAGTGAATAAATACTGTTGACATCGCAAGGAACCGAGTCTAGTCATCCAAGTGGAATAAACAAAATCGGGGTCCCATGGGCACTTTGGTGTGCACGTAAAAAAAGGACCCTTGACCGCTCTCTGAGCAACATTTCTGCTCCACACTTTATGGTTAAGTGATATCTTCAAGCCGCAGAATATAAACATATTAAAATCATTAAGACTAAAAACAATAATTCAAAAAGCTATTTTAATTTCAGCATACATGCAAGATTTTGTTTCATTTCGAAAGATAATAAATTATTGTACGGTTTAATATCGTTTCTTTTGATGGACATTTGAGAAGGAGTCGGGGCGTAACCGTCTTATCACTTTCCTGTGCTTGGAGCTTCTATGAGTCTTATTAGTCTGCTTCAGATGCCCAAACGTTATGTGTAGGATAAAGCACGGGATTGGGGTTATGCTAGGGAAGGAAAGGCTGATGAAAATAATCTGAGAAAAAGAAAAAACCGTGTGTCCGAGTTTTTTCTTTCTGGGTTTTTTTTTCTGAAGCTTTTCTTCCCCAGCACAACCGAAGTCGAGGACATTTTCTTGCTTATTAATAGTCTATGTTTACATATGCGTAAAATGAAATTACTGCAGAATTCTAGTAAGAAAAACCTTATATCATGTTATCTTATGGAAAAAAATCCTACCCTGGAAGAATTCTAATCTGAACATATGAGACACGCTACCTGCCGGAGAAAGAGCTAGCTACCATTTAATTTTGGTACGTTAAATTAGTTACGTACGCCCCCATTCACCTCTATATACTCAGACTGCAAGTTATTTAGGGCATCGAATATATCCCATAGATCAAAGAGATTTACCATTATATGTTCATACGTTCGCAGATATAATGGAAAGGACCAAGACAAATAACACCCTTCCACATGTAATTTACACTGCTGTCCATAACAATACAGTCCAGTAAAAATCCTGGCACTCCATTTGCCCATTGTTGATAGTTTAGTGTTGAATCATCAACCCATCTCCATGTTCCCCAAAAATTCCTTGATAATCCTATATAATATAAACCTTGTAAATCTGAAAAACAGTAATAACATAAAAATAATATACGAATTTCAGAATGAAGGGTGGAGGGAGGGAGCAAGAGGATATTGACGAAAATCTTACTTGAATTTGCTAAGTAATTTTTAACATCTTGCTGTTTTTCTGCTGTATCCACCACGACAAGTCTTCCACCACCGAAGAGGACACAAATCCCGTGTGCCGTACCATGTGGAAATGCCCAAAACGTCTCAACATATATTTGTATACCAGACAAGGGAAGTGTAGTGAATTCGGGCTCCTCTGTTACAAATGGTGGTATTGTGGTCGAAATGCCCTGTGCTGAAGTCTGAGTAGGCACTGCAGACATTTGGACCAGTGACGTTGCTGTAACTGCATTCGGGACAGTTTCAGTAGAGGAACTCTGAACAGGCATAGTTCCCACAGCAGGATCCTGAACAGGAGAGGTGTCGGTAGCATCTGAACTCCGGACAAGCAAAGTTGAAGTTGAACTGTCAACAATTTCCTGGACTGAGTTAGGTGACAGTGCAGTTTCAGTATTGGTGCTCTGGACAGTAGTTTGAATACCAGTATATAAATCCTTGCTTGTTGACATTTCAGTTACATTTTGGTAAGTCTCATCACGCCGTGTGTCAGAAGTCCTTGGAGCTGTACAACATGCAGAATTAACAGGCACTTTCTGAAACATATAAGTTGAAACAGATTAAAAATTACAGAACTGTGGACGCTTACATTTGATATATATATATATATATATATATATATATATATATAGTTAAAAATAGAAACACGTAGATCTAGCAAAGCATGAGCGCTTTCATCTTTAATCTTCAGATGCTTGACATAGTTTACATAGTTACATATGTGATGTCATAGATGCCATTGTTCTATTATGACGCATTATTCTATTATGACATCATGGTATCGGGAGATTATTATATTAGTCTGTTTAGCTTTGGTTTTAATGTTTTTATGAAATGTTTTTCTTTCTCTCTTCTTTCAATAGTGTCGTTAGAGAATAGTTTATAAAATGGAAATATCTAAGGTTCTTCTTTCCGCAGATATCCAAATGTTCACCAAGTTTAATCTTCTTGTACTCTGGAACATTTATATGTTGTTTGTGCACACGGACCCGGGCTCTGAGGGTGTTACCCCTTTCTCCAATGTAATATTCCTTGCAGCCGGGGCATGTTTTAACATAAACCAAGTTCTTGGATTCGCATGTCATATTGGCATTAACGGTAAACTCTTTTGGCCCAAATCGCTTTGATTTTCCTTCTTGTAGGTATGTACAAGTTCCGCATCGTGGATCGTGGCATTTAACAACTTCATAGCAGGTTTTTTCTTCGAAATTTGATTTGCACAAAATTCTTCGTAAATTTTTAGCTAGTCTTTTACTATTAATGAATTGTTTATATATCTTTTAGTGCAGATTTCATATCTTCGTCCTCTTTAAATAATGTGGTAAGATGATTTGCCGTTTTACTGATGTTACGATTCCGTGGGTTGTGACTAGAGGTATAATTGATGACAAAGGTTTATCTTTTCCCTTTTGAGTTAATAATAATTTTCGTTTTTCTTTCGTTCGCCTTTTTGATTCCATCTTCTATAATTCCTTCTGGATAATTTTGTGCTTTGAGGTAGATTTTTAGTTCGTTTAGGCGCGTTTTTCGGGTATCTTCTTCGCTCACAATTGTGCATATTCTTCTCGCTAGATTGTACGGAATTGCACGTTTTATGTGTCCAGGATGACATGACCCGAAATGTAGAAGTTAACCCAAAGGCGATACCATTTTTGGACATATTAGTGGAAAAAATAGGAGAACGAATTACCACAGATATTTATTATAAACCAACTGACACTCATCAGTATCTACATTTCGGGTCATGTCATCCTGGACACACAAAACGTGCAATTCCGTACAATCTAGCGAGAAGAATATGCACAATTGTGAGCGAAGAAGACACCCGAAAAACGCGCCTAAACGAACTAAAAATCTACCTCAAAGCACAAAATTATCCAGAAGGAATTATAGAAGATGGAATTAAAAAGGCGAACGAAAAAAAAACGAAAATTATTATTAACTCAAAAGGGAAAAGATAAACCTATGTCATCAATTCTCTAGTCACAACCCACGCAATCGTAACATCAGTAAAACGGCAAATCATCTTACCACATTACTTAAAGAGGACGAAGATATGAAATCTGCACTAAAAGATAAACAATTCATTAATAGTAAAAGACAAGCTAAAAATTTATGAAGAATTTTGTGCAAATCAAATTTCGAAGAAAAAACCGGCTATGAAGTTTTTTAATGCCACGATCCACGATGCGGATCTTGTACATACCTACAAGAAGGATAATCAAAGCGATTTGGAGAGAGAGAGAGAAATGGGGTTTAACGTCCACTCGACACAAACTAGGTCATTTCGGGACTAACATATGGTTTAATTTTATTTCATTAATTCGCTTGCGCGTAGGGGTCTTTAGCAGTGGGAGGAAACCGGAGTGCCCGGAGGAAACCCACGAGGTTGAGAAGGCGTCCCTATTCCCATGCCACATACGCTCACACCAGGGATCGAAATCACAGCCGCAAGCAAGAGGTCGAAGCGCGGCGGCACTCCTGACCACAAGGCCATCCCAACCTCCCAAAGCGATTTGGGCCAAAAGAGTTCACCGTTAATGCCAATATGACATGCGAATCCAAGAACTTGGTTTATGTTATAACATGCCCCGGCTGCAAGGAATATTACATTGGAGAAACGGGTAACACCCTCAGAGCCCGGGTCCGTGTGCACAAACAACATATAAATGTTCCAGAGTACAAGAAGATTAAACTTGGTGAACATTTGGATATCTGCGGAAAGAAGAACCTTAGATATTTCCATTTTATAAACTATTCTCTAACGACACTATTGAAAGAAGAGAGAAAGAAAAACATTTCAGAAAAACATTAAAACCAAAGCTAAACAGACTAATATAATAATCTCCCGATACCATGATGTCATAATAGAACAATGCGTCATAATAAAACAATGGCATCTATGACGTCACATATGTAACTATGTAAACTATGTCAAGCATCTGAAGATTAAAGATGAAAGCGCCCATGCTTTGCTAGATCTACGTGTTTCTAGTTTTAACTATATATATATATATATATATATATATATATATATATATATATATATACTAAAATGTTTTCAAATTCTCAGTGTCCGGTATATATATACATATAGTTAAAACTAGAAACACGTAGATCTAGCAAAGCATGGGCGCTTTCATCTTTAATATATAGGGAGAGAAATCGGGTTTCTAGGGAGACCCGCAAAATGTTTCTATGTCCCGCGTCCCGAATATCAGTCAAAATGTCCAGAAATTCCTCACATGGACAATTTCTATTACAGTAATATGCGTGAAACAAGTCTTGCGATAGTCTATTTGAGTATTAGTTTAGTGAAAATACTGAACGACCCACTACAAATTCCTTTAGAAGGTCTTTTGGTACCAACTTGCAATTGAAGATGACCTTTCCCTGTACATCATAGGCCTACTGAAAATCCACCGAAATCCACCGGTGCGGTCCCCCCCCCCCCGTTGCCACTGTTAACGTATACTCATTCAGGTGAGACGTACAAAACTTTTTTGGTAGTTGGAATTCAATATAAGAGTAGCCTAGGCCGTAGCACCGGTCCCGGGCACAATTCCCCTCAGAGCACTCTGTATGGCGTATGCATCGCTTCGTGAGCCCAGTCGGGCGTTAAACCCCTATTTCATTTACATTTACATATGTAATAAACATAAGAATTGGAAAATATTGCACACAACCAAGACAGAAATCAACGAATATAGGCCTAATTTAAATAACATTGACACCCCACCCCTGTCTTGCATTACAACTACAACCACCAGCACGACCGACAACATGACGACTGACACCACAAAGAAAATAAAATTAAATGAATATAATTAATCCACATTTTATAATTGAATAAATTTTGTAAAAACATACATCTTCTAAAACCTCCAACTATTAACTTACAACTTGGAAAACGTGCCTTGTCCTACGCTAGACCTTTTCTATGGAATAAACAACCAAAGTCAATCATTGTCAGAGGGCCATTTAAAAGTCAAAAGAGTCGAGGGAGAGAAAGAAGAGAGAGAGAAAATATATATATATAAAATATTGGACGATGACGGATGTATCGAACTGCCCGTTTCTCTATTTTACTCTGTATTATATACACTTAATCTAATTGAGTATCAATTGCATTCGCTTTCTTGTCTCTGAATTATTAAAATTCAAATAACCTATTGATGCATAACAGATGATGGTGTAAAGGTATCTTGTATTATTGATATAGCATGACATGGTGATCTATCAGGGAAAGTTATTAGATGCATTACGTAGTTTAGATAAAGGGCCGACAGTCTGGCAATAATAGTTTAAAAAATGGATAATGAAAAGGGAATATGTTGAAAATGTCAGTAAAATTACTTCATTCTGAGAGGAGTTGTTTACAGAACAGTGTAGAGTTGATTGTCATTTTTAAATTAAATCATAAATCTGTTGAAAATCAAACCCATCCCAAGTTCTAGAGAGTTGATTATGAGCCTGGTATGTAAATAAATGTTGCATAAATTATTTATATAACATCGAGGTCAAAAGAAAGATCTGCAATAAGCTCATTTAGCTCTTAATTAATGCATCTTTAACCAGCATAACATCCCTAATACTCAGTTATTGTAAAATCTCAATAAGTTTTACAGCGTTCAGTATGATTAAACATCAGCGATAAAATGT
Organism: Patella caerulea; assembly: GCA_036850965.1. Lineage (NCBI taxonomy): Eukaryota > Metazoa > Mollusca > Gastropoda > Patellidae > Patella > Patella caerulea. Next base: position 6,556,733 of record JAZGQO010000001.1, read on the forward strand.
CAATACGATATTCAATTACGTTCGGCATGATTTAATTTTAGCGATAAACAATCAATATACCTGGGTGATAATTCGGCAGCCATTAATTTTGATTTAACTTTCATTCAACGTCATGATATATATATTTACACTCACCTTTTCAAACGGTTCTGTCGTGCAAATTAATAATTTATTTGTTTACAGCTACAAATGAAATTGTGTTTGCTGTTTTGAAATGCAAGATGATACTGGCATACGATATGAATATTATATGACTTGAATGAATTTATATTGTTGCTAAGAATTATTATCCTAAAACATGTGGTAAATATATATAGGCCTATCATATGACATACGAATACAAACCAAGCTTGCATGAATATTTCATAGTTTGATTTTCTATTGTTGGTATGTCGAAAAGTGAAGTAACTATATATCAACATTGTTATGCATACTGCCTCTGTCCTTTTTAAAAAGATAATGATGTCCCGCAATATGATCAAGCAAAGGTGGTCACCCTACTCGACACAAACTAGTCATTTCGGGACTAACACTTTATTTAATATAACGCTTGATGTTATTGTCGTGTACGTGCGTAAGGGATTGGATGGCAGAATAGTTAGCGCGTGTGCGCTGTATCAAAAGGTCTGTCATTGAGTTTCGATTTCTCGGTTGTACGTGATAGGGTCACCTGTCCAACGTCACAGGGTTTCCTCCAACTGCTGAAGACTCCTACGCACATGCGAATTATTGAAATGAAATTAAACCATATGTTAGTCCCGAAATGACCTAGTTTGTGTCGAGTCGTCGTTAACCCATCTCTCTCTCTCTCTTCTCCCCCCTCCCTCTCTCTCTCTCTCCCTCTCTCTCTCTCTGTCCATGGACGGTTGTTTGCGTCCATACTCGAACTGTCCAACAGTAGAACATGAGCGGCGACCAGGCCCCGAGTTCACAAAGCATTCCCAGGCTCACTGTTTATGAGGAATAACTTTGATCCAGAAACACAAAACTATTGATGCCTTTGATATATTAAAACAATAAAAGTTTTATAATGGGCTAAATTTCAGTTGCAATGATGTGAACAAATTTGATTAAACTCTTAGCTAAAGTCTGAGAATTCTTTGTGAAAATTGTTAACTCGAGACAAGGCTCCAAGTTCACAAATCAATCGCAGACTAAAGCTGCATTTCCTTTAGTACGGACCCGGTACGGCTCCGGGCCGGTTGCGGATACGGAAAAAAGCACTTTCATAGAATTTTAGTAAGAGTGTTTCCTTATGTGCGGGTGCGGATATATGGTTCTCTATGCGGCGTCCGGTACGGTTTTTCGAAACGGACCATGTCGCATGCGGAACCGTGTCCGTAAACACACAAAACGGAGTCGCGCTGGAGCTAGGGAAATTCCAATTTTCGCCCTTTCTTAGACACGCGCCATGTTGAAAAGAGAGCCCTTCCGGTTTAAAAAACGGATATAACCGCATAACCTGTCGTGGGTCATGTCTGTTCCCGGACCGGATCCGGACCGGGGACGGACCAGAGCCGGACTGGATCCGTACTAAAGGAAATGGACCATGTCGCGTTCGGTACGGAAACGCATGCGGAACCGTGTCCGTAAACACACATAACGCGCATAAGGCAACACAGTTTGAGTACCCCGCATGGCAAAAAGCTAAAAGTAGGTAGGGAAATTCCAATTTTCGCTCTTTCTTAGAAACGTGCAATGTTGAAAAAAAGATCTCTTCCGCTTGAAAAAACCGCATATATAAGGATACACAACCTGCCGTGTGGCATGTCTGCTCCCGGACTTTAGTCTCCGTTCAGGGAGCAGACATGACACACGGCAGGTTGTGTATCCTAATATGCGGTTTTTCAAGCGGAAGGGGGCTCTCTTTTCAACATGGCACGTGTCTAAGAAAGGGCGAAAATTGTAATTTCCATGCCTATTTTTAGGCTTTTGCCGTGCGGGCTACCTAAACTGTGTTTCCATATGTGCGTTATGTGTGTTTACGGACACGGTTCCGCATGTGTTTCCGTACCGAACGCCACATGGTCCGTTTCGAAAAACCGTACCGGACGCCGCATATAGAACCGTATCCGCACCCGCAAATAAGGAAACTAAAATTCTTTGAAAGTGGTTTTTTTTCCGTATCCGCAACCGGACAGGATCCGTACTAAAGGAAATGCAGCTTAAGACAAACAATTTTGAGTAAATCCGTGACTCAAGTCTGAGAATGCTTTGTGAACTCGAGGTCATATCTCCCACGCAGCTATACTCACTGTATAAACCTGTAACTGAAACCTGAGTCATATTTCACCCAGCTACTATTATTATGATTTTACTTACCGAATATAACTGCATGTACCGCAAAGAGCCACAGGAAGTCGCTGTTACGGCAACAGGTACATTGGCGTTCCAATAACACAATTTTTCTGTTTTATCAAAAAACACAGATTCACACCCATGTGTTTGTGAACATTCTATAACACAATTTAGAAAACTACGACTGGACCAAGTACGAATTACAATATTATTATCCACAGCAGATCCAGCAACTTTACACACTTGTTTATTTAATAATAATATGTTTGACATATCTTTACCGAACGAAGATACAAAAATACAAAATAATATGAAAAAATAACCCTTAAATAACATGTTGTTTTTTTTATAATTGCAAGATGTTCCCAATTTCACCAGTTGAACTTAAAAGATGAATAAAACTTGCTGATGATCAGTGTTTTCTTGTCACGATGTTCCTCGGGTAAGGGCTCCGTATAACTAACGCTTTAAACAGTCAGACTAAAGCCCCAATCGTCCCTTGCTTCCAATAAAGGTAATAAAACCGTGTAATTCGGTAAACAAAATAGTGTTCAGGGAATACCAAATTAATATTTTAAAACTTAATTTTTTACTTTTTTAGTTTACTATTTAGAATGAAGTTAGGGGAATACCAAATTGATAATTTTAAAATTTAATTTTTTACTTTTTACATTACTATTTACAATGCGCACCGAAGGCAAGAAATAGAAAAAAAAGTATGTTAAACACAAAATGGTGTTAAGGGAATAATAAATTAATATTTTAAAACTTAAAGTTACAATATCAGGCGCGGATCCAGAGGGGGGGGGGGGGGCAGGGGGTCCGGACCCCCTCCCCCCCACCCTGCTCAGGCTTGAAAATTTTGTATGCGATTTTATTGGCGATTTAGACCTGTAATTTTGGAATTTACCTTCCGGAAATACGTCAGAATGAACCAAATTGTACCTAATTTACCAAATTAATCGGTTGAGCGCAATAAGTTAAGCAATTATCAAACCTAGACCCCCCCCCCCCCCCACGCAAAAAATCCTGGATCCGCGCCTGATTATGTGAGATAAGATAAAGAGCTGGCAGTTCTTACTATAATAGTTAAAAACTGGATAGTGTAAAGATAATTTGCTGAAAATTTCAGTCAAATTGGTCCTCTATTAGCCGAGAAAAAAGCGTTTAAAATATTCACATAGCCTCGGTCATCATTACTCAAATCATTAATATAAACAGCATAGTCTCGATTATCCACTTGACTGATTTAATTATCAACGGCCATTGGCATTAAGCGGCATGTAGGATTTCAATCCGCTTACATCGAAGGCTAGCCTTGATATCAATAGTTTATTATGGTCTAGATATGTTAATTAATATCTAATTGATTATTTAGATAACATCTCAGGCCTAAAGAAAGACCTGTAATAAGCCGATTTTGCTCTTGCATAATGCTATTTTAATTGTTTACATTACTGTTTAAAGCTGAACTCCGGTTACAAAAATACCGAAATAATGTAATAAAAAAAAAGTTAACGCCTTCAAGCCGCCATACTTGTTTCCAATTTGTGAAATAAGTATGGCGGACATGGAGGCTTATGACTTGGAAAGGTTAGCCGATCTCACTTCCAGTTTGTCTCTTGTCAGTCAGCTATACACATCCGGCTTTATTCTCTTCACACGGTTCAATGATTGCTGTATTTTTCCCAACAGTATTCCAAATTATTGAAGATTGCATTTTATTACATTATTTCGGTATTTTTGAAACCGGAGTTCAGCTTTAAAATGCACACTGAAAGGCAAGAAATAGATGAAAGAAAGTAACGAATCTGTGCGTTATGTTTAAAGAGGTAATACCTCTCTAATTGACAGGAATACAAATATATTCACAAATAAATAAGAGAGAGAGAGAGAGAGAGAGAGAGAGAGAGAGAGGGAGGGGCTTTGAAAGTCCTGAGAGAAATCATGCCGTTCAGCCATTACGGCAAGCATTTGTGGATTTACGTCTTATCCTTGTTTCAGTTTCCTGCACGTGATTCCAGAAACTCTTGGAATCCACCAGAGCAAAGTTTGTAGGATTGTACATTGCGTAACAGATGCACTTACGAGGAGGATAAACCAATCTATCACTTTTGATAGAGAAGAAGAAGCACGTCGAGAGTTTCCAAATGTGGATGGCTATAAAATATTGGATGGTATCAGAGTAAGTCCTCAAAGAACTCGATAAAAAATGAGAAAGATTTTAACAATAGGAAGGATTTTAAGGATTTTAACAATAGGAAGGATTTTACAATAGGAAGGATTTTAACAATAGGAAGGAATTTTTACTCAATAAATGTTCATTCACCAATATAGTCGCCATGTGGTCAGGGAGCTCTCATGATTCAAGAATCCTCAAAGAATGTGATATTGATCGACTGTTTGAACTAAGAGAACATCATGACATAATCCTCAGTGACTGTGGTTACCCATGTAATTCATGGCTTCGCGGTCCTTATGTTTACCCTGGAACTGAGGGTTTTAATTATTAAAGAATTTTATTGTCGAACTTACCACGCAATACATCCATTTTTAATACTCATTTTTACACCGCAGGCCAGTTTAAATACCTTATTCACTGTCTATCACCATTTGGGTTCACGTATTGCAGCTTATGATGGGGTTTCCCAGTATAAGAGATTTACTTATGACAAAAACTTTTGTAAAAGATACACCCACTGGTTGAATTAAATGACCTAATTGGATGACACTTTAGGAAATCGCGAACACAAAGGACATTTCTTCTTTATGGTAACAACCAACTGGTTGTATGCATTTACCTCAAGGAAAATAATCCAGATTGTAGTCTCTTATCATCCAAACAAATATTCTACGAATATTAGTCTGGATGGGTCCTCAAAATTTGACAGAAAGTCGGTCATTTTCTGGATTATCCAGTCTTTTAAGTTACCACGTACTGAATCTATCAAAACATCTCGCTTGTCAACAATGACACTCTCTAAAATTTTGCTTTAAAGGTTTTAACACATGACACATTTATATGGAATACAAGTTACTTAAAGAATTTATTTCAGCGACGTTTCGACGAGGGTTCTCCCGTCTTTATCAAGCTAAGCTTGTATTCCATATAAATGTGTCATGTGTTATCCTCATCCAGTTACTAAATGCCACTTAAACAACTTAAAGGTTTTAATTGAAATGGTAATTTTCTCTCGTCATGAATCAAACGTATGGTTTCTCACAATCCCCTTAATCGCGATGCATGCTGTTGTATAGTCTCTATTTTGTTTCTAATAATAGATGTGCCAAGTGAATTATGGGATATATTTTATCCTCGCTTTATAGAATCTATCAAAATCGGCCCGGCTTCATAATATCTATTACTTACCGAGACTTTAGCCAAAAGGTTCCAATGCCCATGCGTAACCGGGAGTTTGTTTTTTTTTTTATGTGGTAGATTATCCAGTAATTTTCGTCAATAATTGAGAACCGACCCAGACCCTCCGTACGTTGAAGACTAGGGGATTCTAGGTGACCGAGACTATCCAGATTGTTGATTTCTGACGAAAGTTAAGGACGAATCTTACGTTAGCTTTAAGATGTTTTATGCATATTGTTTAGGGTCAGGTTATAAGGACATAAATACTATACGGTTTTAACGTTTAAGAGTACACTGTTCAGTTTGGATCGCAAATACGATTATAGGTTAAACGGGTTCTTAAAAAAACGTTGAGTGGACTCCATCGATGTTTATAAAAAGACATCATTCAGAACTCACAGCTACTTTGGAGGTAGCCTTCACTCTATTGCCAGCCTGTGAGTGTGCCGAAACAGTCATTTATAGGGCTTCGCTTTCATCCAGTGCCGGACTGGACCCACCTGTCCATCTGTCCGTGAAAGGTGGGCCTTAGTTCATTAAAAAAAGTGGGCCTAAAAAGAAAAAAGAAAAAGGAAAAAAGAAAAAAGAAAGAAAGGAGGGGGGAAGAAAAGAAAGAAGGAAGGAGAGGACAAGACACACTTATTCTGTTATCTAATTGTATCAGGAAATCATAAATTTGTCTTCTGCTTTGGTCTGAAATGCTTGGAAAATGGCTTTGCGGTTGTCAATTTCCAAAATTTTCCTGGGGGAGGGGGAGTCCGGGAGACCCGTCGCCCGCCCTCTGATTCGTTCGGACGCTCGTGGGCCTTCAGCGAGCTCGTGACGCGCCTCCTCGCGTGATTGTGTGGGCCTTGGTCAGTGACCTGACAGGTGGGCCTTCGTTCATCAAGCCGGGTAAATTGTTAAGTTGCGTACGTTAGTACCGTACTATGGATTGTTAACTCCCGTGTGGTTGTTTTCATTGCCGAATTTAGATTAATACATGCATCATGGCGTGGAACCAATCGCCCAATTCCATCATTCAGTTCCCCACCGCTCACCGTTCGTTTTGAAAATATGGCGACCCACCCTCAGTCTCTCTGCATATTGCTTTTCTTGTTAAAGTTCACAGTATATATAACATGCATCTACTGTCAGTATCTATTAGAAAAGAGTTCTATAAAGTGCTTTTCGACGTGGTTTCCACTTGTCATTGGTGCATGAAGAGGGTTTGACAAGGACAGCTATCTCGTCGGGCAAAATTTCACTCATAGCATACTGTTGAACCCCATTTCATTGTTATAGAGTTAATCGTTTATATCAAAATAACTTATTTTCCGATATATATACACATTTCACCCAATTCGTGTACCATAAATCTATATGAAATTATAATAATATAATAATAATAATGACTTTATTTTCTGAAGGAACATATTTTGTACATGAGTTATAATTTTACAAAGTACATATATATCATATTATATAAGCTTATAATTAAAAAAAAATATCAAACAAACAAGAAAGAAAAGAAAATAAAAGACAAAAAAAAGACAAATAAGCATACATTCAGAGGACCACAGTAATTAACAAGTGTTCAAAGATTTAACGTATTTCCTAACTCCCTTTAGAAGATAAAGACATTTCAAGCCGCGGATTTGCTAGGGTTACCAAAGTATCACAAAGCACGTATACTGTATATAACAAATTCAAAATCTTTAATGCTAATAACATACGAATTTCAGCATGCATGTAAGTCTTGTTTCATTTCGAAAGGGAACATTTTATTTTAATGATTTTCATGAGAGATGTTAGTAGTCCGAGTGGTAATCTTTTCCTTTTCCGTGCTTAGGGTCTCTCTATAAGTCAGTATTTGGCTTTGATTCCGATCCTCAAAGGTCAAGTTCGCAGATATAATGAAAAGGCCAAAGACAAGGAACACCCTGCCACGTGTAGTTTACACTGCTGTCCATAACAATACAGTCACGTGTCACATCTGGTTCTCCATTGTCCCATTGTTGATAGTTAAGTTCAGTACCATCAATCCATTTCCAGGTTCCCCAATCACTTATCGGTATCCAAAGCCTTGATAATCCTATATAAAATTGCCCTTGTATATCTGAAACAATAACAGTAATAACACCATAATAACACATGGGGGAGGGGGGGGGCTAAAAATCCAAGCTTCCCAGTAGTATGGACATACTTCACGCTTTATGTGGCTATCTATTTAAGTTTTGTATTTATTGGCAATACACGTATTTATAATGAAATTAAAACGAAATTTACAGTTTTAAAGTCACGTGTATTTACAAATTCCTTCGAAAATCGAATTTAATATTTTGCTCTTTTTCATGATTATGGATGAAATTTGATTGATCATTTCTACGGCAATGTACTACAATTTTATAGCTTATATTTTATCTATATTTTAAAACAAGTAGATATATTAGTATTTTACAAATCAACCCCTTTAGTAGAGAACTTTTCGGTTCGGTCGAAAGGAAGAAAAGTGCCCTACAGGGAAAATTTTACATTAGGCTTTTTATTTAAAATAGCACAGGCTGTCGTGGCTGAATCAAAGATTAATACGCGTATTAACCCATTTACTACAATCTGATTAAAATATAGATCCCATTTCGTTTCGTTTTTATAGTTCAAAATTTCGTTTTACTTGTCTTTACTACATTTGGATCTGAAAACCTTGTTATTTAACTCGTGTTCTGCTTGAAATGAGGGGTCAGCCAATCAAATTGTTTGTCGAATCGGAGGTTTGACCTTTTTGTGCGGAATTGTGGGTAGGCATTATCAGCGATAGAAATCAAAACAAAGCAACAACGATTCTGATTGGCTAATCGAATGACTGAGGCTATAGGGTCAAATGTCGCGTGCTTGACATGTGACCTGGCTGAACGTGACCTCCCGCTGTAACTTGTCAGATCTTCATGTAGTGTAGGCCATCGAAATTATAAAAGGCGAAACGAGAGAGAGAGAGAGAGAAATGGGGTTTAACGTCCACTCAACACAAACTAGGTTATTTCGGGACTAACTTATGGTTTACTTTTATTTCAATAATTCGCTTGCGCGTAGGGGTCTTTAGCAGTGGGAGGAAACCGGAGTGCCCGGAGGAAACCCACGAAGTTGAGAAGGCGCCCCTATCTCCATGCCACATACGCTCACACCAGGGCTTGAAAGCACAGCCGCAAGCCAGAGGTGACCGGCCAGCTAGAGGTCGAAGCGCGGCACTCTAGACCACTAGGCCATCCCAACCCCCCAAAAGGCGAAACGAAATATAGATATGAATTTCAATTAGATTGCATTTAATACAGATTAAAGATACATTATGGGAGATTAGATAACGGGTTGGTTGTTCTTGCTACACTAGTTAAAAACTAGCTAATTTAAAGGCAATTTGCTGAAAATTTCACTCAAATTGATCCACTATGAACTTAGAACTAAGCGATTTGAAAGCTCCGCGTAGCCTCGCTCATCATTACTAAAGTCGGTAAGACATAACTAGTAGTCTCGGTTATCTAGTTAATCGGTAAATCACGAAGGAGAATGTTGTAGCAAATTGAACTACAACCCAATCCAAAAATCTCATACTAGCCCCGACATCGAATGTTGATTATGGTCTGGATAAGTTAAAATAGCATTATGCAAGAGCAAAATCTGCTTATTACAGGTCTTTCTTTAGGCCTGAATTGTCATCTAAATAATCAATTAGACATTAATTAACATATCCAGACCATAATAAACTCTTGATAATTAAATCAATCAAGTGGATAATCGAGACTATGCTGTTTATATTAATGATTTGAGTAATGATGACCGAGGCTATGTGAATATTTCAAACGCTTTTTTCTCGGCTAATAGTGGATCAATTTGACTGAAATTTTCAGCAAATTACCTTTACACTATCTAGTTTTTAACGATTATATATCTCTTTATCTTATCTCCCATAATGTAACTTTAATGTAAAAACCGAAGCATAAAAAAATAGTATTTTCGTGACATTTTCAATTGGCTAACAAATCAGAAATCTTACTTGAATTTGCTAAGTAATTTTTAATATCTTGCTGTTTTTCTGCTGTATCCACCACGACAAGTCTTCCACCGATGATGATACAAATCCCATGTGCATGATCACGTGGATATTCCGAAAAGATCTCAACATATATTTTTATACCAGACAAGGGAAGCGTTGTGAATTCGGGCTGCTCTGTTACAAATGGTGGCATTGTGGTAGAAATGCCCGGTGCTGAAGTCTGAGTAGGCACTGCAGACATTTGGACCAGTGACGTTGCTGTAACTGCATTCGGGACAGTATCGGTAGAGGAACTCTGAACAGGCATAGTTCCCACAGCATGATCCTGGACAGGAGAGGTGTCGGAAGCATCTGAACTCCGGACAAGCAAAGTTGAAGTTGAACTGTCAATAGTTTCCTGAGCGGTATTAGGTAAACGCGAAGTATCAGTAGTTTGAATACCACTATATAAATCCTCGTTTGTTGACATTTCAGTTACATTTTGGTATGTCTCATGACTCTGAGAGCCAGAAGTCCCGAGAGCTGTACAACATGTAGAGTTAACAGGTACTTTTTTTTTTAAAAAGTTGAAATAGTTTAAAAATTACAGAACTGTGAACTGAAAACGCTGAAAACGTTGAGGGAACCACCAATGAAACGTTGCTTTCATAGTAATTGAATGTTTTCCATATGATATTAGAGATATGGATTTTGTGTGTAACTTCATCAATGTGTGGGTATTTCTCATACGTGATACGGCACACGGATACGGCACGGCAGCCCGTATCGAGCAGGTTTCATACGGAGAAGGTCCGTATAACATTGTCGTCTTTTGAGGCGCTGAAATTTTGTATCATAGCGTTTTTTATGAATCTATGTCCATCTTAATCATAATAAAGACTGGAATTTAATCAATATTTTTGATGGGTTTTTCTCGGAATTTTCATACTTTTCCTGTCTGCACAGTCGATCTACGCGTTAGATTTAGGTAGATTGGACCTTGCAAATCTGTAAATGATGTGATGCTATGGTAAAGGGGTGTAAATGATAAATTAGTGAAACCAAACAAATTTTTTTTGTAATAAGATGCGACATTCTGTTTTTTAATAGCTCAGCGACTGTCGAGTGACTTCACGCACTCCGAGAAAATGTAGACACGGCACTTGTCTAGTATTGATTGTGATCTTGACAGATAACTGCCATCATGCCGTACAGAACTAAGCTCGGCTCGGTGACATACATACGCGACGCAAGAATCTGCCAAAACTTTAAAACTACTCTGACGCAACGTGTCACGTATACGATACGGATACGTGATACGGATAGTGGAAAAGCCACTTGCCAAAAGTCTCTATTTTTGTGTTTATTACATGTGTTGACTACTGAATACAGCGCAAAGAAGACTACCCATTGTTGTTGCAACATTTTAACTAACAAGTTCTACACCGTCTATGAATGGTTGTTTGTGGTCATACGCGAACTGCCCAACAGTCGAAGACGAGCGGCGACCAGATCTCGCACAAAGCTACGTACATCAAGATGTAAAGCTACTATGGGCTATAAGAAGATGGGACATTTTCTGTTTTTAAATTAAAGGATTTACTTACCGAATATAACTGCATGTACAGTAAAGAGCCACAAGGCGCCGTTGTTACGGCAACGGGAACATTGGCCTTCCAATAACACAAGCTTTCTGTTTTATCATAAAACACAGATTCACACCCTTGTGTTTGTGAACATTCTATAACACAATTTAACAAACTACGACTGAACCAAGTACGGATCAAAATAGTTTCATCCAAAACAGATCCAGCAACTTTACATACTTGTTTATTTAATAAAATGTTTGATATCTCATTACCAAACGTTGATACAAACATAGAAAATAATATGAAAAAATATTCCTTTAATAACATGTTGGTTTTTTTTATAATTGCACGATTTTCCCAATTTCACCAGTTGAACTTAAAAGATGAATAAAACTTGCTGATGATCAGTGTTTTCTTGTCACGATGTTCCTCGGGTAAGGGCCCCGTATAACTAACGCTTTAAACAGTCAGGCTAAAGCCCCAATCGCCCCTAATTCTCCCGTCAAAATCTAGTAACTCACTCTTTTTTTTTTATCAAAATTGAGTTAGGAACAAATTTGTAGTTACTGTGGTATGTACTTCCTGTTGTTGTACTAGTTATTCCAGTCTTTTGATTTTGTTAACTGTTACACCCATGACACAACCTAACAACTCCTTCATTTGCCTATTTTGCCACAGAAAAACCTAGTAACTCAATAGTCAAATCAATGGATAAGCTGGGATTTAATAATCCTTTATAATGTTTCCTTTGTTTTCTTAAATAAGAAAAATGTGAGTTACTAGGTGTTGCCTTTTGACAGGAGAACTGTTTCTAATAAAGCCAATAAAACTGTGTAATTCGTTAAACAAAATGGTGTCAAGGGAATTCCAAATTAATATTGTTTACTTTTTACATTACTATTTAGAACGCCCACCGAAGGCAAGAAATAGGAAAAAAGTGCAAAACTCTTGATTGTTAAACACAAATGGCGTTAATACTAAATCAATATTTTAAAATTTCCCTCATAGCACACTGTATGGCGTATGCCCGTCTTCCATTAGACCAGGTTAGGTGCAAAAGAGTAGGACGTTAAACACCATTTCATTTAATTTTATTTGGTACCAAACATAATAATATGGTGATTTTGACGAGACAAATCAAATAAATATCACATATATATACTATATACATAAGTAAAAACAGGTATCACACACAATAATGTTATTAAAAATAAAAACATTTAAATATAAGTGATTTTACGTTTATAAACAGTTAAAAACAAAATACGGGATATATATATACGTCAATTGTATGTACAACCGGAACTATATGGAAAATTATTAAACTTTGAGGCCCTGTATCCATGGGATGTTCCCGTGTGGCGTGTTTCCTTGTGGCCTTGTGACCTGACCATGTACCCACCCATATCTCTAGGCTGTTCCCCTGTCTACACCCGAACGTCTCAAACACAAGACACAACTATCATTACGCGAACAGTTGTTTTATTGATAGCTCGACGGTGAACTCAGCTACTGAAAATCGGAAGGTTGATGAGGATGCCGCTATTACATTTATTTTCGTCGCTGGTGTTCATCTCAGAAGACAACATGTCTGTAGACAACGCCAGCAGTGCTGGGTAACTGGGTGAATTTCACACAAGTTTCCAGAGCTTGAAAAGCCCGGGAGATGTATCTCCAAACAATATCGTACTCATAATAGCGTGTTCCCTCTTGAGCAGTTGCAAAAGAATGAACAAGTTCATTGTCTGTGTTCCCGGTCACAAGACCACATGTTCCGTGCGCGAGGTACAACCCGTGGGAACAGGCACATTAAAAAACAAAGGTTCATTGTCCTTATGGCGCGTCACAAGATCACAAGGGAACAAACCACAGCCTATGGATACAGGGCCTTAAAGAGACAAACTTTTATTATAAATACTAGTCTTGGGACTATTCATATATAATGTTATTGTATAAAGAATGACAGTATAGTATATTTATACATATTTACATAGTAACACTGTGGTTTTAATTGGCTATAGTTACCATTGTCTATGGTTACATAGTTTATCGTTAACTAATACAAAACATGTACACACGTGTGTTAAGCTGTAGTATATGGGTTCAATTTAGGAACAATGAGTGGAAGATAATCACGGGATTGATTTAAGAAAATTAATGAAACTAATCGCCAATTGTTACTTATTGGCTATTAAGTCGGGGAACGTATTTTTTAATAAAATGATTTTCCGATTTTCCATTAATTTCCTTTTTGTGGAGTCATCGACTTTCATTTTATAAAAAGGCAAAATTTGAAAGTTTATTTATAGGTGTTGCGCATATTTAAAGATATGTCTATTTACAAATAAGGGCCCATTTTCAATATTACAATCCCGTCGATGGTTGCGTACTTAGAAGGCAGATAGCTAACTTATATGATTTAATGTATGTCGAATGAAATAAAGTGGAGAATCTTTTATATATAACCAGTGTTTAACCAGTCCTATCACATATGTAATAATGACTGACACCAATATTGTCCTTTAATGACCATATGTAATAATGACTGAAACCGATATTGTCCTTTAATGATCATATAACACATGTGAAACTTCTAGTGTAAGTTTTAACTATCCATATAGGGTCGTTTTCGACGTCATAAGGTTAACTCACCAATCGTTATAATTAATTACGTCATATTTCACCAATTAGAAAACTGAGGTCTAAACTTAAAGTATAGGACTACCATATCTCTGAGCATTCGTCAGGCACCTCTAACAAACGCTCCTGAAATTATCATTGTATATTTGTCTATATGCTTCATTGCATAATTGTATGCATGCTTTAGTCAACACCGCCTTATGTAAACAATTTTTGACATAAATAAGGATGGCTAGCCGTGCAGTAAACTGCCTGCCACTTGTAGCTGCTGCTGCTATCCATGATGGAACAGTCCTTTAATAATCCCGATGAAGAAGCCCAGTTTGTATAGCCCACAGTACTACCGTCAGACCATATCCATCCAAGTGGGGTTCTTGTTGCACCAATATAAGCCTTGCTCACATCTGCCAATTACAAAAAAAAGGGTTGCGTTTTATAACAAATTAACCGACACTGTAATGTGGTCTACAAGACATTTTAACGAAGGGAAGTTGTGGTCGGACAAGTTGTGGGAAGACAAGATGATAGTGTGGGGAATGAGTTTCGTGGAAGGAGTTGATGGCGTGTGGGATGCGTTTCAGGGAAAGGGATGGTGGTGTGGGCTGCGGGATGAGTTTCACAGAAGGTGGTGAGTTTCAGGGAAGAGGATGATGTTGTATGGGGTGAGTTTCACAGAAGGGGATGAGTTTCACAGAAGGGGATGAGTTTTGGGAAGGGGATGATAGCATAGGGGATGAGGTTCTGGGAAGGGGATGATGGTGTGTGTGTGTGTGTGGGGGGGAGGTTTCCAGGAAGGGGGTGATGATGGGTGGGGGTGAGTTTCAAGGAAGGGGACGATGGTGTGTGGGTGAGTTTAAGGGAAGGGAATGATGGTGTCTCAGTGAGTTTGAGGGAAAGGGCTGATGATGTGTGGGATGAGTTTCAGGGAAGGGGGTGATGGTGTGGGGATGAGTTTCAGGGAAGGGGGTGATGGTGTGGGGATGTGTTTCAGGGAAGGGAGTGATGATGTGTGGGATGAGATTCAGGGAAGGGGATGATGATGTGTTGGGGGTGGGGGAAGGGGAAGATGGTGTGGGGGATGAGCAGTGCCGAAGGCCCACCTGTCAGGTCTTTAACCAAGGCCCCCACATAAGTACGCGCCTAAGGCGCGCGAGGGGTGGGGAGGGGGCTGGAGTCAGCGCATGGAGTCGGGCATCAACGTCAACGAAGGAAAATAATGGAAATATTGGAAACAAGTGGCTATGATATCGTTTTGTGTGGAGTATTTATGCAAATCAAAACGGCTAGGTGAAAGTAAAAACATGTCTGAGTGAATTGGCAGAGATTAGATTGACTGACATTACGAACTGTTGAAAAAAACGAGCCGAAGCGAGAGCAGGTAAAATCAAGGCTTCAACATGCATTGCATTCCTGTTCTTTTTTATTGTATATTGTCTAGGTCGGTATGGTGTGTGCATATATATACGGATAGGAGGTCAGATTGCTGTGGTTTAAGGGAAGGGAATGATGGTGTATGGGGTGAGTTTCAGGGAAGGGGAAGGTGGTGTGTGGGATGAGTTTCGCGGAAGGTGATGATGATGTGTGGCGGATGAGTTTCACGGAAGGGGAAGGTGGTGTGGGGGATAAGTTTCAGGGGAAAGGAAGGATGGTGTAGGGGATGAGTTTCGGGGTAGGTTTCGGGGTAAGGGATGATGTTGTGGGGAATGAGTTTCATGGAAGGGGATAATGGTGTGTGGGATGTTTACAGATGCATGTCTATTGCTGCGGTCTTCATACCCAAGATCAGTTGTATTTTTACAATCATCCAGGGGTCCAGGATCGGTTCCCAGTTTTAATCGCAAACGTTCCTCATGAGTTCCAATCAGTTTACTAATAAATTTACATTGTGAGCAGTTTTGATGTAATAATTAATTTGAAATAAAAACAAATAAACGACCGATACTTAAGCCTATCAGTTGATATATATATATATATATAGCTCCTCTCAATCGCAATATCGTTCTAGTCCCAACAACAATCGTCAACGACTTCGAAGTTGCCGCCCGTATTTCATTTGCTTGTGATTTGAAAGGCTGCCTTTTCCATTTCCGTCAGACAGTGTGGAGGAATGCATAGAAGAATGGCCTCAGGCTTTGTTTAAAGCTGACTGATCAGGCACCCTCTTCGTCAAGCGTGCCTGTGCAGTGGATCGATAGTGAAAGAGACATCTGGAACCATTTCGTCACTGTGGGACCAAAAACAACAAATCATTTGGAAGGCTGACACTGTAAACTCAAGCAAGAAGCTTGGCCCGGTCATCCAAATATATACAAGTTCCTAAACTTGATTAAGACTGAACAGGGAGATGTAGAACTAACCATCAGACAAATAGAATCTGAGGGCAGACTTGCTCCCAAAATAAGAAAGTACCGCCACCTTAGTGAGAGAATCGTAGAAAAGAAGAATTTTATTAATAACTGGTGCCAAGACCCCCATTGAATACCGCAACACGATTATGAATTTTGTTGGATTGTGAATTGTCATGTTTATCAAACTGTTTATAAACAGGCTAGACTTCAAATCCCCTTAAACCCCCTTTGTTGGTTAATTAGGGTATGGTGGGCCTAGACTCTACACAATAGATGTGGGGAAAGTGAGGTGTCCCCAACAAAATACGTCAAGAATTTGGTTTATCAATTTAACAGAATGTTTGCCAGATTAAAGAACATTCATCAATATGCAAAGTAATTATTATCCAATTTAGCTGTTTCTTTTCTTTTCAGTCAGTCGCTATGCTGGGATGCTGGGAACTTTGTTCTTTTTGTTCTCCACCTTTCACTCACCCACCTGGGGCTGTGAACTTGTTTATACATTAGCTTAATTGATTAGGGAACTGGGTCATAACCAATATCATATTATTACGTCGGGGTCTGGGTAGATAACCAATATCCTTATATTACTTCGGGGTCTGGATAACTGATACAATATTACGTCGGGGTGTGAGTGATAACTGATCCATTAGGGATAATACCTACCTAAACCTTGTAAATGATTTTGTACATCTTGTTGTTTGGCAGGAGAATCGATGACTGCCAGTTTACTGCCTGAAAATACAAAACAGTCGGTGACTGCTACACTATGAATCTGTGCTGCTGGCATGAGTCGTACTTTAATACCAGAGGATGGTAGCTTTATAAATCCATCTGGGTCGACTGTAGTTGTAGGTGTAGTTGTGGTAGTTCTAGGAGTTGTTGTGGTAGTTGTTGTAGGAGTTGTTGTGGTAGTCGTGGGAGTTGTGGTTGTCGTGGGAGTTGTGGTTGTAGTAGTCGTAGGAGTTGTTGAGGTAGTCGTAGGAGTTGTTGTAGTAGTCGTAGGAGTTGTTGTAGTAGTCGTTGTAGGTGTAGTTGTGGTAGTTCTAGGAGTTGTTGTGGTAGTTGTTGTAGGAATTGTTGTGGTTATTGTCGTAGGAGTTGTTGTCGTTGTACTTGTAGGAACTGTTGTGGTAATTATGGTTGTTGTAGTTGTAGGATTTGTCGTTGTAGTTGTAGGAACTGTTGTGGTAATTGTGGTTGTTGTAGGAGTTCTTGTAGTTGTAGGAGTTGTTGTAGTTGTTGTAGGAGTTGTTGTAGTAGTCGTAGGAGTTGTTGTCGTGGGAGTTGTTGTGGTAGTAGTTGTAGGAGTTGTTGTAGTTGTTGTAGGAGTTGTTGTGGTAGTTGTAGGAGTTGTTGTCGTGGGAGTTGTTGTGGTAGTAGTTGTAGGAGTTGTTGTCGTAGTCGTAGGAGTTGTTGTGGTAGTTGTAGGAGTTGTTGTAGGAGTTGTTGTGGTAGTCGTAGGGGTTGTTGTAATTGTAGTTGTAGGTGGAGTGGCGGAACTTGCTAAAGATTACAAATGAAATGAAATGTAAACTTCTTGTAATGAAAAAGGAATAGACACAATTATTTATTGTTAATTTTGGTTGTGATCGGACACGCTCTAAGCGACAATCCGCATGTTTTACAATATTTTGTCTTTCCAAAATGTTTCGAGGAACCCCCTAATGATTTGGACTAAGTCAATACAAATCGCTTTCTGTAACAGAGTTTACCAATCAGATATTAATATTAATTATGTCAGGGCAGGCCAAGTAAATGCGTCTGGTTGTTCAAGTCGGACGAAAACCCGTGGGTTTCCTCCGGGCTCTCCGGTTTCCCCCCACTGCTAAAGACCCTTACGCACAAGCGAATTATTGAAATAAAATTAAAACATGTGTTAGTTTGTGTCGAGTGGACGTTTAACCCCATTTCACTCTCTCTCTCCCCCACCCCCGCAGAGCATATTTCTTTCCTCCTCAGTCATCAACATAACGCTCTTGTCTCGCTTGACTCTAATCTCATACATACGTATGCATCTGAATGAGAAGAAATCTTGTCCCAGATGTTCTAATTTTATAAGAATCCTCGAGTAATCTCCATCTTGAAACCCATCTGCTCAAATTCCTACTCACGCCCGCCGGCCCCTGACATCCGTTAATATATTCAATTATCTTTTCCTTCTTTCACTATCCCCGCCATTGTTCTTAGATATGGTAAGATAAGTAAGTCTTACCGGACAATGTGGGAATGTATGTTTGTTTTGGAGGAAGCATCCATTGACGATCAAAACGGGTCGGTTTTTTTTACCAGATTCATAGCCATTATTATCGCATGAGTGGTTATTTATTACTTACATGATTTGAACTGTCTTAATGTTGACTTACCCGAAGTAGAGGGTTTTGGTGCAGGTTCTGGTGTAGCTGTAGGGTCAAAAGACAAACAACAGAAGGATGTTGGTCGAGTTTCCTGGAAGGAAAAAAAAACCGAAGAAACTTGATCGCTTCAATTAATTTATTTATTCGTTCATTACATGATATTTTGATGGAGTACTTACTTCTTCGGACGGGGCCATGGTGGCTAAGTGGACAAGACCCTGGCTTGCTAGCCTGGAGGTCGGGTGTTTGATCCCTGCATTGGCCGAGAAACGTTCATCCAGATTTTCCGGTGTAGTTGCCCCTTCTCACTGATGCAGGTCGGAGGGATGAAAAACCGAGGTCCGGTGCACACATAGGTGTGCGTATAAATGATTTTTTTTTTTTTTTTTTTTTTTTTTTTTGCTTTTAAATAAATGTTACAAAAAGGAAAATGTACTTATTTGATTTTAATTAAATGTTTTCAGTTAACATAAAATAAGCAGGGGTTTCGAGATGAAATTAACCAGCTAAACCGGCATTATAAGGTCTTCCAATTTTAGACTTTCAAATTTAAAAAAAAGAAAATTGTTTATTTGCAACGGAACAGACAGTATAACCTCTTACTCTTACAATGTACGGTGCCCGATACAATTTAAAATTTTCAAATAATTTGGTTTTGAAATTCCTTAATTTGCTATTTTTAACAAGAGGTCACACCAAATCTAAACCCGACACCGATACTACCCTTTATATTTAACTTTTTAGATACTTACAGTATGTAACTGTAAATACAGTAAAGATCCACAAGTTGTTGCTGTTGTTATAGTAACAGGAATGTTATTATTCCAATAACACAATCTTGATGATTTATCAAAATACACAGACTGACACATTGTCTCTTGTGAACATTCTATAACACAATTTAAAAAACTACGACTGGACCAAGTACGAATTACAACATTATTAACCACAGCAGATCCAGCAACTTTACACACTTGTTTATTTAATATTATGTTTGATAATATATCATTAGCAAATGTAGATACAAGCATGGAAAGTAATATGAAAAAATATTCCTTTAACAGCATTATTTTTAATTGCATGATTTTCCCAATTTTAACGAGGTGAATAAAGCTTGCTGTTTTCTTCGTTGGTAAAAAAAACTACATTCCCCGGTTAAGAGTTTCATTTAACTAACGCCTTCAGTCAATCGAAAGAAAAAAATAAGTTGAAATTTGTCCTTGTGTTCAATAAAGCTATTTGTATAGCGGTTAACAATATGATGTTTGGGGAATACTAAATTAATATTTTACATCTTATTCTTTTACGTTACTATTTATAATACGCACTGAAGGTGAGAAACGAAATCATTATGTACACATCAATTAGATTATGCTTCATCAGTGACGTAAATACAATAGAGAGAGAGAGAGAGAGAGAGGTATATATGTTATATTGACTAGAGTGTATTGTGGTCACGTGATCCCCATTGACGTAACGTAAACGCCGTGGGCCGACACTGGAGACTGGCCGCCATGTTTCAACCGGTAAAGAATGACGGAACTGCCTGGATGAACGTTATGTAAACAAAGGGAAATAGAATGACGAAGGGTGGATAAGTCCATTAAAAAGCAGTTTTAATTCAACAATATCAACCCCAAAAAAGAAATGATGATTGAAAGGTCTTACCTTACAGTCCTAAAAACAAAATCGCTTTGGTCAACTGACATATTTTGTGGCCTTTATTATTAAGAGTAACTCTTATAATCATCATCATCAGGAATACCGTCACCGAACTTGCAATGTGTAAATTGTGCGCAGACCTACGCAATCATGTTTATTTTATTAATTGAGCTAAGTGAACGTCCTTGAATGTATAACACATTGACATATGTCATAGAAGCGTCCTGCCATATTAAATTACGTGTAACATAAACCTGTTGCTATCAACTCCCGGCTGGAGATCTTGGTAGCATTCCTTATGTCATTGTGTAACTTTAACCATGGACTTTATAAGGTCCATGCACAGGGGCGTAAATGTGGGGGGGGGGGGTCGGTCGCAAAATCAGTGCAGTCGGCCGCAAAGTAGAGGTAGTCGGTATCAAAATAAGTATACGTCACGCTACTCACGCAAAACTTTAGTATAAAAATAGTCTGTCGCAAAATCAGCGCAGTCGGTCGCAAATTAGGAGCAGTCGGTTGCAAAGTAAGGGTAGTCGGTATCAAAATAAGTACTCACTGTATACGTCACGCTACTCACGCAAAACTTGTTAGTATAAAAATAGTCGGCTGCAAAATCAGTGCAGTCGGTCGCAAAAGGGGAGCAGTCTTAGTATAACATAACCTTGTTAACTTATCATTTTTGAAACGATGTCGTGTTTCACTCTCATTCTGTTGTAGTATAATGTTAGTCTTACAACAAAATGTAACCCAGGGAGAAAAATAGTCGGTCTCAAAATAAGTGCAGTCACTGCAGTCGGTCTCAAACACAATGCAAGAATAGATCACAAACACTATATATTTGCGTGAATCCGTGAGCCTAAATTGCATACGTCACTCTTATTCTGTTGTAAGTATGTTGGTCTAACAACAAAATTTCACCAAGGGAGAAAAATAGTCGGTCTCAAAAACAATGCCAGAATAGATCCCAAATGCTATGTATTTGCGTGAATCCGTGTGCCTAAATTGAATACGTCATTCAAAACTATAGTATAGAATAACCATGTCTGCTTGTCACTCTTATTCTGCTGTGAGTATGTTGTTCTATGAAATGTTTTCTACCACGTCAAAAAATAGTCGGTCACAAAAAAAGTATTCACCGCAGTCGGTCTCCGACTAAATGAATTAATGAGATAAACATACAATCATAAAACAATCCAAATTGACAGATAAGCCTCAAGATTCTGTCCCTTTTCTTATCATCCCCAGTCCCCCAAATTTAAAAGCTCTGTTACATATCTGTGAGTATGTTGTTCTATGAAATGTTTTCTACCACGTCAAAAAATAGTCTGTCACAAAAAAAGTACTCACCGCAGTCGGTCTCCGACTAAATGAATTAATGAGATAAACATACAATCATAAAACAATCCAAATTGACAGATAAGCCTCAAGATTCTGTCCCTTTTCTTATCAACCCCAGTCCCCCAAATTTAAAAGCTCTGTTTCATATCTGTGAGTATGTTGTTCTATGAAATGTTTTCTACCACGTCAAAAAATAGTCGGTCACAAAAAAGTACTCACCGCAGTCGGTCTCCGACTAAATGAATTAATGAGATAAACATACAATCATAAAACAATCCAAATTGACAGATAAGCCTCAAGATTCTGTCCCTTTTCTTATCAACCCCAGTCCCCCAAATTTAAAAGCTCTGTTACATATCTGAAATTTTTTTCGCGCCTTCGGTGCGATTCCATTATAACATCATTCTTCTACTCAGTTACATATCTGAAATTTTTTCGCGCCTGCGGCGCTCGATACCATTTTAAAATCATTCTTCTACTCACCTGTTGTCTTATACCGTCTCGACACTATCAAATTCACGATTATAGCGAACTGCCAAGTTTGTAGTACCACTGGTGTGTGGGGCGGGGGTATGTGCATCAGTCGGTCGCATTTTGGCTAAACACCCCCCCCCCCCAAACGAAATCGTTATGTACGCCCCTGTCCATGCATTAACTTGTTGTTGGCATGTCTTATTTAACTTTCTTTGTCTGATAAACTATATTAATTGTTAAACCTGATATGATGCTTGATACATTAGACAGGTGTCTAATGAGCTCCTTTGTCTTGAATACGTTTATAAGCTCAGAACAGGAACGAATCTAGAGTCAGGTCCAGGAGGCCGTGCTAGGCGGGTACCTAGATGAAGGTACCTAATGGATACTAGTTAGGTCCAGTCAGGGCTAGGAGTTTTGAACTTTGCTCCTTGCAGTGCACATAAAACATTATTTTGGATAGATCTAAATATTTTTTTGGACGATTTGAAATGAATGTTCTGCTTGATTGACAGAGATTTCTGACTATACTATAGTATAGTAGCGTCATCCAGGTGATGAATAAAGAAATAAAATAGATTTTAAAAATAATCTAGGACTTCTATCATTTACCAGTAGAATAATATCTGATGCCGATAGGATTTTTTTTTTAAAGGAAAATATAAACAGGGCTAGCAAAGCCTTAGTAGGCCTATATGGATTTCAATTTCCATGAACTGGTGTCTGATTTTTCTTTGCTTAAAAATACGGCGGTATATTTAATTTTACAAAAAAAAACAAACCTCTTGATGAGATTTTTGTAGTAGCAGCAGCGATTTAAAAAACATATTACGCTTATAAATTATTTTTTACAAAATTTGTTTGGGGAATGAAGTTTTCAAGACTTTCACTTATTTCTCCTTAATATAATACTTTTTTTTAAAAAGAAAAAAAAAATAGTTCGGGGGTTTTAAGCGAGTTTTCTGAAGAAGAAAAAAAGAAGCATAAACTGATATTGCAAGAAACATTCGCTTTATATTTATTCTGTACATCTGTGAACACAATGTCGTCCTAATTAATTAAATCCGAAGGGGGGGGGGGGACTAACAGATAACAAAGCAACTACTATGCAACTACTGGCCAGTGAGTGCATGTCTGTGACTTAACACTCCACTCCAATAAGCAGACTTACTCCCCGCGATATTTTTCGTACAAAGCCGCATGTGTGTATAATATGTAATTTGCGCAATTTTCTAATAATTAAATAAAACATTAATTTTGAGGTTCGCTAAACAGACGGACCTTGTAATCATTACATAATAAAAGTATCAGTACTAATAAATTAAGTGAATGGATCCGACGGGTTTTCGCCATTTTCGGCCTCAAGCTTCGAGTGTTCGACATCTTCTCGCCGTTTTTATTAAATCATTTTAGACAATTATCATGATTATACTATATCTATTAATTCACTATTTCACTTATAACTTATCATACCCACTTATTAAATGATAAGCCACTCCCTTTTCGCCTGACATTGAATTTACCAAAACAATAACAACTTTGCGACATATTGGTATATGCCAACGCATGCTAAACTTTCCCGGTTGTAAAATGGCTGCCAACCCCCATAGTCGGCACGCGATCACGTGACCACCATACACTGTAGGGTTCAACGCGACGAGAATATGCCTTCACTTGATCATAGAACTAAATATTTAGTTCTATGACTTGATACACTCACTCCGATCGTCTGATACCTCGCTCTCTGTTCGGATAAACTGGTGATTTATCTCGACAACCAATGCCAATGTCTGAAATGCTGTCTGGCTACATTTCCGGCAGTCTGTTTCGCAATATATAGTGGCGAAAATATTCAATCACAAGGAGTAATCCACTACGCCCGTTTGTCACTTTCGTCTCTCGTTGGATAAACTAACGATTTACCAGACTACTTTTAAAATTATTGGGGACATCGTTGAGGTTCGCAAGTCTGTGGGGCCGGAAAGACTAGTGATCAGGCGATAGATGCATCCGATCAGCTCTATATATCTCTACGATCGGTGCCGGAATTCTGTCCGGTAGCATTTTCAACAGTTAATTTTTCTAAATTTTCTTGGGGACTTCGTTGATGTTCGCAAGTCAGTTCATTTGACACTTTGCTCTCTGGGGTCGGAAAAACTAGTGATCGGGCGACATACGGCATCCCATCAGATCTATTTATCTCTGCGATCTGTGCCTGGATACTGCCAGGTAGTATTTCCAACAGTCTATTTTTCAAAATTTTCTTGGGGAGGTCTTAACACACCTAATTTAAAAAATGGAAAAAAAATAAACTAAATAAGCCTAATGTAAACCTTTTCAAATGTGACTTGGATTTTAAAATATTTTCGAACCCTCTGGACAAGTAAAATAGGTTGTAATGGATAATTTACACAACAGGTAGGACACTTAAACATCTAATATTTAGAATAAGGCTATTATTTATTTACTGGAGCTGCCAAGCCAGCAAGAGTGTTATTGTCCCTTTAAACAAGATAAATATAACCTATAATAACAAGATATACATGTATAACCAATAATAACAAGTGAACAAGATAAATATAACCAATAATAACAAATATACAAGATAAATATGTACATAAAAATATAACTGTCACATCTAAATCTTAAAGAAATAACAAACAGTTTGATTGTTTAAAGTTCATTGCCCGTTTTCCATTTACGTTTTCCGTGACGTTTCCGCCACCCACATAGAAACAGTCTCATTACATATGCATTAGAACGCTTTTTTCACAAGCGAACACGGGCCTAACTGTTTCATAAAGGCATGGTTAATCAACCTGATAAAACAGTGAGCGAATGTTGAAAATATGTTCCATCTGGAAGCATGGAACTAAACAGATACATACCTGTAACTCAAATCCATTGCATTGCACTGATGCACAACGGACCAAACAAAACCGGGTCCCAAGTGCAATCGAGGTCGCTGAGATGTAAGGTTAGGGCACGGGATTGTTGGCTATGGTTAGGGTTAGGTTCAAGGTTAGGGTTAGGGTTGTGATTAGCGCTAGGCCCGCTTGAATCTCGCGACCTTTGATCAACCTTGAAGTTTGTACGGGAGAGCCAGGTTACATAATCCGTTTGTTGATAATTAATATCAAATGGTCTAGTATATGTGGTTTAAATAATCGAGAGTGAGACATTAAGTAATATTGAAACAACACGAGTGACATTGTCCCGAGCTGTTGCTTCAATATATTACGCAATAACTAGAATAAATAATGTACGCTTGACACATTGCCCGTGCCATTATTTGAAATAATGATACGCCAACATCAAATGATGGCGTCACATCTTTAGTTTAAGTATAGATAATGTACGCCAACATCAAAGGGTGACATAACATTTGTATCTTAACATATTTTAATTGTCGCTTATGCAATATGCTTAAACAAAAAATGTTGCGCATCCATTTCATGATAAAATTTGGTGGGAAAACCAGTTTGCCGTGGCATGAACTTGTGTTAAAATCAAATCTTCAAGTTGTACTTCAGTTAGACTGTTCACAAATATAATTATGAGGTTCCAAACAACTAACTTTTTTCCATTGATACGCTTCTTTACCGTCTATGCAAACACAGTCACCTGTAGACCACTGCACTGCTATCCAATTTTCAAAATCAAGGTTTCCTCCATTCCCCCATTTCCATTTCAGGCCAAATGCATCATACTTTAGTCCTATGTAGTACTTTCCTTCTAACCCTGAAACAGAGTAAAATACAATCATTCCATATTGATATACAGTGGACTCTGTGACTTCCGACATATTGTAACGATCCCGTACGATGTCGGATTTGACAGAGTCCACTGTATATATTTACGCTAGCATAATGAATGAAATGAAATAGCCTTTAGCGTCCTACTGGTCTGCTCCAACAGGGCTAATGAAAACGGACATAAGCCAGACAATGTACAATTAGGGACATTTTGCACGGACAGCGGTACGATGGCTTATTTCGAATTCCAACTGCAAGTTTTGTTTTTACGTGCACTGCCAACGCATGCACGGGTCCTCCATTTTCGTCCCATTCGAACGACTTATTACGCTAGCAAGCACGTACATGTTTTCGTTTTACGATCTATGCGCATCAGGGTATTGTCTACTACAGTTAGTAAGTGGTAGGAATAAACCACTGTTGAAAAAAAGCCCCCCTGCTTAGTAAATATATAGCTACACAGAGACGCAGGTCGTGGGTACCAGGGGTGGATCTAGGAATTTTGAAAGGGGGGGGGGGGGGCGCCGTAAAATGTGGGCACCGACCGCCGCTTGTATTTCCTTGCATCTGTAGCCATTCCAAGAGCTATTTGGCTGATATTTTCGTCTAAGTAATCGTTCGGAACGGACATATTTGGGTCTGAGGCACTTTCAGCAGTAAAAAAGGACACTGTCGAAAATTGGCGGGGGGGGGGGGGCATAATGCCTCGAAGGAAAATATTGGTGTCGGTCATAATCACATTAGTGATAGAACTGCATGTTCCAAATATAATTTTAACACAGAGATCATTGCTACGATAGATGTGTAATCAAGAGCAGTACAAAAGGAAGTGACGAACACAAAAGGAAAACACCAATATATAACTGAATGAAGTGACGTGTGACGCTGGATACACGGGCAAATTTCTGCACAGACAATTCCCTCGAAGACCAAAAGTTGTTATATGAGACTGTGAGGGGATATCTGACAATTCAATAAAGTAATTGAATGTCATTCGATAACAGAACACTCGATAAATAGAAAAAGTCCGGACATTACCATGTTTTTATTCATTCAATTCCTAATAAAAACAATTTAATACACGCACTTTTTCTATATTTGTTCGTTTTTTCTTTATAGTGATATTCAATTTCTGTTTTTGAATTGGCAGATATCCTCTCGCAGTCTCATAGGCAACTTTCTATTGGCATTTGGGACAATCAAAAGGAGTAGGTCCATTTTAATTCCATAAATGACATTCTTTATAATGTATTGCCAATGCTTTAAATGTATTGACGAGGTAAGAAACATTCGGAAAGGAATAGGAACATATTGAAATCAATGTGTTGTATACACTGTTGTAAAGCTACTGGAGATATCGATGCCGTAGTTTTGAAAAGTTGTAAGTGCCACTTATGACCCAAGTGGCGTTTTGTTTGCATTGGATCATTGATCAAATTAGGGGGCTTCTCTATGCAAAATTCCACTGAAAAATGCTTTCAAAAATGCCGATATCCTAATTGCGTTATTAAGATTGGAATAGGTTTTTCTCTTATATCTCAAAGACTAAATCAGGCATTTTTTGAGACTTTTAGACCTGTGACATTTTATCAAGATATGTATCGAGGAATGTATTGGTTCTATTCAGCAGTGAAGGGCCGAGGTTTCAATTTTTACCTTGTACGTGACAAGGAATAAGGTCACCCGTCCACCGTGGGTATTCTCAGGGTCCTTTGATTTTCTTCCTCGGGGAATCACGTGGCTAAGAGGGTAAGGCACTGGCTCGCTAGCCTGGAGGTCTGGTGTTAGATTCCTGCATTGGCCGAGAAAGTCCATCCAGATTTTCCGGCGTGGTTTCCCCTTGTCAGTGATTCAGGAGGGAGAGCCCAACATAGACAGCTGTCTAGTTGTTCTGATGGGACTAAACACCGAGATCCCGTGTACACATTGGCGTGCACGTAAAAGTTCCCTTGGCAGTTTGAATTCAATGTAAGAGGGCCGTAGTGCCTCTGCCTGGGCAACATTTCCCCCACTGTATGGCGTATGTATGCCCGTCTTCATTAGCCCAGGTTAGGTGCAGAACAGTAGGACGTTAAACCCCATTTCATTTCATTTCATTTCGATTTCCGTCCTGCTAAACATGCGTACCATTAGAGATTACAAATATAATTGGATGTTGACAATCTCATAAAAATACAGATCTATATTTCGTTTCGTTTTTTTATACTTCCGATGGCCTACACTACACTAAGATAACTGACCAGTTGTACTGGGGGGTCGCGTCAGGCTCGTATAAGCCACTTTTGACCCTATGACGTCATACATTGATTAATCAACCAGTGTTGAGGTTTCTAATGGATTTAACAATACAACTTACCTAAATTTTCTAAGTGCTCTTGTATGTCCCATTGTTTCTCAAATGTATCCACTACGACAAGTCTGCCACCATACACCCCGCAAACGCCAGCGGAATAGGGTTGTGAAGACACCCAATATGCCTCAACGTACACCCATACCCCAGAACGTGGTAGCTGAACATAATTTGGCTCCGTCATGTTTGATGGTAGTTCAATACTCGCAGAGCTTTGGAGAGAACTGTATACCAAGGTAGTTTGGAAAGACGATGTATCCATGGTATTTTGGTTAAACGAAGTCTCGATCGTAGAATTAATCAATTCTGTAAGAGGAGAAGTTGTCGTTACTAAGAATGTAGATGAATTTTGCATTGTAGAAGTTTCAGAAGCAGCATTCTGAACTGTTACCGTTCCTCCCGGTATAACCGAAATTTCGATGCTAGAGCTGTGGACAGTGCCAGTGGGGACAATTGTGGTTGTTAAACTTTGCAGAGTCTCAGGAGTCTCAGATATTTGGGCAGCGGATTTGTTGGTGGATGTGCAACATGCAGAATTAGCTGGCACATTCTGAAAAAAAACAACATAGAACATTTATTGATAAATTTATTGTTGCTTTTTAAGAACATTTAAAATATTGACGCTGGTTGATCTTGGGAAGATCATTGTTACGCTTTCTGCTACGAAAGTTTAAGCTTGAAGCATTTCAGTTGGCGAACCTTCACCCTCTGATGGCATGAATATTACCAAGAATATTAGAGAGGGAGAGGTGGGGTGGGGGTAAAGTCCACTCGGCACAAACTTTGTCATTTCGGGACTAACAGTAACACACGGTTCTTTAACAGTCGGGGGAAACCGAAGGACCCGGAGAAAACCCACGAAGTTGGACAGACCACCCTACACTAGTCACGTACATACGGGGATTGAAATACAGATCTATATTTCGTTTCGTTTTTTTTTATACTTCCGATGACATATGCGTCAGACGTCATACGAGCAGCTTTGGCGTGCACGGTAAAGATCCTTGACAGTTGGAATTCGATATAAGAGTAGGTCGAAGTGCCGCTGCTCGGGCAAAGTTTACCTCATAGCACGTCGTCTTTAGCCCAGTTGGAGTAGAACAGTAGGACGTTAAACCCCATTTTCATTTCAATTGTTATTGAAATACAGTTTAGAACCAAATTTAAAAGACAAAATTTTTATACTTACTGAATACAGCTGTACGTATCGTAAAGGGCCACAAGATGTCGTTGTTACGGCAACGGGAATTTTGGCGTTCCAATGACACAATTTGGCTGTTTTATCAAAAAACACAGATTCACATCCTTCTGTTTGTGAACATTCTATAACACAATTTAAAAAACTACGACTGAACCACGTACGAATCAAAATAGTTTCATCCACAACAGATCCAGCAACTTTACACACTTGTTTATTTAATAATAATATGTTTGATATCTCATTACAAAACGTAGACACAAACATGGAAACGAGCGCTACAAAATACTTTCGTAATAACATGGTTTTTAATTTTCCGAAAATTTGGTCGACAATCTGATTGAATATAGTAAAATTGTCCTGATTACAGTTTTTAGCATTTCACGCAAAAAAATAGTTACATAACAGTAAAACTGTATTACTGTGTTCCACGGTACATGATACAAGAGAAACGGTAGGCAGACACAAGTTTAGTACCTTTTTGTTCATCTGGGAAATTAAATAAACAAAATAAATAGTTACATAACAGTGAAGTTGCACTATTCCGTTCCATGGTAAACGATAAAAGAAACGCAGTAGGCAGACACAAGTTTAATACCTTTCTGCCCATTTGGGAAATGCTTTGGGTTTAACGTACTAGTTGTTCATCAGGGAGCTCATGAGAAATAATGTAGTCATGACGCTTTTGTATTAAAACCCCAATGTCTATGGTTTCTACTACAAAGACCTTGTAGTAGGAATGGAATACGGAATACATATTTTATAATTAGTCTTATTTATGAATGTATAAAGTAAGAAAAGATAATCCCTATCGGATTCCCGAGGCTATTGATTCTAGTACAAATGTAGATATATAGATACAAGAAGATTGACAAACAGATACAATGTGTCTCCTGTGGGAACACCTACGACTATCATGAATACACACGTGTTTACCAGGTTTTTGTTTTCGAAGAATGACGCACCAGGATTGCATATATTCAATTGTGCTTTGTGAAACGACCAGGAATCGATAGCTTTAAAAATTAATTGGTTGTCGAAATGCCGCCATCCACCGGTATCCTTTCAAAAATTTGGATAATGTCTGTGGCATATTAATTTTAAAAAAAGCTTCTATACTCGAAATATGGATATAATTTTATAACCGTTTGAAAACACTATGTGGAGTCACTTAAAAGAGCGAATCTAATTCGTAAATACTCTCCAGACATTACAAAAGAAACTAATGCAATATTGTCCCCTTATATAAACGTAAACTTATGAGCTCGACAAAGGCTACTGTTTTTAAACTTGAAAGACAATGAAAGGGTGGGGCTATTGATTGTCCCAATCGTCCAGCTCTTGCAAAATGTGGATGTGTCGTGCATGGCAATCGCATGTTCGTGTGCTATGTGCACAAGATCCAACACGCTATCACTGAAATATACATCGTGCAGCAACCTTGCCATTATTATTACTCTTGGTATATATACTTAAAAAGAGCTGAACGTTAGGCATATATGATGTGGGAAAACGATCCTGTTTCTTGAAATCTTAACTAAAGATAAAATCCAAATTTCAGTGGATACTTCAATTTTGATTGGCTAAGAACTAAAATCAATGTAATATTATCCAATCAAATTACTAAAAAATGGATTTTATCTTAGTTAAAATTCCGCGAAACTGCCCCCGAGCAATAACCAGCGAGGGCAATAACTAAGTGCCTACCATTTGGAAATACGTTTCTTAATATACTAACTATAATGAACTTTTTGTGTTTTGTATTTATCAATGGTTTAGGTCACGGGTCATATTTCTGGACTGCTTTTGCCACCATGCTCAGAATAGGTAAAGACCATTTTTATTTGAACAGTAGTAAGGACGCCTGTCCAGCCTTGTGTTGTTTTTTTGTTTTTTGTTTTGTTTTTTTTTTTGGGGGGGGGGGGCTAGTGGTCTAGAGTGCCGCGCTTCGACCTCTAGCTGGCCAGTCACCTCTGGCTTGCGGCTGTGGTTTCGAGCCCTGGTGTGGAGATAGGGGCGCCTTCTCAACCTCGTGGGTTTCCTCCCACTGCTAAAGACCCCTACGCGCAAGCGAATTATTGAAATAAAATGAAACCATATGTTAGTCCCAAAATGACCTAGTTTGTGTCGAGTGGACTTTAAACCCCATTTCTCTCTTTAACTCTCGCCTTGTGTTTTGTCTCCCCATCCTATGATTTCTGCCCACTGATGAAGACCCCCAGGTGCATGGAAATAAAATTGTGGCGTTTGTTAGTACCGAAATGACCCAGTTTGTGTCGAATAGATTTTAAACTCCACTTCTTTGATTTCCAAGAAAAACTTCATCTGATTAAAACACAGATCCTATTTCGTTTCCTTTTTTTATAGTTCAAAATTTCATTTTACTTGACTAGGTTCTGGAAGGGTTGTTTATAACATGCTGTCTTGTTGATATGAGGAATAAGCCAGAAACGGCCTGTTGGTGTGCTCTGCACGTAATTCTGGGTAAACCCCTAGAAACCTCACGTCAACCCTGACGTCATAGGATCAAAAGTCGCTCGTATGACCACTGACACAACCTCTCAATACAACTGGCCACATTTTCATGTAGTGCCATCGAAAGTATAAAAACGAAACGAAATATAGATCTATATTTTGATGAGATTGGGAAAACTCAATTAGCAACAATAAATCGAATCTAGTTTGCGTGTTATTGTTTATGGTTTATGTAAAAAGCAGGCTTCACATTACTAATTAAAGATATCTAAAACAACGAATCTTGATATTGTTGGTTTTAATTGCTTAATATAAAAGTCAATTTTTTCTAACATCGATTACTATTACACACTTTAATTACGTTATGCAATTTGTACACTCGTGTTAGTCGATCGCGAATTTAAATAATAGAATATTGTCGTCTAATTGTATTGTAGAACGTCGTATCCTGGAGATTGTACGACGAAAAGCATTCAGGCTGAACCTCTCTTCCCATCAACAATAAAAAAAACCATTTCCAATCATCAATCATAAATTTCACGATATTTTTGTACAAAGAAGTCGTTTGTAAAAAATAAAAAGAAACTAGCATGCAGGGATATTGAGTGCATGAGATAGAATACCAGCGAAATATACCCATGGTCACCAGGTGGAAGCAGGGGCGGATTCAGGATTTTCAGAAAGGGGAGGGCGTGCAGCACCCACTTGGGAGCGCGAAGCCCGGCCCGTGATTTTTGGGTGGAAAAAATGCCTCCCAAGGATTAATTTCATACTAGTACTGTAAATTACGATTTCCATACTAAACTATTTGTTCTCTTTTCCCACGAGAATATATGGAGCCAAAAAAAATTCGATACCTCAAAAAAGGGGGATGTGCGCCATAAGTCATGTCAAACGGCGACGCCATATTCTTATCTGGAGAGCATGCGCAATAAACCTAACGTGTAGTCTGGGATAACCAGACGCTAGAGATTGTCTTCTGGCGTATTTAGCCGAACATAACTGATTTGAAATTTGAGTAAATGTAAATCAGTTTATATACATTCATAATAGATTATTATATGCTTTACGATTCACTTTTGTCAATTTCTAGGTTATCCCCTTTAAGTTTTATTTTTACTCAACGCGTTTATGTGGAGGTTTACCTTTCTACTACCATGGTATAGTTAGAGTGGCTAAAGAAAACTCGTTTTCCTGTTACTCCTTATAACGTGGGTGGGGTGGGACGATTTACCCAATTCTACCCAAACTACACAATACTACCCAACACCAACCCAGTATCACCACATACTACCCAATACTACAACATCGTGATGCAAACTGGACATATCATTTGATTTTTTTTTTCAAAAATTAAGAATTGTACCAGGGAAAATGTACATGTACATGTACTTCAAATGCAATACCGACATCTGGCTGTTCTATTTGCCACCCTATATCACTTAAAACAAGCAAATAATAACCCAATACCACCAATAAATACTGCCAAATACTCTACGGGGCAAAAATAACAGCCAGACATCGGCATCGCATTTTAAGTACATTTCCCGTCACATAGCTCTCTATTTTTGCCTCCCAAAACCCAAAACAAAAAAAACCCCAAATGATGTGTCCATTTTGCATCATTATATTGTAGTATTGGGTAGTATGTGATGATATTGAGGTGGTATTGGGTAGTATTGGGTAAATCGTCAAGCCATTATAGAGTAATTCAATTCAGAACATGGGCTATTAGCTACGTCGATATGATCGTTTATAACTGTCAAGTCCATTACACAAGTTCTCGGATATCAACAAACATTATGTTATACAACAAACTCAACAATATAATCCATATACACTAAGTGCAAGGTAATCGTAATGAAATATGGTAGCTTCTATGTTGTTGGCGCGATTAATGGTTTAAAAAGATACTTCTGGAGGAAGTGAAATCTGAGAAATAATTACCTGTAGTTGGCGATATCATGTAACATACTTCCAGACATTTTTAAAGAAATCTGAGGAACCGATGCATATGAGGTCGGTGGGGAGGTGTGGGATGTACACTGAAAATAAACTTGTGTTGAAAAAAAAACACCTGTGCTGAAAGAACACAGACATGTGTTAAATGTTGAAACAACACAAAACTTGTGTTAAAATGTATCAACTAACGCAAACTTGTGTTGAAATTTCTGAAACTTTTGTTGAAATTTCTGAAACTTTTGTTGAAATTTCTGAAACTGCGGTTTCATACAAACTTGTGTATAACCATCAACAAAAACTTGTGTTGTATTTTCCCCCAATATATATCCAGTATAGAAACCTTTCCCATTCAGCACCTCTCCTTTTGCTCTTTTAAACCTCCCAAGATTTATAAATGCGGTGTATAGGTATGAAATCACGACATACCTTAAAGCTCCAATAGCATTTTTTTAAGTTATATTTTTAAAATGTATTAAAATAAAGCCCAAAAATAGATTGAACCTATAAACAGTCCTACCTTGTTAAAGAATAATCCTATTAATCCTATAATTCAGTACTGCCAGTTGAGAAATTGGCAAAAATATCATTTTCAACTTCAAATTCAAACGTTTGAAGATGGCCGTCCATGGAGAGGAATGGGAAAACAAGGGAGGTAATTGAGTAACTATTTCCTCAATCACCCTGTGTCACCCTTTATAATACCCAAAAAATTTTGCCCACGACCGTATAATAGTGAGTTGACAACCTTTTGAGCAAAAGACATAGAAATAATTATGTTTTGACTTTCTTAGAAAATGTGAAATTGGAACTTTAAAGGAGTTTTGGACTGTGAAGGACTTATACTCAAATCTCTGAAATAGTACCAAAAGCGTGCGAGTTTATCTACGACAAAATGTAAAGATGGATTATGTGGGATTAAGATAGGGAGAGAAGTGGGGTTTAACGTCCACTCGACACAAACTAGGTCATTTTGGGACTAACATATTTTCAAAACAAATATTTCAATTATTCGCTTTCGCCTTTTGCAGTGGGAGGAAACCGGAGGACACGGCGAAAACCCACGACCCTTCTCCTTCTCACGTACAACCGGGGAATCGAAACCACGTCAGCTGACACAATGGTTTGCATATGATACAACGCATATGCAAACCATTCGCCCCCTCCCCTCCTAGATTAAGATAAAGACCTAATACTAATAATGTAGTTCTCGCTATACTCGCTTAAAATAGATAATGTTAAAGACATATATTGAACATTCCAGTCTCAATTCTCATTGCTACCTATTATCCATTTGGGTACCAGTCAAGTCGTCCACAAGCAAAGTCGTCCACAGTGAAGTCGTCCACACCCGTTGGTGGAGTCGTCCACAACTATTGGTGATGTCGTCCACAACTATTTCAATCCGTTAAAAAAACAGCAATTCATTGTGCTTGATAACGTTAAGGGGCAATCTGATAAACACAGATCCAATTTCGTATGAGGGGTCAGCCAATCAAATGGTCTGTCGAATCGACCGTTTGACCTTTTCATGCGTGGAACTGTGGGTAGATAGAAATCAAAACAAAACAAAAGTAGATTTTATTAAGCATGGCGGTCGGTAATTGGTTAATCGAATGACTGACGTTGTCGGGTCAAATGTCCCGTGCCTGATATCTGACGTCATAGAACGTGAGCTCCCACTATAACTTGTTAGATCTACATGAGTGTAGGCCATCGAAAGTATAAAAAAACGAAACGAAATATAGATCTTTATTTTAATTAGATTGCGTTAAGAGGATACTTGTAGAAACGTCGTGCTTTTAGAATAAAACCAGTGATTGTTTCCCATAAATAGTGTTCTGTCAGGTATTCGAGGGTCCAGAAATTTGATTATGGAGAAATATTTACGGATGCGTTACTGATTTCTTTTTCAATCGAATAGTGGTAATAATGAAATATCCTAATTGAGTCACATTAATTTGCCAAACATGTTGTCCCTTCATTTTTAATGACGTAGACACAGATTTTGTGAGGGAATTAACACATCGTTTTACGTAAATTCACGGCTAGGGTATCAGAAGCCAATTTTGGACACTTGTTAATTAAAAGTACAGTTTTAACTATTGTTCTTAGATATCGTTGTTTGTGTTGGAATACGCCACAGTGCCATGAACATTAAATTAATAATTACGAACAGTTAGGCATGGACGTGGTAAACACATCTATATTCCCATAGTTGTCTGTTATCAATTCTGTTCACACAAATAAGGATGACTTTCCAGACAGCTGACACCCTTCCATTGGTAACCTTGACTGCTGTCCATCACGGCACACCCTTGAAATAATCCTGGTGTAGCTGACCAATTTTCATATCCTACTGAGCTGCCATCAGACCATTTCCAAGCTAGAAGCTTTGTTAAACCAATGTATGCATCACCAACACCTGCCAAATCAACATGAAATATTTTGAAAAAAGGAGGTAAGATTCGATTGAAATTATACCCAAAAGTCTTAAAGATATCCTATCTTACTAGAAAAATACATACTGGATTCCCTGGAAAACACTCATGGACAAAATACAGACCCAAAATGTAAGGGTTTCCCCTAATCGACAGCCCGCCGATTAGGAGTCTCTGCACGCGTGACGCCACAGATTGCACGCGGAAACTAAGCGCCTGATGTACATGTTGCGAGACTTATAAAGAGTTAGACGTACAAGACTTTCTGAAGTAAAAATCACCAAAAAAGACGCGGGTAGTGGATAATCCGAGAATTTAATTAGGCTTCGATATTTGTAATAAAAATTCAGCGATTAAAGATAACTTCAATCTGAGAATGGTTTGTAACACCCGGGCCAGGTCACTTATTCAAATGTTTTACAAAAGTAAAACAAAGTGTACCTGAATTCAGTAAGAAGTTTTGAACGTCATTCTGTTTGATTTGGGTATCAATAACAACCAATCTTCCAGAGTTTTGACCACAGGTATATGATGCAGAAGTATGCCGTTTGGGTTGTAAATATTCTAAATAAATCCATATTCCCGATGTTGGTAACAAGGTAAATAACGTCGCTTCTGTAGTTGTTGAGCTAGGTTCCGTTACTTCAAGATCCGGGGTTGAATCAGTTGTATCTACAAGAAACAATTATCCCAAATAATATTCGATTTCGTTTCGATTTTTTCGTAGTTCAAAATTTCGAATTACTTGGTTTTACAACACTAGAGTTGTTAGCCGACACAAACTAGGTGATTTCGGGACTAACATGTGTTTAATTTTATTTCTTTAGCAGTGGGGGGGGGACCGGAGTGCCCGGAGGAAATGGCGCCCCTACCTCCATGCCACATATGCTCACACCAGGGCTCGAAACCACACCCGTAAGCCAGAGGTGACCGGCCAGCTAGAGGTCGAAGCGCGGCACTCTAGAGCACTTGGTCATCCCCCCCCTGCACCATTAAGACGTTAGGATATAATTTCAATCGAATCTTACCTCCCGTTTGTACAGTAGAACTCGATGGTTGAACAGTAACTGTCAGGGAGTTGTTTGAAGAACAACATTCAGAATCCAGCCCAGTTTCCTTAAAACAAATTACAGTTTAAATCAAACATAACTCTAGGAAATATATAAATAACTTCATAATAAATCGTGTTTTACAAGAACGTGAATGGTGTTTCTTATTCTGTATATGGTGTGGTATTTACGGGAGATTATACATAGAGCTGACAGATCTCACTATAATAGCTAAAAACATAGATATGGTAAAGAAAATTTCTGTCAAATTGCTCCATGCTGAACCGAGCTATTTTCGATTGAATTTTAGGTCTCGATTATCATTACTAATGTCGGTAAGACAAAAACATAGTCTTGATTATCCATCTTAAAATTAAATCATCTTTTCACAATGTATTCAAATCCATTAAATTTTGCAGGCTAGCGATGGCATTGATAGTTGATTAGGCTCTGGATAAGTTAGTTAATGTCTAATACACAATGTAGATAACATAAGAGGCCGTTCACACCAACGGCGCATTGGTGGCGCTTCAGTGGGGGTAAGTTGGTTGAAGACCCCATCTTTATATGCCTGTACAATGGCCCTGCACATTTCCGGAATCAGCTCTGATATGGTAGAGATACCACATCGGAATCCATATGCCAGTGACCTGTAGTTGTCCCCAGTGGCCAGATGTCTCAAGATGATTGCTAGTTCGAGGCCAGCGGATAGGGGGTGCCTGTAGTTAGTCTGCTGCTTCTAAATGACTGGTGCCACTCTCTCCAGGATATCATCGAACACCTCAGGGGTAAATCTGGTGAAGTTTCTGAAGGCAGCAGGTTCTTCTAATCTGAGTTGTGTATCCAGGGTCTTCTAATCGGAGTTGTGTGTTGATCATACTGTTTTCATCTTTCTTCAGTGAGCCATGGCCTGGTCCAGCAGCTCCTGGTGAATAGTCTTCTCCCTCCTGCTGGTAGGTCAACCTCCTCTTCCTCTTCAGGAACTTCTGGGTCTTGTAGTTCTGCCATCGTGTTGTGGAGTCACAGATGCAATTTTCCAATGCGTGTGGTGGAGTCAAAGATGCAACGATTTTGTGGATCTGCTCTGGATCAAAAGCGGCATGAAATAGGGGATCTCGAAATTTTCCAATGCGTAACACAGCTTAACAATGCACAACAGAGCTTGAGGATCGTACCCGAGCATGATTTAAAGCGTCACAATGGCATCAAAGCGTAATAAAGCTTATCTTCAGGAACTTCTGGGTCTTGTAGTTCTGCCATCGTGTTGTGGAGTCACAGATGCAATTTTCCAATGCGTGTGGTGGAGTCAAAGATGCAACGATTTTGTGGATCTGCTCTGGATCAAAAGCGGCATGAAATAGGGGATCTCGAAATTTTCCAATGCGTAACACAGCTTAACAATGCACAACAGAGCTTGAGGATCGTATCCGAGCGTGATTTAAAGCGTCACAATGGCATCAAAGCGTAATAAAGCTTATCAAAAGCGTGATTTAAAGCGTAACAGAGCGTAAAAAAGGCCTGATTAAATCGGGAAATAATTCGTCCCCCAAAGCGTAACGGAAAAGTAAACATAAATGATGGCGCTTGCTCGGTGATTTAAAGCGCGACATTCGCCGTTGGTGTGTATTAGACTTAAAGAAATAAGTAGATTTAGCTCTTGCTTTATTTCATAAAGAGTTACTTACATAGTGATTATTGTGTTATTATAAGTGTTGTGAAAATGGAGATTTTCACCCGTACAATGGTCGCGAATTAAGCTAGTTATGTATAAAAAAAATAATTAAAAAATTCTCCTTACTTACGGTAAACTGTAAATACAGTAAAGATCCACAAGTTGTTGTTGTTGTTATAGTAACAGGAATGTTGTTATTCCAATAACACAATCTTGATGATTTATCAAAAAATACAGACTGGCACATTGTCTCTTGTGAACATTCTATAACACAATTTAAAAAACTACGACTGAACCAAGTACGAATGACAACATTATTATCTACAGCCGATTCAGGAACTTTACACACTTGTTTGTTTGCAGATAATTGTGTGATGTTATTTCCGACAGATTTGGATATAAAAACAAAAAACAGAATTATACTGTTGTTTCTGTAAAACATGTTTGATCCAATTTCTACCGTATATCCTGAATACAAGCACCTAATATATCTCAAATAAAATGGGGTTTAACGTCCCACTGTTCTGCTCCGACCGGGATAATCAACTAATATCAATCAACGAATATTTTAAAGGTCATTGATGGTACTTAACTTAATTCTAACACTTCTTACATCTGGATATGAAAACAAAATGAAATGAAATGGGTTTTAACGTCCTACTGTTCTGCTCCGACCGGGATAGTCAGCTAATATAACTCAAGGAATATTTTAAGAGTCATTTATGGTGCTAAACTAGATCCTAACACTTCTTTGCGACTGAGTATCAAAATAAAATGTCCAATTTGCATGTATGGTGCTAAACTAAACAATTCTTCTCGCCTGGAAATCAAAACAAAATGTTCACCTAAATTAATAAACTTGTATCTTCAAGAAGATTCGTTGAACTATCTGTTATTCTTCTTAATCAACCAATAGAATGCAATTAAATCTCTGCTTTATAAACCGTTTAAACATAGATTGCAACGCTCATTGATTTTACGGTAAAGAAAAATCCCTTAATGTAATTGCCGTTATCTCCACTAAACCAGCAAAGCCACAACTTGAGTTTTAACAATATTCGTTCCAGATAAAAATCTGGAACGGTGTGGTCTGTAAGTTTACCATAATGTTATCTAAATACTAATGCTTTTAATACGACAATGGAACCAACATTGTTTGTTATAAATAAATTATTAACTAATATCACTTACAATGAAAAAATAAGATGTGTAAAAAAGCAATCTGATTAAAACACAAATCCTATTTCGTTTCGTTTTTATTGTTCAAAACTTCGTTTTACTTGTCTTTATTACTCTATGATCTGGAAGAGTTGTTATCATTGACTTGTGCTGCATGATGTGAGGAATTGGCCAATGGAACGGTCTGTTACGTCACGTCTTGGCCTTTTAATGCACGGAACGGTGCGTAAACAACAAGAAACGTCAACGCTGACACCTGACGTGAACTCCCGCTATATCTTCTTGTGTGTAGGCGACCGAGGGTATAAAATGAAAACGAAACGAAATATAGATTTGCATTATAATCAGATTGGTAAAATTTGGAGGATAATGTGAAAACTAATGACGAAACATAAACACAATTGTCAACCTTGTTTATTGCATAAAATTATAGAATATTTCGTTTATATGATTTCTATAAACTTTCTGATTCTTCCGGCTCAAATACATGACTATTCACCAATACTTGGCAGGAAACGTAAATTCATTCATTGTTTTTAATGCAAGACCAAAAAGTAAAATACAAAATTATGCGTTGACCATTCGGTGACCAAAATTCACAAAATGGCTAGAGCAATCAGCCTGAAAGTAGTTAAGTCTCTAACTCAATATCATCAAAAATCTTCAACTTTGAAAACACGAATTTAAATCAACATTGATGCCGTGATCTTACCGGAAAAAGATGGGTTTCTGATATCTAATATTTAAGACAAAATAAACATTTTACCATTGGTACACGAATCGTGTACCATAATGCGTTTCAGGCCCAGTTTTAACAACAGACTCGAGGGACGAGGGTAAACACATTGCACCAAATCAAACGACGTATGTAGACTGGAAAAACCAGACACTATAAATTTGCTGGCTTATTTCCCCGAACATAACTGATTTGAAATTAGAGTAAAAACGGAAACCATTGAATGTAAAACAGTTTATATACATTCATGTTAACTCTAGACGCGTTAGTGGAACTAACAAAAGTGTCCATTGAAAAAAAAAAGTACCACAAACTGGAAATATATGTCCTGTTACCAAAGTCTTACTGCACTATCTGTCAACATTACTGGACAATACTGATTCTTGAAAGCATGCCTTACCGTTGAAATATTTATAAAATTCGAACCAAATCGAGATGTCTTAATTAACTCCTATCCTAAGTGCATACAAGGAGTATTTCGTGACCCTACGACCATATCCTTAACGTTTATGGGGGACTGGTTCATATTGTCTAGCGGGAATAGTGTAGAAGTGCACCTTTCGTGTATTTTCCTGAAACTCGTTGATTAAATGAAGACAGGACTCTTGTTGGTTGTTAATTGCATTATATATATTCTTTGGTAAACAATACTCAACAGCAGACAATTAATATAACAATTATTTCGGTTCTATGCTTAATAGAATATAAGCTCCAATATGGATATCCAAATACAGGTCTGTTCTTAGGCATGTGATCTAAGTTGATCTCCCAAGACACTTGTGTAGCAAGCTCAGTCCCAATTCTCTCATTTGGGTCTATTTATGCCCATGCATCGCCTAGGGCATTAATCC
Source organism: Patella caerulea (assembly GCA_036850965.1). Taxonomy (NCBI): domain Eukaryota; kingdom Metazoa; phylum Mollusca; class Gastropoda; family Patellidae; genus Patella; species Patella caerulea. Next base: position 6,598,471 of record JAZGQO010000001.1, read on the forward strand.
TATAAATCTATCATCTATACAAACAATATACCCTGGAAACTAAAACGCTCTCGCCCGTAGACGTTAATTACAATTAATAAGATAGATTTAAAGTGTAAAACAAGGAATACTGGAGACATGTGAGATAAATAAGACAATATAAAATAGATATAAATGGGGGTAATTAAGGTGGATTAAGATCCATTAAAATATGGTCTTCAAAATTAAGTAATACTGTACGGATGATATTGTGTTGGTCATTCTAGTAATCTATCAACTCACTTTTATACGATCATTCCGATCATGGGCATTATTTCCCAGGCATAAAAAATCATTGACACAGAAAATAATAACACAATTACCCCCCTTGTTTTTTTTTCCATTTCCCCCCATGCAATGGCTATATTCAAACGTTTGAATTTGAAGTTGAAAATGATATTTTTGCCAATTTCTCAACTGGCAATAGTGAATTATAACAATTTAATGGCAATAGTGAAGGTAGGGCTGTTTATAGATACAATCTATTTTAGGGCTTTATTTTAATACATTTTAAAAATATAACTCAAAAATATGAAATTGTTATTTTAAAGAAAGACCAATAATTGGTAGACGTAGCTCTTGTATAATGTATGTTAAACCAATATAAGCCATTAAATCTCTTTTTTATGTATTGTAAAAGATGTATTGTTGCATTTATTGAATTATTTTTTTATTCTCCATATAATGAACCAATAGAAGGTAATTAAATCTCTACTTTATGTATTGTAATAAATATATTGTTACATTTATTGATTTTACGGGAAATCACAATCTCCTAAAGACAATGTCGCAATCTTCGTCAATGAAATGAAATGATGTTTAACGTCTTACTGTTCTGGGCTAATATTACAGTGGGCTATGAGGGTAATTTTGCCCGGGCAGCGACGCTAAGGCCTACTCTTATATCGAATTCCAACTGCCAAGGGATCTTTTACGTGCACGCCTATGTGTACGTGCGTCCTCAGACTTTCGTCTCGTCCGAACGACTAGACAGCTGCCCTTGTCATGCCCTCTGTCCTGCACCACTGATGACTGGAAACGACGCCGAAAAATCAAAATTCCTGAGAATTTTCTCGGTCAATGTAAAGATTGAACACGCGACCTCCAGGCTAGCGAGTCAACACCTGGCCCACTTAGCCACTGAACAAAAAAGGTGAATAAACAAAAAAAGATTTTAACACTTTTGGCTGAAACTATTTTGGGCACGCCAATATACCATAGCCTTATCTAAAACATAATGCGTTCACAATAACAATAACCAACCACTTAAATATTTAAAGGATTTTTTTTTAAACGATATTGGTTTTCGATAAAATGCTAAAACGTTTTGTGGGCATGTCAATGTATCATAATGTTATCTCGAAGTTAATTCTCTCATAATTTATATTCACTTAACAATTAAAACAAAATTGCAAAGGTTTTTTTTAACAATTATCCAATTCGAAGCTATGGCGAAGATGTGTTTCAAATTAGAGTAGCTAGACGAAGAAAAGAAGAGATGTAAATTAATGGCTGTGAAAACAAACATGACAGATGAGTAATTAAAATCAAAACACATATGACAATACCTTTATCTATATAAATATTTGTAATATAATCAGCTTTGTTCATCGTGTCTACGACATCGCCTTGCATGGAAACTGGCGATAAAACCCACTGACTAACTGGAGAGAGATAAGAGAAATGGGTTTAACACTCACCCAACAAAACTAGGTCATTTTGGGACTAACACGTGGTTCAATTTTATTTCATTTTAATAAACCCACGAGTTTGGACAGGCGACCCTACTCCTTGTCACGTACAATCGGGGATTCTAAACCGCCAGTTGACTCAATGACAGGCTTTATGATACAGCGCGCACTTGCTAAACATTCAGCCCCACCCCACCCCGAGTGGAAGCGAACAATAAGCCCCACTGACAAACTAATCATTTAATCATTATTTTCTTCATATGGGTATTGAAATGTAGCATGTTAATAAATTCACAAGTAGTAAATCGATGTCAGTGATCAGTATTGTAATTTTTAAAAGGAGATTTATCTTGTAATCCATTGTAATATTGTAATCCATCCTGCTATCTCCATTGGATCTAATCTGATTTAACACAGATCCTATTTCGTTTCGTTTTTATAGTTCAAAATTTCGTTTTACTTGTCTTCACTACACTAGGATCTGGAAGAATTGTTATCATCGACGTGTTGTGTACGGTACGAGAGCTATTAGCCAATGAAGGTATCTGTTACGGCGAGCTTTAGGCTTGTTTTGCACGGAAGAGTGGGCAATTCACTAGTAACATCAATGCTGATTTGTTAATCCGGCCCCGAATTCACAAAGCATTTTCAGACTTGAGTTGACAATTTGCTCACTTTCAATCACTGTTTATGAGAAATATCTTTGATAATGAAACACAGAACTTTGCACATAGTTTCTTATTAGGGTTTTTGATACATTAAAACAACAAAAGATTCATAAAGTTCTGTAGTTAAGTTAAAATAAGGTGAAGAAGTTTGAGTAAATTCTCAACTTAAGTCTGACAATGCTTTTTGAACTCGGGGCCAAATGTCCGGCGTCACATGGTCAAAAGTATAAAAAACGAAACGAAATATGAATCTGTTTTTTAATCAAATAACACATGATCATTTTTGATTTGTGTTTTAATGTTTTATATTTATTTAAGATTACCTGTCTTTAATGATTTTGTTTCATCTTTTATTACTTGACATGCTCAAGACGAAATGCGGGAAAATTAAAGAGACGGTGGGGATGCTCGATTCACAGTTCCGGAATTGAATTTCAAAAATGGTGTCAATCGAATGAAAAGGAGAATTTCGGTGTACAAGGCATGTGTCGACTGTATAAAAAATATCTCAACCAATCATGACAGTAGAAACATATTTTTTACCTAGGAATGCGTCACGATTTTACTCACTCCACCTCAGCTGTCGGGACTGGCAGAACTGTGACAGGACTGAATTCCGCGCCACTCGATTGTAATTCTGTCGATTCCGGACGTTCTGGAGTGTGAATCGAGCATCCCCAAAGAGTGTAAAGCAGTTATCTCCCTTTAGTGAGTTTCTATTGCCGCCCTTATTTCAAAATAACAAAACAAATATAAATTGAGGGAAGAAGTGTCAAAAAGAGAATTAACTATTAATTGCATATGGTTATTTTGCCTCACTCATTAATAAGTTTAATAATTCAAAATAACATTTCTTTGAGACCGAGGGTTATAAATGGTTTTCAACATGAGCTAACCAAGTTATTGTGCGACAAAAAGATAACTTGTGTAGAAAGCCCAGTTTAACCGGAGTGGGGCTCTCGGCCTGACTAGAATCGCCCCTAACCCCCTAACGTAGCGAGAAGATTATTTCATATCCTTTTGAATGGCACGCATACGTAACACACAATTAAACGGTCTCTAATACGAGAATAATTATTTTATATTTGATCACATACAAAATCTATTCAATTTCGAATGACATACATGTAAAAGTCTAGAAGCCAAGACCGATCACCGAGTGGAACTTCACAGAGAAGGTCGAGGCATAGCTCAGTCTATCTCCGCCCACTAGATCGATTACCGTGAAACTTTCATCTGGAATTTTGATTTTTTTTCCCCTGAACCGCGGGGCCCCCTAAACTGCGGGGCACTGGGTCTGGGCCCACCAGGCCCATGCCTAAGCAGGGCTTTGATTGTATACACATTAATCTACGATAAGTTGAACAGCATTAAAATGAACATTAACATTAATCTACGATAAACTGAAAATGGATGTGCTAGACATTTTTATGATCGGATTGCTGTCCATCATTATATTTTTTCGCATATATAATCATGACTTTCAGTGCAGTTAACACCCTTCCATTTCAACTCGCTGTTTCGGTCCATCACGGCACAATCAAGTCCACTTGCTGGTGACCCACTGGCCCAGTTAACATAATCTAGTGCTTTGTCTGGTTTAAGCCATCTCCAAGTTGATTCATTCCTTAGTCCAATATAAGCTTCACCGCCACCTGTACAATAAACATATCTCGTTATGTTGGGAATGTATCTACATATCGAAAGCTTTAATTCAAAGATGGTTTCCCTCGTACCGACCCCAAATCCATCTTAAAAAAATTATATTGCGAAAAAACTAACCCACGCCCATAGAATGCCCAATCTATCGTGTGATTGAGGAAGGGTTCATGTCCAGCTTGTGTACATACCGTTTGTCGCTGAACATTTCCCATATATATCGATTCCTAAGTAACAGCCTATATTATTCTGTCGAAGTTTACTTCCAGAGTCTACTGGGATGTTCGCACAATCGTTAGACCAACACAGCTCTCCATACCCTCACATTGTTGTCGTTTGCGCCCCCGTCGTTGTCTTTCAGGGAATCCAGTATTTTTGTCTTCAGATTGGATGTCTGTACTTTCCGATTAATGCAAGTTTTAAAACTCTCAGGTTTTAATCGTGGTGATTCTACCGGAGCTCATCATATACTAGGAACAATCCTCTCGTAACGCACCGCACGACAGTGGGAACAAGAGAGGGGGAGAGAGAAATGTGTTTTAACGTCCACTCGACACAAACTAGGTCATTTCGGGACTAACATATGTTTTTTAATTTTATTTCAATAATTCGTTTGCTGGAGGAAGCAGTGGGGCGAAGCCGGACAAAACCCACGATGCTGCTCGACAGGCGACCCTACTTCTTGCCACGTACAACCAAGCTTAAACCACAACTGACATACTGGCATTGATAATTTTTCCCCGATAATTACTTTCAAATGAATGTATTTAAAACAAAGTCTACCTGAATTTTGAATGACGTTTTGAACATCATTTTGTTTGTTTTGGGTATCAATGACAACTAATCTTCCACAAAGATGGCCACAGGCTGTTTCAGCATTCATTCCTGTTTGTGGTTTCAACCGTTCTACATAGATTGATATTCCCGATGTTGATAGAAGGGAAAATAAAGAAGTATTCGGCGTTGAGCAAGACTCTGTTACTTGATAATCTGGTGTTGAAGCAGTAATATCTACAAGAAACAATAATCCCAAATAGAGAGATATAATTTAGAAAATTTGACCGTCGCAAACGCGTTTCCTGCCTCTGAATGCAAACACTTCAAAGTTATCTAATATAGCCTAATTAGGATGGGCGACTCGAATTCCCATTAACCAATCAATCGTTTACAATCCGCAGAGACAGGACCGTCGGAAGAACATTTTGGAAATTTAACTGCTGCAAATCCGTTTTCCTGCTATTTCAGTGTATGGATACAGCAGAAGCTGACCAGAATCCCTAACAACCAGTCAACCGTCTCGGGGGTGTGGGGGCGTCGCCATCCCGGAGAAAAAAATGGAAAATTTAACTACTGCAAATGCGTTTTTCTGCTTTTGTAAAACGTGAGTTAAGCAACTTTAAAGTTCTGTAATGGTTTTGTACCCGAAATCACACTATATATCGATCTGAATTCAAACCATCCATTCACACGGTTGCCGCGACATTCACAAGTAATAATCGATACCCGAAAATGTCGCACAAAGTAGAGTGGCACCAGACAATTTTTTTCAGTACAGATTCGTGGTATTTAATTTAAAAAAAAGTAAAATTGGAGTTTTATTAGATTTCGGGCACTTCATTTTGCCAACTAAATGAAATAATTATTTTTTTTCCACTATACCCGTCTGCCTTAATAAGTAAAATTGTCCGAAAATTTGGGATTTGTAATTGACTTAGTATACCCTAAACTTTGTAAACAAGATTCTTACTTAAAGTTACATTATGGGAGATAAGATTAAGAGCTGGCAGGTCTAACTATAATAGTTCAAAACTAGACAGTGTAAAGGTAATTTGCTGAAAATTTCAGTCAAATTGATCCACTATTAGCCGAGAAAAAAGCGTTAGAAATATTCACATAGCCTCGGTCATCATTACTCAAATCATTAATATAAACAGCATAGTTTGATTGATTTAATTATCAACGGCCATTAAGCGGCATATATGAATTTAATCAGCCAACATTGAAGGCTTTTGCCATCAAGAGTTTATTCTTGTCTGCATATGTTAATTAATGTCTAATTGATTATTTAGATAACATTTCAGGCCTAAAGAAAGACCTGTAATAAGCAGATTTTGCTCTTGCATAATGCTATTTTAATGACATTTTGGTAAATATATTGATAAAGAAATAGATTGACGATCCTTATTGTTTTGTGTACATTCAGTTTATTTTCAATTTATTGTATTGAATAAAATAGACATTCTTTCAGCTATATCTGGCCCACTATCAAGAATGTTTGTCATAATGCAATCCTACCTTCCTCCGTGTGTGCAGTAGAACTCGGCAGTTGTACAGTAGAACTCGGCGGTTGTACAGTAGAACTCGGTGGTTGTATAGTAGAATTCAGTGATTGTATAGTAGAACTAGGTGGTTGTATAGTAGAATTAGATGGTTGTACAGTCACTGCCAGGGGATTATACGAAGAACAGCATTCAGAATTAAGCTCAGTTTCCTTAAAGCAAAACATCATTTCATTTAACCAAACAATTATGAAATGAAATCAGTTTAACTCCCCACTTTTCGGCGTAGTCTAAAACAAAAGCATCGAGCCTAGTCATTCGGATTGGAAGAATAACTGAGGTCCCGTGTACACTTAAAGGACAATATTGGTGTCAGTCATTATCGTGACACTACTGATTACACACGTTCCAGATATAATTTCAACATAGAGAACATTGCCACGATAGATGTGTAATAAAGGTTTCATGAATCGGAAGTGACGAACGCAAAAGGAAAACATTGGTTATCCTTCCACATAACTGACTGGAGTGAAGAGTGATAATACATACACGGGCGAATTTCTGCTCACTAATAATTCTTTCGAAGGCCAAAAGTTGTTATATGAGGCTGTAAGAGGATATCTGACAATTCAGAAAAGTAATTGAAAGTCACTAGATAGAAATAGAAATAGTCCGTACATTCACTTGCTTTTATTCATTCTATACTTAATAAAAACATGGCTGGCACCAATAGTGTCCTTTAATTAGATACCAACAGTACAAATTTGTTATTTTACTTACTGTAAACTGTAAATACAGTAAAGATCCACACGTTGTTGTTGTTGTTATGGTAACAGGAATGTTGTTATTCCAATAACACAATCTTGATGATTTATCAAAAAACACAGACTGGCACATTGTCTCTTGTGAACATTCTATAACACAATTTAAAAAACTACGACTGGACCAAGTACGAATTACAACATTATTATCCACAGCAGATTCCGGAACTTTACACACTTTTTTGTTTACAAATAATTGTGTCATGTTATTTCCGACAGATTTGGATATAAAAACAAAAAACAGCAGTAAAACAAAGTTTTGATTATACATGTCTGGATTTAAATCCTATCGGGGACAAAAACAACTAATTCAAATTGAGAAATATTCTAAGAGTGATATAATATAGTGCTAATCAAAATCCTACCACTTCTTTGCGCCAGGAGAGCAAGACGAATGAAATGAAATGGGTTTTATCGGAGAGCAAGATAAAATATACACCTAGCAACTAAAAGCTCAAACGACATTGTATCTGAAAATGACTTTTTTATAGTGAAATAAATGTCTATTACTATAAATCAAAAACAGAAGGCAATTAAATATCTTTTAATAGTTACGAAAATAACAAAAAAAATCCTCCTAATGAAATTGTCGTTATCTTCATTAACCAGACCCGAATGTCACAATATTGGTTCAAGGAAAAGTATAATAGTTTTGTTTTTGTATGTCAATACAATATAATGTTCTCTGAAACTCATAGCTTTCATAATAAACATTATAGTCCGCCTTATTTATTACAAATAAAACAGAATTGTACATCGCTTTTTAAACTATTCTTAAATTGGAAACTGTATATTATGTTACAAACGGAGAGGCTGGGGAGTCAACTGGCGTGCTTTCAATCCCCCGGTTTATATGTGCGAGGAGTAGGGTAACCTGTTCAACCTCGTGGGTTTTCTCCTGGTCCTCTGGTTTCCTCCCACCGCTAGGAACCCCTAAACGCTAACAAATTATTGAAATAAAATTAAACCATATGTTACCACCGAAATGACCTAGTTATTATTAGGTGGACGTTAACCCCGCCCCCCTCTCTCTCTCCCCTCCCTCCCCTCTCTCTCTCAACGGCACATCGTCCATTTTGCTTTAACTAACTCTCTCTCTCTCTCTCTCTCGCTCAACGGCACATCGCCCATTTTGCTTTAACACCCCCCCCCCTCTCTCTCTCTCTCTCTCTCTCTTTCTCTCTTCTCTCTCTGTGTAAACACAGTTAATTATAAAAATTCGACTATATGTAATTTAATTGATCAATAAAAACAACCTCGTAACTCTAGCCGATAATTTATAAATTATTAACAACACATAAGATAATTAACAAACCTAATTATATGTTCAAAGATAATACAATGCGTATTAGAGAAAACTGTATAAAGGGGATTATAGCAATAACAAAATCTATTCACAGGGAACAGAGATTTACTTCTATTTTGAATCCTAGTTAATGAGTTATTTCCATTTATACGCGAGATACAAGAGATTATAGTCCATTCCTGGTTTAATGAAGGTTACTGGGGAAATAGGAGATTTACTGGGTGATGGACAAATGATGAACTTGGTATTTCAGGAGGTCTGGGTAATGGGTTCTGAATCGGGTTAAAGAGTGACTTGTTTGAATTTTGAAGATTATCACGCCAATTCAGGTGCCAAATTTATGCATGGATGCCTAACTAATCTCAGTAGCATTTTATTATGGACGCACACAATGTCAGCATTATGGGCGCCCCTGCGGGATGAGGCAGCCCACAAATCATGCTGTTTGAATTTAGAAAATTATCACGCCGATTTCGGCGCCAAATTCATTCATGGGCGCCTACCCCACAAATCATGCCGTTTTGGGCGCCCCATTGATCAAGTCGTGGGCGCCCAACCAATTCGGCATTATGCACTATGTGCGGTCCCTACATTATAAGGCACCCCATCAATCGTGTCATTATGGGCGCCTCTGCGGGATAAGGCACCCCACAAATCAAGCCGTTTTGGGCGCCCCATCAGTTGTGGTGTTTATCGTGTGGGTCATTATGAGGCGCCTCCCGATATCTGTCGCTAATACTAATATGGAGACGTTGGTGGTTGACCTCGTATTGCGTCCTTTGGCGCCCATTGACGGAGTCCCAAATCCCCAACATAGGCATACAAGGACTGGATGAAAAGTTCTAAGCTTGAAAAGGATAAATCATTTGGTTTGAAACAACGTTTGCCACCAACAAGTAAGATTTACTGAAGGAATTATAGACTTAAGAACTGCAACTGTAGTGCTATTAAGGTCTTTTGTAGCCTACCATCTTGTGGACCTACCAATTTTTAGGGGATGACGCCCCTTTCCTTTCCGCAGTAAAGAAGTGGGTTGTGGAATTTAATCTTGGCAGACCGAAAACCTTGACTATGATCCGCATTTTTGAAGGCCATCTACAGCAACCATTTAAGAAAATATTAAAGGGGCGTTATAAGATATTAGATAAAGAGCTGACGGTTCTCGTTATAATAGTTAAAAACTAGATAATGTAAAGAGAATATGTGAAAAATGTCAGTCAAACTGCTCCACTCTGAACTGAGATATTAGCGATTGAATTTTATGTCAAGCCTCGATCATTATATACTAAAGTCGGTACAATAAAAAAAAATAGTCTCGATTATCCATTTTTGTATTTAATCATCAATTAGCGTTGAGCAGCAAATCAGATTCACATCCAGTGAAAGTCTGGCATAAAAGATGACATCGAGGGTTGATTAAGGCCTTTTCATGATAATAAATGTCTAATTGCTAGTTTATTTAACATATCAGGCCTAAAGAAAGACTTACAATAGGCATATTTACCTCTTTCATAATGTATGTTTAATCGGGTGCATGGGATGGTGATGGCTGATCGACGATTTACCATTCGACAATTTGCCAATGTTATCGGCATCTCTCATAATTTGGTTGAGCACATTATCGCCAACGAGTTTGGAATGACAAAAGCTTCTGCAAGATGGATGCCAAAGCTCTTGACTTCGCACCAGAAACATGTCAGATTCCTGACTTCCCGTGATAATCTGCGCTGGTTAGAACGTCTCTTTAAATGTCACTCTGACATTACACCTAGTGAATATGTAGCTTACTCCGTAGCCCAATAAAACAGTTCGTTTCTACATTTTTAAAGTAAACCACTGGATTCATATACTAAAATAAGGCCGTTCTCTCTATCCCTTCACATCCAAACTCGTCTGTGTGGGTCTCCTCATAGAACTTGCTACACATTCCCCTTTAGAGAGAGAGGGAAAAGAGAGAGAAGGGAGAATAGAATAGGGTTTTACGTCCACTCGACACAAACTAGGTCATTTCGGGACCAATATATGGTTTAATTGTATTTCAATAATTCGCTTGTGCATATGGTCTTCAGCAGTGGAAGGAAACGGGAGGACCCGGAGAAAACCCACGAGATTGGACAGGCGACCCTACTCCTTGTCACGTACAACCGGAGATTTGAAAACACGCCAGTTGACTCAATGACAGGCTTTATGATAACCATTCGACCACCCAACCCTTTATGAATCACATAGTGTCTGACTCTCGCCCAGATCTCTGATGGGTTTCTACCTTCGGGTTTCAGCTTTTAACATAATAACTAACGTACGAAAATTAATTGGTGGCTAGCACGTATACAGTGAATGGTCATTTTGCTCAGTAATTCCAGGCAGAATTTGGCTAAAATCGTCCGGGAAATCGACATCGGTTGTCACATATTCATGCTTTTGTAGGTAATATGAATATTTACAAGAGTCTGATCAATTTCATATCATCGACTGTGCACAAGGTTCAACAAAATGAAACAAGGGTCATTACAGTGGAAATTATCACCAGAAATTGCTTAAATTCAACAGAATTCTTCGTTTTAATAATCTCAGTAATGCATTTGAATTTAATACAGATCGGATGATAACTTTGGCATTATGGGGTTTATAAAAAGAGAAACAAGGGTTATAACCCTAGAAGTAATTAACGGAAATTGATGAAATTCAATAGGATTCTTCGTTTTACTAATCTAAATAATGAATAAATATTTCATCGGGTTAGAGCGTTCACAGGGTTCAATGAAATGAAAGAAGGGCCATAACTGTAATTAATGGAAATTGTTGAAATTCAATATGATTATTCACTTTACTACTTATAACTGTTGTGTTGTCGATAGAGCGTTAACAAGTTCAACAAAGTGCAACAAGGGCCATAAGTCTAGAAGAATTTAACAGAAATTGTTGAAATTCAATAGGGTTCTTCGTTTTCTTGATCTAATTAATATAAATCACATACAGACAGGATGAAATTTTTGTCGACAGCAGGGACGGATCCAGGAATTTTTGCAGAAGGGGGTTTGCCAGGTTTCTATTACGGAATTCTGCAATCATCGTCTCTAAATTACATAGGCATACATACAAATTGCGCTTTTAAAACAGAGAAATCATTTTTATACTGATGTAAGATCACTTTGTGGTGTAATTTCATTGACGGATCTAGGAATTTTTGCAGAAGGGGATTTGCCAGGTTTCTGTTACGGAATTCTGCAATCATCGTCTCTAAATTACATAGGCATACATACAAATTGCGCTTTTAAAACAGAGAAATCATTTTTATACTGATGTAGGATCACTTTGTGATGTAATTTCATTGATGCAAGGCATTATTTGGACTGTAGAGTGTTCACAAGAAATTGTGGCCTACGACCAGACGGACGGACGGAGGCTACGACAATATACGACCACATTGCCATGTGGGCATATAAAAATAGAACTGGCCTGCAAGATAGGTGCATCGTAATACCCATTTCCAAATTACTATAAGCGCCATTCAGATATACTTTTCAAAATTATTTACTTGTCCCTTAACCATATCTTGGTGTTTTATAAAAAGGAACACTGTTTTAATCATAGATGCACGGTTTAATCATTTTCACATTGGTATTTTTAGAACGGCTCAGTGATTGAACAAATCTCAACAGCAGCAGCGTCTTTCCTGCTATCCCGAAATTCTACGCCAACACAAACCCAACCACGTTTTACAAAATAGAACTTAAACTTCTTTAAAAAAAAACAAAACAAACAAAAACAATCACCGCAATATTCGATATATCCACGGTAGCCGACTTTCGTCGTTAGGAAATTTCTTTAGTTTCTTGCAATTGTCTTTCAGTACATCATTATAATAGAGAGAAAAATATTGGTAACTATATTCACTATAATCATCATCTTTGTCTTCATCTAGATCATATGAATCAAAATCATCAACATCGTCATATTCATCGTAGCCATCATCAAATAAATACAGATCGTAATATTTAGAATGAAGAACGTCTTTTAAGAGTAGAAATTCGTTTAGTTCGCGAGGTAGTTCTAGATTCTTGTGTGCTTGGTGTATTATCAACCCAATCCTCTGTCTGACGGCTCTCCTACATATAGATTTGAGAGATACATTATTACAAAATAAATTAAATGTTTTTTGGTGTGGCGAGTAAAGTGATTCACCCTGATCTTCTTGCCTATCCTCCACATCAAAATTTAGAGTTGTTGCTACTTCTTCCCTATGAGCTCCACTAAGATATAACAGCTGACTTAGGTCATCTCTTACATGATGGTTAAGTTCATCCAGACTAATAAGCTTCAAGCTACTTTCAACTGACGACGTAACTAGAGTCTGGAGACAACAATTTTGAGCAACTAAATATCGAATAAAACTAAGAACCATCGTTGGTTCCCAGAACAACGGAAAACATAAAACTGTTTGAATAATTGTGTTACCGTTAATGCACGGAATATCAAGAATTTTGTGATCACCATTAGACAGAATTAGTTTAAAGCATGTCAGATCAAATACACTTTTATAAAAATCAAGATACTGCAGAGCTGATCTTCCTAAATTATCGAAAACGTTAACCATTGCACCGGCCTTAAGTAATTTCTTTACCAGAACTCTGTCATTTTTCATAGCTGCAAACATCAAAGCAGTTCTTCCGCTATTGTCTTGTAAATTTACATCTATACCAGCAGTAAGTAAAATATCAACACACTCCATGTATATTGGATATATCTGTCTGCAATATGTCTGAACAACATCATTTACCTGTCTCTTAGTCAAGCCGTCTTTGAACATTGTAAATCCAATGACACAAAGATGGAGGGCTGTGTGACCTTTGTTATTCTGTGCATTTATCTCTAGTTTAGGACGACGTGTTAACAGTTTTAAATATTTACTGTTTAATAAAATTGCAGCGATCATTGACGGTGTATTGGTTTTCGCGCACCGATGGTTTATATCCAGTCCTCTGTTAAACAGCCATTTAAATGTTTTTGACGAATAATCAAAATTTACTCGAGCCAGTAGATGCAGCATTGTTTCTCCTGCAGATGTAGCACCAGTTATAATCAACTGGAATCCAATATAATGATACAAAACATCCAGCCTCTTACACATGAGAATTTCATGAAATAATTTAATTCCATTGTTAGTTGTCATCAGATCTGATCCAAAATGCACCAACAGTTTAAAGATATTAAAGCAATCTAACAAGTGATACTGTACACAGTAACTAAGTGCTGTATTACTATTTTTATCAGTAAGATTAATATCTGCACCGTTTAGAATCAGATAATATATGACACGAATATCAGCTTGTTCTTTTATAAAGAACATAATTGGTGTCTCTAATAGTCTGTTCTGGTGATTCAAATTACAACCGCCTTGTGTTAACATATTTATCAGTTTATATTTTAAGTTCACCAACTCATCCTTCTCCTTAACTAGTGGGGATCGACGGATTGCCATGCCCAATAACGGCGTATTGCTCATTGACTTATCTGGCAAATTTACATCGATGCCTTTGTTTATTAATGTTTTCACAATCTTTATAAATTTGTCATCACACCCACCACACAGCGATCTCAATACCCAGTAGAGGATATTTAGTTTATTAAAATCAACAGACTCAATATTAGCTCCGTGATCTATCAGATACATTATAATATCTAACCATCCACCTCTAGCGGCTATTAACAGAGGTGTATCTGTCGTTTCAGGTGCATGGTTGACATCAATACCACCTTGAACTAACTTTTTCACACACTCCAGTAATAAAGCAAGAAAACTTCTATCTTTCTGAGTTCTAAAATGACGGAAAAGACATAGTAATATATTTATCTGGTTTTTATCAACACAGCGAATATCCGCACCATGGTCTATTAGATATATCACAACGTCTATCAAGCCATGTCTTGCTGCCATTAATATAGGCGTATCTTTATCGCTATCCACATGATTCACATTCACACCAGCACCAACTATTGTAGTTAGACATTTGAAAAACAACTCATGTCTATTTTGTCCAAGAAATCTGTAATTAGTCAATAGATTGTGTAAAACACCACGATATTTAGTATCAACATAATGTACATCAGCACCATGATCTATCATATCTATCACAATTTTATACCACCCTTTATCAACACCTGTCAAAATAGCTACTGCCTGTTCCTGCGACGATAATGTATCCAATACTGCTGGTAAATTCCCGTCGTTTTTGGACAGTTTCAGCCTGAACCACAACCTGAAAAATACATTTTATATTTATAAACCACTTTAAATTAAAACAAACAAGGATGTATTTGTAAACCGCCTAAGAACCCAACAATGATCCACGGCTCGGCAATGCTATTCGATTTCGTATCAAAGAGACTAAATCATACATAAACAAACAACAAAACACTCAAACAGAGATTAGTTAAAGGAAGATATTGTTGTCAGTCATTATTACATATATATGTAATAATAAAATAAAACCAAGTACGAACAATCCAAACCATTAGATAAAATTCGAAGTCCTAAAAAAAGTTATAGGCAAAGTAGTTTGATCAGCAAATAAATGGGCTGTTCACCGTGTACAAAATACCCGACAAACAGTGGTAATAGGTGTCCGAGAGAGTAAACTTACCCTGCCTGGCGCCACTGGTTAAATAATTCCAAATATATTTTTAACACAGTGATAAACGGGACTCGGCGACGAATATGACAAACACGAGTTGTCCTCCAAATAACTGACTAAACCTTTTCTTAATGTCTAGGAATTGTGACAAATTAATCACTAATATGTCAAGATACTGTTAACAAACAATTGCTTCTTTCCATTTAGTAAGTTGTTTTCTACAATAATTTGATTAAAGTGCCTTGGCGATTTTAAAGTCGTACTGACGTATTTGGTGAGTTTTTTTTTTTGTTTTTGCTGTTTAGTGTATAACTTTAAATTTGAAATGAAATGAAATGAAATGGGGTTTAACGCCCTACTCTTTTGCACCTAACCTGGGCTAATGGAAGACGGGCATACGCCATACAGTATGCTACGAGGGAAATTTTGCCCGGGCAGCCGCGCTACGGCATACTCTTACATCGAATTCGAACTGTCAAGGAATCTTTTACGTGCACGTGTACATGGGATCTCGGTTTTTCGTACCATCCTAACGACTAGACAGCTGTCCTTGTCAGGCCCTCCGTTCAGTATCACTGACAAGGGAAACCAAGCCGTAAAACCCGAGATGCACTTTCTTGGTCAATACAGGGATCGAACACCCAGCCTCCAGGCTAGCATGTCAGCGCCTTAACCACTTGGCCACGTGACCCCCCTTTAAATTTGATCTGGTGTTTTTATGCGATTTTTTATGGTGATTTTATGCGATTACTTTGAATTTTGATATATGTTTAGATACCATTACAGAGATGTATAGCCTGGAGAAGGCGAAGGGGGCGGCAACAAGCTAAAAAAAAAAACAATTTTCCGGCCACTCAGGGGACATGATTCAAAAAGTTACGATCTGATGGGCTCAAATATCGAAAGGACCCAAGATCTAAGGGTTATCAACAAACATTTCAAGTTTCATCCAAATCGGTTCAACATTGTGACCTCTACATCGAAATCGGTTCAAAATTGTGACCTCTATAGGGTCCACAACCTTGATATAACATATTTTCACACTATTCGCGTGCAAACGGCGGCCATTTTGTCTGTCAATTTTGGTCCGATTTTCACGAAATTCGAACTCAACCTTCATAACAATGTAACCGTGATATAATCAAGCGTTTTTTTTTAAATCGGATAACAATTTTGATCTCAAGAGGGACCACAAGCTAAAAAGGGTGATTTTTCGAACAATCAGGGGCCATAATTCAGAGAGAGAGAGGGGGAGAAATGGGGTTTAACGTCCACTCAACACAAACTAGGTCATTTCTGGAATAACATATGGTTTTTAATTTCTTTCAATAATTCGCTTGCGCGTAGGGGTCTTTAGCAGTGGGAGGAAACCGGAGTGCCCGGAGGAAACTCACGAGGTTGAGAAGGCGCCCCTATCCCATGCCACATACGCTCACACCAGGGCTCGAAACCACAGCCGCAAGCCAGAGGTGACCGGCCAGCGAGAGGTCGAAGCGCGGCACTCTAGTCCACTAGGCCAACCCACCCCCCCACCATAATTCAGGAAGTTACGATCCGCTGGGCGCAAATATCGAAAGGAACCAAGATCTTTGGGCTATAAACACGCATTTCAAGTTTCATCCAAATCGGTTCAAAATTGTGACCCTCTACACTGTTCAAAAGCTAAAAAACATGATTTTTCGTACAATCAGGGGCCATAACCATGAAGTTACAGTCCGATAAATGCCAATATCGACAGGAACCAAGATCTTAGGGTGATAACCCTATATTTTAAATTTCATTGCAATCGCATAAAAATTCTGACCTGTAGACTGTTCACAAACAATTGTGGACGGACAAACGGACAGGGGCGACGACAATATACGTCCACATAAAAATGTGGGCGTATGAAAAGGGTACGTCTACCCGAAACGTTGTACGATTAAACCATCTTTACTACCTACAAATCTATGTGTCATGCTGTTCTACGGAGATTCTTAAATTTATTATTAGGATATACAACTTGTAAACAACACTCATAATAACTTTGCATCAGAGTTCAAACGGGCGATGTATAGCCAACCTTTTTCCTTCCTCTTCATCCCAAACTATTACTCTCATATCAGACATGCTTCCTGGTTCTTGGTGATTTTCTAATGTTGGTGGTGGCGTTCCCATTCAAATTAAAGGACTGCACTGAAAAATATGATTATATATCGCTTTCAAAATAAAACAATAATAATGCCGATCCGAATTTAATAATCTATAATTAATAATGGATAATGTTATGTGTATATAATTTAACTGATTTACATTCATCAATCGTTTTTACTGTAATTTCGTGGGTTTTCTCCGGATACTCGGTTTCCTCTCGTGCTAAAGATCCCAACGCGTAAGCGAATTACTTGAATAAAATTAAACCATATGTTAGTCCCGAAATTATCTGGTTTGTGTCGAGTGGACTTTAAACCCGATTTCTCTTTATCTCTCTCTATGTCTCTCTTTCGCATTAGCGATATGAAACAGTTTGTCTTGATCGTCTGTAGCTCAAGGGTCTGGATACACTTACTACATAGGCAAAGTTATCCAGTCTATAAGTGAGTAGTGAAACTTTCCAAAAAAATGTTGTTTACATAGATCATTCAAATACATAATTTACATTTTGTCAAGCTAAATATACCCTTTTTAATTCTTCTACGTGGCTAAGCCGTTTCCTGCGTAGATTATTCTCAGTTTACTCTACTTTTATGGTCGAGCTGAAACTTCCGGATCTAGTCATGCATTCATAGGGGATGCTCGATTCACAGTCCAGAACGTCCCGAATCGACAGAATTACAATCGAGTGACGCGGAATTCAGTCCTGTCACAGTTCTGCCAGTCCCGACAGCTGAGGTGGAGTGAGTAGAATCGTGACGTATTCCCAAGTAAAAAATATGTTTCAGCAGGCATGATTGGTTGGGATACTTTTTATACAGTCGACGCATGCGCTGTAATCCGAAATTCTCCTTTTCACTCGATTGACACCAGTTTTGGAATTCAATTCCGGAACTGTGAATCGAGTATCGCCATGAAGTTAGCAAACACATTTCTAGCGTCCGGTACATGATAATAATGCCAATGTACATAGCATACCAAAATTTAAAATTTTTACGTACAATTTTTAGTCTCCCTCTCCCTTCTTTTTTTTTGGTGTAGAACCGATGAAAAGGGTTTGAAAATACATTTCCTGTCAGGATTTGGTGAACATTCATAATTTGGATGCGGAAGGGTACCTGAGTTGAGAGGTTTGTTAAGTTAAAAGGTAGGCCGAAAATTGCATGTTTAATTGTCTCTACTTCCAGCTTGTGTATCTCAAGCTTTTCTCCACTCGGCAATCATCGACCGATTCCTGAACCTACATCTAGTCTCGGCTGTATGACGAATTCCACCATATTGGAATACTTTAAAGGTTACGGATGAAACATGGCTGCGCCCATGATGTCTTGGATCTACTTTAAAGGTCCGGGATGAAACATGGCTGCGCCAATGGTGTCTTGTTTGTTTGTAATAGCGTCAAGTTTTCCTGTTAAAATAAACCGGTAGCGGTATCGCAAATGTATGGGCGTAGCTACATATCACTTACTCTCATACAGCCGACACTAGATGTTGGTTCTGGAACGTGCTGGAATCTCTCGAGATTTGCTGAGTGCCTGAAATGCCAGGAAATCACGTTTCCGGCCTCCAATTTCTGAAAATATCCTATAGGGAGACCCCCACCCCCATTGCGGGGCTTCGCGCCTTGGCGCTTGCCACAGCTCTGCAGTCGTTGATCAGGGGCCCCCACATGTTCAAGGCCCCCACCATGGTTAATCCTGCGTTTCACAAATTACCAATGTTTACTTTGAATAAGACCTCATAATAACGATGCACTTATGCATTTAGTAGCCAAGTCTTTCATTCAATATCATCCAAACGTCTTCGAAATTGAAAACACGATCATTTCATTCGCAAATACAAGTAAAGCGACATTTTTAACAATAAAATACGAAACTAAGGATTGATTATTTTATGCCACTCAGGGTCGTAACAAGCTCAGAGCAACAAGAGGCGGGAAGTGTTCTCAGCAGAGGTGCTGTAAAATTGACGGACATTGTATATCTATTGTTTTATGGCCCCCTGTGCCCTCTCACTAGTTACTGGCGTGATCCATTGATTATATAGATTGTTTAATGTATTGATTATACCAAACGTTAATCTTCTCCAGTCTGCTGTGTATTTACAAAATAACTTACATTATATAATGTATGATATACACTGTTTTAATTTTATTAGTGATAAAATAAATATTTGTTGTTTATGTAACAATAAGTTGTGCTTCAATGCACACCAACATCGGACACATTCAAGTCCCTTTGGACCTTAACATATTTAAGTTAAGTTTCATCTGAATAGGGAAAATATTGCAGCCCCCCCCCTCCCTCTCTCTCTCTCTCTCTCTCTCTCTCTCAAAAGGGATTTAACTCTCGACCTCACACTCGAACTTTTGAGCTTTAACATATATTTTAAGTTTCATCTAAACCGGACTTAACTCGTGGCCTCTAGCGTATCCACATGTCCACATCCTTGGTAATACATGCTTTTATACTATTAGCGTAAAGAAGAGATGCCCTTTTGACGGGAAGGGTCAGTGATGTAATCAGAACTCTAGAGGGCCCACATACTAAACACACGATTCATACCCCATGAAGTTACAATACGATAACTTAATGCCAATATCGAAAGGAAAAGAGGGTTAGTGATATAAACATTTGTTTTAAATTTCATTAAAATCGGAGAGCAGAAAAATATGATCTTTAGAGTGTCCACAAACTAAATGTGAACGGACGTATAAAAATATATAGATGAATTACTGTAAAAACATTTTCCCTCGTTCTATTGTTTTTATTCACGTTCCGTCATTCTATTTATGGAAACAACGGGAGAACTTTCGTGTTTCTATGAAAACATACTTAAAACCTTTTTGGTTACACAATGGTTGTAGAATTAATACAAGTATGATTAATTGTAGTTGAGCAGCTTTAATTATATATAAAAAGCACATAAAATGACCATATAAAAGTGGTATATACATAAAGTCTGTATTGATTTTAAACACTTTACAACAATTTACTTCAAAGACATTCATACATCTTCACTCAAAGTCACAAATATAGACTTTTCCTAAATAAACGAGTTTGACAATTAGCGAAAACACTGTCAATTTACCATTGACGTCACAGTGACTAAAAGTTTATTAGAAAAGAGTATTCTTCAGTAATTAAACAATATAATAAGGTACCTTTTGTGTTCTTAATACAAAAGTTATTTTTTAATTGACTTTTAGCGATGTTTTTATTCAACATTTCTGCTATTATTGATAACGTTAAAGACAATATTGGTGTCAGACATGATCACATATGTGATAGAACTGGTTAAATACGTTCCAAATATAATTCTAAAAACAGATCATTGCTACAGTTTCAAGAAAAGGAAGTGACAAAGTCCGTGGATTACCATGTTTTTATTCAGTATCTTATCGCGTGATATTTGATTACTTTTTTGAATTATAAGATATCCTCTCACAGCTTCACATAAAAACTTTTGGTCTCCGAAGCAATTATTAGTACGCAGACATTCATCCGTGTATCTGTTATAACACGTCGCTTCGGTCAGTTATGGAAGGATAACCAATGTTTACCTCTTGCGTTCGTCACTTCTGTTTCTTGAAATCCCTATAACGCACACGTCGTACAATGGTCTCTGTGTTAAAATTATATTTGGAGAGTATTTCACCAGTTCTATGACATATGTGACGCCAATATTGTCATTTAAGTATAGAATGAAAAAAAAACAAGGGAAACAACGGACTATTTCTATTTTTCTCGTTTTCCTTGGTCTATATAGTGACAATCAAATCCTTTTGTTTTCGTCACTTCCATTTCTTGAAATCTTCATAATGCATCTATTGTATCAATGATCTCTATGTTAAAATTATATTTGGAACGTGTTTATCGAGTTCTACCACACATGTGATAATAACTGATACCAGTATTGGAATGTGTTTAACGAGTTCTATCACATATGTGATATTGACTGACACTATTATTGTCCTTAATATACATATACATCGATTGAAACATTACCGACTGGACTTAAAACTTAATACTAATCGAGATAATGTTTTAATTGTTTCTATGATAATTAATTGCTATTTTTAAATATCATACAACAGTTAAATCGTTATCTCTATTATTGCTACTTAAAAAGATTTCCAGGCCCCGAGTTCACAAAGCATTCTCAGACTTAAGTTCAGAATTTGCTCAACTTTCAATCGTCGCTTACAAGAAATATCTTTGATCCAGAAACACAAAACTTTGCACATTGTTTTTTTTTGCTAAGAATTTTATAAATGACTATATTTTAGTTGAAATATGGTGAACAATTTTGAGTAAATTCTCAAGTCTGAGAATAACAATAAAATAAAAACCAAGTGCGAACAATCCAAACCAATGGACAAAATTCGAAGTCCTAAAAAACGTTATAGGCAAAATAGTATAATCAGCAAATGCTTTGTGAACTCGGGGCCAGGTTAAAGGTTCCTCATTAATAAACAGCTATTAAATTGGATTTTCTGTGTTTGTTTTGTTCAGTGTTGGTAACCCTGGTGGGTACACTGGGGGTCACGGTGGCTAAGTGGGTAAGGCGCTGGTTCGCTAGCCTGGAGGTCGGGTGTTCGATCCCTGCATTGGCCGAGAAAGTTCATCTCGATTTTCCGACGTGATTTCCCCTTGTCAGTGATACAGAAGGAGGGCCTGACAAGGACAGCTGCCTAGTCGTTCGGATGGGACGATAAACCGAGGTGCCGTGTACAAATTGGAGTGCCCGTAAAAGATCCCTTGGCAGTTGGAAGTCGATATAAGAGTAGGCCGTAGCGCCGCTGCCCGGGCAAAATTTCCCTCATAGCACACTGTATGGCGTAAGCCCGTCTTCCATTAGCCCAGGTTAGGTGCAAAAGAGTAGGACGTTAAACCCCATTTCATTTCATTTTCTGGTGGGTACACGTTGTGGAAATCACATAGCAGGTATCAGATATACTTCAACTAAAAGGCAGCGGTTTGGTTTTATTTGCATTCATATTTGACACCTGAAAAATAACTAAATTATTATCAAATACAAAGAACCCAACATTTTAGTGGCGTATGGAAAAGATTTAATAATTCTTACAAAATTGCTATTTTGTGTACTATGTAACAAAGGGCTTAAGTGTCAATTCTTTCTTGATACAAAAAAACATTGAATATTTGGAATACATCATTTAATTTATTGTATTTGTAACATACAGATGCTAAAAGAGAAAATACTCTGGCGTCTGCAATATGGTATCAGTCAGCAAACACATTTATAGCAAAATCCCTACTGTGAGTTGTAAGTTAGGAGGGGTCCGATTGGACCCCATGTTCCTGTTAAGGGTTGGAACTGATTCGCATGTAACATAACTTTGCATGTGGAAAGCAGATGAATACCGGTCTCTTCGCTACGTTTACAAATGTCACTAAATTACAAGGCAGTGTACAGTTGGTATTAGAAAACACTATAAAACATGTGCATGAGGTAAATGGAAACACTACCTGTACCGACAATGGTTCAACGGTTGTAATTTGGCCAAGGGTACTCAGTGTGGGTGTTGGCGAGGGGCGGGGGGGGGTTGTGGTCTACTTTGGACAATATATAATATCAGTGAAATGAACTTATAAACAAAAACAAAGTAGATACAGGAAATTACTGATTTCAGAGATTGGCAGTTTCTGGACATGTGTAAAACGTACCAAAATCGATCCTGGCATTCAGGATTAAATTGATTATTCCAGCAGTTGACGTAAGCATCATCATAACGTAAACCGTTCGTTCTCTGTAAATGTGGGGGGGGGGTGTAGAGTGTTTGACCAACAGCTTCACGAACACCAAATTCTTCAAACAAAAATAGAGATTTTGACAGTTCTTTAAAACTACCGATGCTTAAAATTCTACCAGCTTGTATCATCGGCTTTTTATTTTCAATGCGGACGACTTAAGTACAACGTGGGACAGACCTACGCTACTCAAATTATTATTGGATATTTGTCTTCATTGGTCTTCATGCTTCATTGGATATTTGTCTTCATGCTTCATTATTTATTTGTCTCCATGCTTCATTGGTTATTTGTCTCAATGCTTCAGTTGATTTGTCTTCGTCGTCATGCTTTAATCATTACTGCAACATTATGTAAACAACTTTTGACATAAATAAGGATGATTATCCACGCATGACACTGCCTGCCATTTGTAGCTGCTGCTGCTGTCCATGATGGAACAGTCGTTGAAGAGTTCTGGTGAAGATGCCCAATTTGTATAGACCACAGCACTGAGATCAGACCATATCCATCCAAGTGGGGTTCTTGTTGCACCAATATAAGCCTTGCTCACACCTGTCAATTACAAAGAAAAGAATTACATGTTTTTAACTGTACATCAACGTATTTTAACTTGTGGGATAAGTTTGGGAAACGGGATGATGGTGTGGGGCATGAAGGATGATGGTGTGAGGGGTGAGTTTCGGGGAAGGGGATGATGGCTTGGCGGATGGGTTTCGGGATGATGGTGTGAGGGAAATGGATGATGGTATGAGGTGTGAGTTTCGGGGAAGGGGATGATAGTGTGGGGGATAGGTTTCGGGATGATGGTGTGAGGGAAATAGATGATGGTGTGTTGGATGCGTTTCGGAAATTGGGTGATGGTGTGGGTCATGAGACATGATGGTTTCAAGGAATGGGATGATAGTGTGTGGGGTGAGTTTCTGGGAAGGATGTGAGGGTAAGTTTCAGGGATTGGGATGATGGATTTGTGGGATGAGTTGCGGGGAAGCTGATGGAGGTGTTGGGGATGAGTATCGTATAAGTGTGTGAGGGATGCTCACAGATACATGTCACATGCCTATTGCCAACTTAGATGTATAAGGATGAGGAAATACCAAAGATCCATTATATTGTAACGATTTGCTTGAACTTACAATGGTTCCAGACAGTCGATATATTTTTTTTAACCTCGACCCATAAATCTGGTGACGAGTATGGGGGGATGAGGTTTTTTCTGCACCAACTCAATTTAACGCTTCATTCGTTAACAGGTTTAACATCTCGGCTTACAACTTGATGTTTCAACCTGTTAACTCATGAAAACCGTGCTATAAATATAAGTTTTTCAAGATCTTGGTAATACCAAACGCCACAGCATACCGTTGTGGTCTGGGTAATAACCAATATCATATTATGACATCGTGGTCTGGGTGGATAACCAATTACGACGTCGTTGTCTGATATTAAATTATTACGTCGGGATCTTATCTGGATGATAATTGGTATCATATTATTACATCGCGGTCTGGGTGAAAGTTGATATTATATTAGTACGCCTCGATGTTTAAACCTGTTAACTCATGAAAACCGTTCTATAAATACGTTAGGGTCTGAGTGATAACAAATATCATATTATTACGTCGGGGTCTGGGTAATAACCAATATCCTATTATGACGTCGAGGTCTGGGTAATAAGCAATCCATTAGGTATAATACCTACCTAAGCCTTGTAAATAATTTTGTGCATCTTGTTGTTTGGCAAAAGAATCGATGACTGCCAGTTTACTTCCTGAAAATACTAAACAGTCGGCTATTGCTACACCCTGAATTTGTGGTGTTGGTATGAGTCGTACTTTAATACCAGAGGATGGTAATTCTATAAATCCATCTGGATCAACTGTAGTTGTAGGTGTTGTTGTGGTGGTTGTTGTAGGAGTTGTTGTGATAGTCGTAGGAGTTGTTGTGATAGTCGTAGGAGTTGTTGTGGTTGTTGTAGGAGTTGTTGTAGTTGTTGTAGGTGTTGTTGTAGTTGTTGTAGGTGTTGTAGGTGTTGTAGTTGTTGTAGGTGTTGTTGTTGTGGTTGTTGTATGATATGTTGTAGTCGTTACAGGAGTTGTTGTGGTAGTCGTAGGAGTTGTTGTAGTTGTTGTAGGAGTTGTTGTAATTGTTGTAGGAGCGGTAGTGGAACTTGCTAAAGATTACAAATGAAATGAAATGTAAACTTCTTGTAATGAAAAAGGAACATATACAATTATTTATTGTTAATTTTGGTTATGATCGGACACGCTGAAATCCACTTGTTTTACAATTTTTGTCTTACACGGTGAAATCTGAAATTGTTTTTATTTTATAAACAAAGAATTGTCAACTATATCACTTCACAAAACAAATCAAAACTAATCGATAAGGAATGTGACAATATTATTTGATCCAAGACTTTTGACAAACCGAGGACTCCACGAATACTCGTGTACACATTGGCGTGCACGTAAAAGATCCCCTGGAAGTTGGAATGCGATATAAGAGTTGGTCACAGTGCCGCTGCCCGGGCAAAATTTCCCTCATAGCCCACTGTATGGCGTATGCCCGTCTTCATCAAGTCGAGTTGGAGCAGAACAGTAGGATGTTAAACCCCATTTCATTTTATTTCCAATCAAGCGGTCAGTGTAGAAGGTCGAATATTCATATGAATGTGAAACAACAATAACTCCTTTATATTTCAGCTATTAGCTTTTACTAGGATCGAAAACTTCAAAAGAAACCCTTAATGATTTTACCTGACCCTATACACACCGCTTTCTATGGACGTGTTTACCAATCAGATAGTACTATTAATGGTCGTAATTAATAAATAAGTATATATATATATATATACAGATGTACTTGCATGGCAAGTAAATGTGTCTAGCCGTTCGGGTTGGACGAAAAACTAGAGAATATCACTCGGTATTGCATATTGCCGTCTCTATTATCCCGGTTGGTGAAGCAAATGAAGACGTTAAATCAATTGTAATTTATGTAGCAACCAACAGTCTAGTTACTTGGATAGTGATATATGATGTATAAAATTTCCATGGGTGGGATCTGAAACCTTTCCTGCTGAGCTTTTCCCCCTTAAGTCATCAGCATAACGCCTCCTTTGGCTATAATCCTATACATACGTATGCATCTAAATGATTAGAAATCTTTTCCCGGAGCTACTGATTTTATGAGAGTTCTCCAGTAATCTCCATCTTGGAACCCATCTGCTCAAATGTCTAAACATGCCCCCGACTTCAGTTAAGCCTGAATATATCCCACGATGTCCTTAATAATTTTATATATCTATTTATGTTTTCCCTCTTTCACCTTCCCTGTCATTTTCTTAGATATAGTAAGACAAGTCTTCCCGGGCAATGTGGGAATGTATGTTTCATTTGGCGGGAGCATCCATTGGTAATCCAAAACGGGTCGGTTTGTGCCCAATCACCACCGATAGCCTTATGGCCACTACTATCGGTGATGGGTTGGGGCGTTTTATTATTTGGGCTTTGAACTGTCTTAATGTTGACTTACCCAAAGTAGAGGGTACTGGTGTAGGTTCTGATGTAGCTGTTGGGTCAAAAGACAGACAACAGAAGGATGTTGGTCGAGTTTCCTGGGAAGAAAACAACGATAAGACTAACATGTTCCTTCATCGTTTTAATTTATGATATTTTAATGGGGTACTTATTCATAATTAAAAGTCCATATGACCTCTTGATGGTACTGGAGTGGGTCAAAATAAGGTCCGTGTGATTGATAAATTTCAAGAAAAGTTGATTCCGGTCCACATAAGTTGCTAAAAAGTTATGATTTTGATCAAATTAAAATTAAAGAACTGAATTGGGACGATCTGCTGTCAAAATAAAGTATTAAATTGTGTTGATCTTTTGAATTATTTTGATATTTTTTTTCGAAAGATTAAACGACCGAGGAACATGCGATCGAGTATAAATCTACAGTTTCTTCTACTACAGACGTACAATTAATTTTGATCATGTCGAAAACTAAATCGGGGGTCACGGTGGCTAAGTGGATAAGGCGTTGAATCGCTAGCCTGGAGGTCGGGTGTTCGATCCCTGCACTGGCTGAGAAAGTTCATCTTCCGGTGTGATTTCTTCTTGTCAGTGATGCAGAAGGAGGGCCTGACAAGGACAGCTGCCTAGTCGTTAGGATGGGACGAAACACCGAGGTCCCGTGTACACATTGGAGTGCGCGTAGAAAATCCCCTGGCAGATATAAGAGTAGGCCTTAGCGCCGGTGCCCGGGCAAAATTTCCCTCGTAGCACGCACGCTAGGTTAGGTGCAAAAGAGTAGGACGTTAAACCCCATTTCCTTTCAGATAAGCTTGGGACATGCGGGGGGATGGGATGGCCTAGTGGTCTAGAGTGCCGCGCTTCGACCTCTAGCTGGCCGGTCACCTCTGGCTTGCGGCTGTGGTTTCGATCCCTGGTGTGAGCGTATGTGGCATACCTCGTGGGTTTGCTCCGGGCATTCCGGTTTCCTCCCACTGCTAAAGACCCCTACGCGCAAGCGAATTATTGAAATCAAATTTAATCATATGTTAGTCCCGAAATGACCTAGTTTGTGTTGAGTGGACGTTACTCCCCCCCCCTCTCTCTCTCTCTTTAAGTCAATATGAAATAAACTCCTGTGGAATAATATGGGATTTGAGGTGAAATTACCCAGCGAAATAGACAGTATAACGTCCTATAACGCCATATCTCAATAATAGTTTAGATTTTAACATCTTAAAAAAATAATTATTTGCATTTGAAATTTCATAATTTCTATATTAAATTTATGTCAAGTTTTAACAAGTGAAACAGCAAGTCTAAGCGTAACTTTTCATATACTTACGGTATGTAACTGTAAATACAGTAAAGATCCACAAGTTGTTGTTGTTGTTATGGTAACAGGAATGATGTTATTCCAATAACACAATCTTGATGATTTATCAAAAAATACAGACTGGCACATTGTCTCTTGTGAACATTCTATAACACAATTTAAAAAACTACGACTGGACCAAGTACGAGTCAAAATAGTTTCATCCACAGCAGATACAGTGACTTTACATAAATGTTTATCTAAAGATAAATTTGAAATAACGTTACTTAATGTTTCGGGTACGAAAACAAAAAATATGAAAACACAGTATTCTTTAATAAACATACTCCTTTCGTGGTAAAAATTAAAAAGTTTCAAACTTTGCGAGGTTTCTAAGCGCCGAATTAATGTCGTTATGAAGGAAACAACTAATCGTTTAATGTTAATAGTTCAGTCAGTCTGAAGATGAATGTAGATTATTTATTTTTATGTGCTTCAATCTCGTTTTCAATCAATAATCAGATAATACAATCTCTAATCCTATTCGACCGGGGAGAAACACTTTAATCTGCAAATTATTTAAAGTTAAAATGTTAACACGAGCTCATTAAATTATGATTTTGCAGTAAACCGTGGCATGAGCCTTATACTTCTAGATCTAAGTAAGGCATTGGATACCATCGGCAATAGCATTATGTTAAACCGACTGCAGTTGAAAGCAAAGGATCGCACTGGATCAGTTGGTTGAAGTCTCATCTAACTGACATAATAGGATGTGCCCATATTCACAGCAGCAACTCTGTATGTGATCCGCTGTACACTGGAGTCCCGCAGGGATCGGTACTTGGTCCACTATTTTTCTTACTATATCAACTTCAACTCGGTAAAATTAGTATCAGATATCATAGTTGCATCGATGATACGCAATTGTATGACACATTCATTCCTTAAGATCGGATGTCAATACACAGTTCCCTAAAGAAGCTAGAATCCCGTATCAGTGATATCCGGACATGGATGAATCAAAACAAAATAAAATTAAATGATGAGAAGACAGTTTCAACTTTTCACCAAAACATCGGCGACATCAATCAGAGCTATCAGTGGGTGGCAGTATACTGCGCGGAAAGTCATCCTTATTTATGACAAAATATTTTGAGGTTATTCAGGCAATAAAGCATTTAGACAATTATCCAATGATAATTTCAGTAGCATTGGTTAGGGGTTGGACAGGTCTGTCCCGGGCTGTAATGTAGTTCACTGCTTTGAAAACAATGTTGAATACCAGTTGCCACGATTATATTTCCCTTAAAAGCACTGCTAATGCTAGGTGCCTACTATCGCGCTAGGTTTGAAATCTTAGTTTTAATCATGAAGTAATGGTGGTGATCCTTTTCAGGCCAGGTTAGTCCTGGCAATCGTGTAATTGCTAATCTTGATCACAATATCAGATTGGATCGTAACGAAGCTGAGGTTTGTCATTGAGTCACCTGGCGTGGTTTCGATTCCCCGGTTGTACGTGACAAGGAGTAGAGTCTCCTGTCCCACTTCGTGGCTTTTCTCCGGGTCCCGTTAACACATTGGCGTGTACGTAAAAGATCCCTTGACAGTTGGAATTTGATATAAGGGTAGGCCGTAGTGCCGCTGTCCGTGCAAAATTGCCCTCATAGCACACTGTATCACGTATGCCCGTCTACTTAGCCAAGTTCAAAGCAGAACAGTAGGACGTCAAACCCCATTTTATTTCATTTCTTCCGCTATTTATCATGGTTAATGGGATTAACTAATACTAATAGGATCGACATTATAATTAATAATAGCAACAATAGAAATCGCGAATAAGACGAATAAATAAAACCCTGTCGCATTAACGAACACAATGGGCTATAACCTACACTACCTTAAACAAAATGTTACAACTGACCTGATCTTATATGACAACCTCGCTCTTTCAGATAATAAAAAATCTAACATATTTGAAATAGTGCAAAAATACATAAAAATAAACGTAACAGCAAGAGATTTTAACACTTTAACATATGAAACTTAACAATTACACCCCAAGAAATGTATATATTTTTGTAACCCACTGTCTGTACATATGTCCACATTGTATTGTAAACATAAGATTTAACTATTTTATGAAGAGAACTTATATAGGCCTTTGTCTGTTTTATATACCAGGAGAGAACTTATATAGGTCTTTACCAATTGTTCAATCCAATTCAGCTTATTGAATAAAATATTGTTTAAACTAATGGGCTATGTTATTGTTTCTTAGTGTGATTTTAGAAAATATTGAACTTAAGATATCAGGACAATATATTTATGTTGAAGTTTTGTTTGATCTTTTGCTTTATATATTGTGCGAACTCTTTTCACGTTAGTACGTGGTTCCACGTTTGCACCGAATCCCACTGTACTTATTGCAATGGCCTTAGACATTCGTATCGTAATGTACGTTAAAAACATTTTCACTCGTTCAAAAGTCAGTCTTTATGTCAAATTGCAGAGCTGCCAAAGCTAATATTGATTAAAATGACGACTTGATGTGATTCTAAAAGCGTAATACATCACTGTAGACACTGAACAGGAGAGAGAGAAGGATAGAGAGAGGCGGTCCCGTAGCCACGGGGGTGGGGGCTATAGGGGGGCTTACCCCCCCCCCCAAAAAAAAAAAATATATTTCGCCAAAAATAGAAAAATAGTGATTTCTTAGGAGTTTTCCTAGCCGACCAGAGCGCGAGAGAGAGAGAGAGAGAGAGAGAGAGAGAGAGGGGGCTTACCCCCCCCCCCCCCAAAAAAAAAAAAAAAAAAAAATTTCGCCAAAAATAGAAAAATAGTGATTTCTTAGGAGTTTTCCTAGCCGGCCAGAGCGAGAGAGATGGAGAGAGAGAGAGAGAAAGAGAGAGAGAGAGAGAGAGAGTTGCCATTGTTATACAGTTCACCACTTCAAAGTTAAAATAGGTAATGTTGATTGTATTGACGATTTGATGTGACTGGAAAAGCGTAAACCATGCCTTAAGTAACTGAAGAGAGGGAGAGAGAGAGAGAGAGGGGGAAAGGGAGAGATGGGGGGGGGTAACGTCCAGTCGACACAAACTAGGTCATTTCGGGGCTAACATATGGTTTCGATTCCCTGGTCGTACGTGACAAGCAATAAGGTCACCCCCACTGCTGAAGACCCCAACGCGCAAGCGAATTATTGACATAAAATTGAACCATGTGTGACTTACTGTCCATTTGCTGATTGCACTATTTTGCCTCGACCTTTTTTTTAGGATTTCGAATTTTGACTAATGGTTTGGATTGTTCGTACTTGTTTTATTTTATCTGATATCTCCCTCTCCCTCTCTCTCTCTCTCTCTCCCTCTTTCTCTCCCTCTCTCGCTCTCCAACTCTCTCTCTCCCCCCTCTCTCCCTCCCCCTCTCGCCCCCACCCTCTCTCTCTTTCTCTCTCTCCGGTCACACAGCATTATAGATTTTTCTGATACCATTATTGGCTAAGAACATGGTACTTGTCCATCAAGTAGAATCAAGTATTAGTTTGGGCGTGGAAAATCCGAACAAACATCTGACTGATCGAACTATTAATATGAGACGGGCTGTTGTCTCCTTCATAACGACATAAACTCAGAGCTAAGAAACCTCGCAAAGTTACAAACTTATTACCAGAAAAGTAGTATGTTCATTAACGAATACCATGTTTTCATATTTTTCGTTTTCGTACCCGAAACAATTAGTAATGGTATTTCAAATTTATTTTTAGATAACCATTCATGTAACGTCACTGGATCTGCTGTGGATGAAACTATTTTAATTCGTACTTGGTCCAGTCGTAGTTTTTTAAATTGTGTTATAGAATGTTCACAAGAGACAATGTGCCAGTCTGTATTTTTTGATAAATCATCAAGATTGTGTTATTGGAATAACAACATTCCTGTTACTATAACAACGGCGACAACTTGTGGATCTTTACTGTATTTACAGTTACATACCGTAAGTATATGAAAAGTTAAATGTAAGGCGTAATACTAGTGTCGAGCTTAGACTTAATGTTACACTTGTTAAAACTTGACTTGAATTTCATGTAAGGGGTAATATCAGTGCTGAGTTTACACGCGGTGCTATCCCTTGTCAAAAATAGCAAATTAAGAAATTTCAAAAGCAAATTATTTTTGGGTTTTTATTAAATTTCAAAATCTAAACTTTAATTGAGATAGCGGATTTTGGTAAGACGTTATACTGCCCGTTTGGCTGGGTAATTACATCTCGAAAATCCCTCTTATTCCAGAGGAGCTTTGGTTATTTTGACTTAAAACATTTATTTAATAGCAAAAAGAAATTATCCGTTCTTTCACATTTTAAAAGTCTAAAATTGTTTGATGCATCCACAGATTGTGAGACCCTTTCCTCTCTGTTTCGCGGAGTAATGTCATGAAGAAAATCCTTATTATTCTAGAGGAGTTTATTCAATGCTCACAGAAAGATAAAATGACATGCCCCAAGCCAATCTGAACAACAGACCCACCCTTCCTGAAAGCTACCATTTAGTTATCCCACGTTAGTTACGTACGATCTTAATCATGGTATAAAAGATAAATTTAATGTCTGTAGATGATCAAATTGTAGAATTAGATTCGATTACGTGTTCCACGGGCACCAAACATAAAACAGAACTTATAAGCAAAGTTACTTTCTGTTTATGCTTCTGATCATAATTCAAAAGATCAACCTAATTCAGTACCTTATTTTGACCCAATTCAGTACCTTACTTTGTATTTTGACTCGATCCAGTGCCTTATTGTGACTCAATTCAAAATACGCCAGTAGATGAACGCCATTGATTCCCTTATTTTGACCCAAATCAAAGCGATTTCGCCGCTGCCGTGGTCCTCAATGTCCATAATATAAGGTAATAAGACCGAAGAAATAAGTACCCTATTGAAACATCATAAAATATATATTGAAACGATTAAAGTACATTTTAGTCTTATCGTTGTTTTCTTCCCAGGAAACCCGACCAACATCCTTCTGTTGTTCGTCTTTTGACCCTACAGCTACACCAGAACCTTCTACTTCGGGTAAGTCAACATTAAGACAGTTCAAATCCTAAATCATGCAAATAATAAATAGCCTCAACCGATGGTATAATAATGGCCATGAGGCTATCGGTTGTGATTGGGCACAAACAGACCCGTTTTTATCACCCAGGAATGCTTCCACCGAAAGAAGTATGCATTCCCACAAGGTCCGGGAAGACTTATCTCAATGACGAGGAAAGTGAAAGAAGGACAAATAATGGATATTATTAAACATTATTAAGGGCATTGCGGGATCTGTTCAGTCTTAACTGAAGTGGGGGGGGGTGGCCTAGTGGTCTAGAGTGCCGCGCTTCGACCTCTAGCTGGCGGCTATGGTTTCTAGCCCTGGTGTGAGCGTATGTGGCATGGAGATAGGGGCGCCTTCTCAACCTCGTGACACTTCGGTTTCCTCCCACTGCTAAAGACCCCTACGCGCAATCGAATTATTGAAATTAAAATTAAACCATATGTTAGTCCCGAAATGACCTAGTTTGTGTTGAGTGGACGTTAAACCCCATTTCTTTCTCTTTCTCTCTCTTAACTGAAGTCAGGGCCGGGCATGTTCAGGAATTTGAGCAGATGGGTTCCATGATGGAGATTACTCGATAATTCTTATAAAATTAGAACATCTGGTACAAGATTTCTTCTCATTCAGATGCATACGTATGTATGAGATTAGAGTCAAG
Organism: Patella caerulea; assembly: GCA_036850965.1. Classification (NCBI taxonomy): domain Eukaryota; kingdom Metazoa; phylum Mollusca; class Gastropoda; family Patellidae; genus Patella; species Patella caerulea. Next base: position 6,632,058 of record JAZGQO010000001.1, read on the forward strand.
TGAGACCAAGGCGGTGGCAATGCTTCGAACGTCTGTTTTTATGAGTTTGTGTCGGTGGCTTATCGGGGGAAAAAGCTCTACAAGGGAGGCTCTAGACCCCCGGGGAGGTTCGGGATCCCCGTCCATGGAAGTTCTGTACATCATACATCAACATGCAAGTAACAATACTGTTGGTTGCTACATAAATTACATTGGATTTAACGTCTTAATTTGCTTCCCCAGCCGGGATAATAGAGACGGCAATACACGATACAGTGTGATATCTTGTACAAGAGTTTATGTCTGGTTTTTCGTCCTACCCGAACGACTAGACACATGTACTTGCCCTGCACTGTCATATCTGTATATTTATACTTACTTGTTAATTACGTCTATTAATATTAATATCTGATTAGTAAACACTCTCATAGAAAGCGGCGTGTATAGGCTCAGATAAAATCATTAAGGGTTTCTTTTGAAGTTTTCGATCCTAGTAAAAGCTAATAACTGATATATAAAAGTCACATTCATATGAATATTCGACCTTCGTCTACTGACCTCTTTATTGGATATCCATAACCATTTATCAATTCTAAGGATGTTTTAAGGGAAAAAATATTGTCAAGTTCGTTTTGTGGAATGATTTAGCTGACTTTTTGTCAACAGATAAAATCAGTTTTCCGATTAAACCGAGTTAGGCAATAAATCTGCCAGAACTTCAAGGAAATAATGGTCGCCTCGATGACTTCATCTTCCACTTCGAAACAGCGCTGTGCCACAATCTTGATTATGGAAATGGCTGAGTACCCAAGGGTCTGATTCAGGTTTTTGCCGCGAGCGTTCCAAGAGGTGGGTCTAGGGGGGGGGGGGGTCTTCGAGATATACCTTTTTTTTCGGAAGACGTTGATCTGTTTTGTAAAATGATATACGGGTAGACAAAATAGTGTAAAACAAGCGGATTGTCGCCTACAGCTTGTCCGATCACAACCGAAAGTAACAATATATAATTGTATTTATTCTTTTTCATTACAAGAAATTTACATTTTATTTCATTTGTAATCTTTAGCAAAATCCACCACTCCACCTACAACTACAATTACAACAACTCCCACGACTACCACAACAACTCCGACGACAACCACAACCACAACACCCACGACTACCACAACAACTCCTACAACTACAGTTGATCCAGATGGATTTTTAGATTTACCATCTTCTGGTATTAAAGTACGACTAATACCAGCAGCGCAGATTCAGAGTGTAGCAGTCACCGACTGTTTTGTATTTTCAGGAAGTAAATTGGCAGTCATCAATTCTGCTGCCAAGCAACTAGATGTACAAAATTATTTACAAGGCTTAGGTAGGTATTATCCCTAACGGATTGGTTATCACCCTGATCCCGACGTATTAAATGATAGAACTGAATAAATTACGCTTATGTAAATACAAGACGCCACTCTCAGGGTTGGCTGAAGGTTAAGAACCAAGTTCCCAGCATAGCGACTGTCTGAAGCGAAAAGAAGCAACTAAATTGGACAATAATTACTTTGCATATTATTATGATTTTGCTGGTTGTTCGGGGATGACAGTGAATGAGTAGGTAAGACGCTGACTCCCTAGCCCGGAGGTCGGGTGTTTGATCTGTGCACTGACCGAGAAAGTTCATCCACATGTCTGGCGTGGTTCTCCCTTTGTCAGTGATGAAGGATGGAGGGCCTGACAAGGATAGTTGTCTAGTCGTTCTTGTGTCACAAAAACGTCGAGGTCTCGTGTACATATTGGGTCACCAAGGAGGACATATTAACATCAACTTATCAACTTTATAGCAGATTGTAAAAGTATAACGGTCCTTGGGTATGTACATCTCATCGCCTTTCCAGAAACTCACCCCACACACCACCATCTCCTTACCCGAAACTAATCCCCTTGCCCGAAACTCATCTCACATACTATATCCCCTCCGCTGAAACTCATCCCCTCGTCCCCATCACATTACAGTGTCGGTGAATTTGTTATAAAACGCAACCCTTTCTTTGTAATTGACAGGTGTGAACAAGGCTTATATTGGTGCAACGAGAACCCCACTTGGCTGGAGATGGTCTGATGGCAGTACTGTGGGCTATACAAACTGGGCTTCTTCATCGGGATTCCTTAAGGACTGTTCCATCATGGATAGCAGCAAAAGCTACAAGTGGCAGGCAGTTTACTGCACGGATAGCCATCCTTATTTATGTCAAAAGTTGTTTACATAAGGCGGTACTGACTAAAGCATACATACACTTATCCAATAAAGCATGCAGACAAATATACAATGATAATTTCAGTAGCGTTTGTTAGAGGTTTCACAGATCTGTTCCAGCCTGTAATTCAGTTCACTGCTTTGAAAAAAATGTTACAAGAAGCTGACAATTGTATTTTACCACGAAAGCACTGTTAATGCTAGGTTCCCGCTATTACGATTCGGGCTACGGTCGACATCGTGGTTTCAACGGTGGAGTATTACCGTGGCAAACATGCAAGGTTCCCGCTATAACGATTCGGACTACGATCGACATCGTGGTTTCAACGGAGGAGTATTACCATGGCAGACATGCAAGGTTCCCGCTATAACGATTCGGGCTACGATCGACATCGTGGTTTCAACGGAGGAGTATTACCATGGCAGACATGCAAGGTTCCCGCTATAACGATTCGGGCTACGATCGACGCCGTTTTTTTCAATCGTGGGGTGATCGTGGAGTGTAGTACCATGGATCGTCTGGCAGACGTGGAGAGCGGACCCACGTTAAAAACCGGTCGCCACATCCTACGAATGGCCCATCTTTATAGCCTTGTGATCGTTTAGCATTTTCAATTGTCTTCTTTGCTTCCTTTTCACATTGTGTATTCTCTTCATATCTCGATAGTTAAGACTCTTGTCTTCTAGTAGTTACAACGTTTGTCTTACCTGGACTAGCAACGTATCAATTCAATATTGCATTGTATATCAAGCATTGGTTACATTAGATACAAATATAGATTACAATAAAGCTGGGGCAAATCTGCGGATAGAAATTGCTACATCTTCTCCCTCTAGAATCAAGCGGCTGTCTGACGAATGCTCATATGTATCATAGTCTTGTAGCTTCAAGTTTGGACCTTCAATTATCTAATTGGTGAAATATGACGTAATTAATTATAACGATTGGTGAGTTAACCTTATGACTTCGAAAAAGAACCCTTATATGGATAGTGAAAACTTACACTAGCAGTGTCACACGTGTTATTTGGTTATTAACCTAGAATTAAAAGTTGATCAAATTATAACTCTTTTTATGGGTAAATCGGTCTCTCATTAGATGAGTACATGTTAGACATGACTTCTACACAATCTTTCAATCTAATAAGTATTTAAAGATTAATTATTAATACGACGCTACTAATTTGAAGAGCACAAATTCTACCTATCTCCTATTCGAGCGGGAGATGTACAGACAGAGGAAGAGAGTCTACTCGACATCAAATACTAGGTCATTTCGGGATTAGGTCATTTTATTTGAATAATCCGCATGTGCGTTGGGGTCTTTAGCAGTGGGAGGAAACTCGAGGATCAGGGTAATTATAATTAATAGGACCGTCCTAATTAATAGGACCGTCCTATTAATTGATAATAGTAGCAAGTTTGAAAATGGCGAATAAAAACAAAACGTGTTAAGTTTATATACAAGAGTAAGTATTGTATTCACGAACACAACAGCTACGTTACGTGATATTAGAAATAAAATAAAACCAAGTACGAACAATCCAATCCATTAGTCAAAACTCGAAGTCCAATAAAAACGATCGAGGCAAAATAGTGTAATCAGCAGAAGGACTGTTCACCGTGTACAAAATACACAACACACAGTGGTAACAGGTGTCCGGAAGAGTAAGCTTACCCTGCCCGGCGCCACACCCGCCATAGCTAAAGAAAATATTTATAAAAGGAAATTATTCTGTTCCGAACTAGGCTAATAAAGACGGGTATATGCCATATAGGGTACTATGGGGGAAATTGTGCCCGGACAGCTGCACTGCAACCTATTCTTAGATCGAATTCCATCTGTCAAAGGAAATGTTTACGTGTAAGCCAATGTGTACACGGAACCGCGGTTATTCGTCTCACCCAAGCGACTAGACAGCTGTTCTTGTCAGACACTCTGTCCTGCATCACTGACAAGTGGAAACCACACTGGAAAATCTGGATGAACTTTCTCGGCCAATACAGGGATCAAACACCTGGGGCCTATTTCACAAAATTTTAACTAAGATAAGATCTGAATTTTAGTTATTTGATTGGACAATATTAGATTGATTTTAGTTCTTAGCCAATCAAATTGAAGTATCCGAATTTATCTTTAGTTTAAATTTCGTGAAATAGGGCCCTGATCTACAGGCTAGCGGTTTGCCGGATCCCTTATTAAAATACTTGATGAATTCTATAAAAAAACCATGTTCATTCGTTTAAATATTTTGCGCTATTTACAGCAACACCTGAAATAATCCGTTTTTTATGTAAATGTAGAAAAACACTGTTTGTTTACACTGTAAATTAATAGTAGAAGTACTTAAGTTATATTAAAAGAACATATAAAATGACCATATAAAAGTGGTATATACATAAAGCTTGTATTGACTTTGTACTCTTTACATCAATTAACTTCAAAGCCATCCATCCATCTTCACTCAAAGTCACAAATATAGACTCTTCCTAAATAAAACAGTTTGACAATTATCGAAAACATTCTTAATTTTCTTCTTCCCCAGGCGCCAGTGACGCCACATTGACCAAATGTTTATTAGGAATATTTATTCCTCAACTACGATGGGTATATTCGTGGACATCTAACATTACCTATTATAGCTTAGAAATGGTGAACGGCATATCAATGGCCGTTTTGTGCAATGTGACTCTTGCTTCTTTTGGGAGTTTAGTAGCAGCTCGACAAGGCGGCATATTCCGCCCCCCCCCCGCTCAGCTACACAAAAATAAATAATGCCTTGCATCAATTAAATTACATCACAAAGTGATCCTACATCAGTATAAAAATGATTTCTCTGTTTAAAAAGCTCAATTTGTATGTATGCCTATGTAATTTAGAGACGATGATTGCAAATTTCCGCAACAGAAACCTGGCAAAACCCCTCCTACAAAAGTTCCTGGATCCTTCCCTGACGCGTTAAACCACAAGATCACCCACCCTTCAACGGTACAATCCACAATACGGTAACGAACGACCTACGCTTTATCTTCAAACAGTCATAACTTCACTCAGAATAAAGTAACTTTATTGACATATATTCACTTTTCGTTTGAACTGTTATATCAAGAACTTTCAGATCTATATCTTAATTTGACATAATGCAGCTTCAAAAGGATAAGCTACTTTGGCTTCCCGGTTTCTTACAAAACAAGTGTATCGTTATTTTGTATTACGTTATGAGATTGGGGAATCAGTTAGACGTTAACGAGTACCCCACCACTGTGTAATTGGACTGTATAAGTAGTTGAGGACTAAACATTCCTAATAAACATTTGGTGACTGTTACGTCATTGGCACCAGAGAAGAAGATTAACAATGTTTCTCTAATTGTCAAACTGTTATTTTTTTAGGAAGAGTCTATATTTGTGAGTGGAGATGTGTGTATGGCTTTGAAGAAAATTGATGCAAAGTGTTTAAAGAAAATACAGGCTTTATGTATAATACCACTTTTGTATAGTTATTTTATGTGCTCTTTAAATATGGCTTACGTAGTTCCTTTAAAAACTGTCTCTGGTCGGACGATGTCATATCCGTCGTTATATATAACTGATGTATGAAAATACCGCTCTTCACCTCTGGACTGAAATCCTTACCGGCTATTTTTCACCTTTATTCTACTTCATTCGCCAAACGAATAATTTCTTGCCACAGCTGACATACATATATAATGCCTCAACACTGTTTTCGAGTAGAATTTTGCGAATAAAAACACGCACAAAACAAGTTTGAACTGATCATCCATTACAAGACTCGAATATGTGCAGACCTCGTGTTTATTTAATCGGTGAAATCTACTTGAACATGGTGTTGAATTTTTATAAATTTGTGTCAGATATGGTGAGAAATATTTCCTTTTGGCGCAAAATAAAGAATCACGGTGGAAAATAGAAGGTAATTAAGGCTTCCAAAGCAGCTTGGGGGCAGAGGTGGGGAAGAACAATATTTTGCTGTATTTTCATTTTGCAGCTATTTGGAGCGAACATCGGCCGATCAGAGACAGTTCCTCGCGGAACTAACGTAGTTCTAAACTGAATAATGCTTATGGTTATCGGGGTTGGGATGGCCTAGTGGTCTAGAGTGCCGCGCTTCGACCTTTAGTTGGCCGGTCACCTCTGGCTTGCGGCTGTTGTTTCGATCCCCGGTGTGAGCGTATGTGGCATGGAGATAGGGGCGCCTTCTCAACCTCATGGGTTTCTTCCGGGCACTCTGATTTCCTCCCACTGCTAAAGACCCCTACGCGCAAGCGAATTGTTGAAATAAAATTAAACCATATGTTAGTCCCGAAATGACCTAGTTTGTGTCGAGTGGACGTTAAACCCATTTCTCTCTCTCTCTCTCTCTCTCTCGGTCTCGCTTATGGTTATGCTGTTAATATCACTGCCATTATGTAACCAAGCAGGTTGTTTTCCCGTTGTTTTAAGTGTAGTCTGATCCGGTGCAAATCGGGAAACCTCAACTAAGATTACGAGAGTTTGTGTAAGAAAAAGCCCCCCCCCCCGAAATAATAATAATCATAAATATATACTCTAATACCTACGTTAGGCATGGTTTTCTTATGCCACATAACGAAACAATAACGTCGTAGCTGTTGTCTTCGTTATTGTTACCATAAATGATTTTATTTAATCAATCTTTAGCAAGGTGTTTATTAACCATTTCGGTTGCAGGTGTTATTCATATATCAGCGTATTAATTTATCACATTTATCCCAATAAATATGAGACGAGAATTGAAAATATATTTATTATTACATTAACGACTGGAATGAACTTTAGACTATTTATGAAAATAATGTTTTAACTGTTTCGGTGAAATTTAAATTAATTGCTACCTAGAAGAACGATTCTGTGAAAAACGTTGCTGAGCAATAAGCAGTCGGTGACAGTGAATCTATTGTAACTTAAGCTTTTGGTCTAGAGTGTCGCGCTTTGACCTCTAGCTGGCCGGTCACCTTTGGCTTGCGGCTGTGGTTTCGATCCCTGGTGTGAGCGTTTGTGGAGATAGGTTCGCCTTCTCAACCTCGTGGATTTCTTCTGGGCACGCCGGTTTCCGCCCACTGCTAAAGACCTCTACACGCAAGCGAATTATTGAAATAAAATTAAAACCATGTGTTAGTCCCGAAATGACCTAGTTTGTGTTGAGTGGACGTTAAACCCCATCTCTCTCTCTCTCTCTCTCTCTCCATCTCACTCTCTCTCTCGCTTATAGTTATGCTGTTAATATCACTGCCATTATGTAACCAAGCAGGTTGTTTTGCCGTTGTTTTAAGTGTAGTCTGATCCGGTGCAAATCGGGAAACTAAGATTACGAGAGTTTGTGTAAGAAAATTAAAACCATGTGTTAGTCCCGAAATGACCTAGTTTGTGTTGAGTGGACGTTAAACCCATCTCTCTCTCTCTCTCTATCTCCTCTCTCTCTCTCTCTTTTATTTGGAGGTGGGGGGGTAAGTTGAATTCTGAACGCACAAATAAATTTAGACTGGCCCAGTCTCTTCTATTTATTTTACATTTCGATTTATATAAAAGTATTAATTTTTAGTAAACCAACACTTTCGTTTCCATTTGTATAAAAAAAAAATTTGAGTAAACCTGTAACCAGCTTTTACGTTTTTTTTCGTTTTTTTTTTTTGAGAGGACTGGCCAATTTTTGGTGTGTGGAGAAAACTGGCCACCAGTCTAAAATAAATTGAATATTCAAACATCATTAGAATAAGTTGATATGAGAATTCCTTTAACGACACCGCTTGACGAACTCCAACTACTTACCACATGCGCCTGTAATATAGCTATTAAATCAACTGATTACTGGAAGAGAATCGGTTTCAGGCGAGTTATTTGCCCTTGAATTAGAAATCGGAATCAGACCACACAGAGTTTAAACATCACATTTAGTCATAGCTTAATGTTATTTATTAAATGTTTTCGACGTTACATCGCCTGTGCTACTTACCCAGCCCCCCATCCCCACCCCACCCCATCCAAGCACATGGACATACGACGAACACAGTACAATACGTATTTATAAGCAGTGCTTTCGTGGGGAAATACATTGTGGCAGATTATATCTAACTTTTTTGTCAATGCAGTGGACAAACGCTACGGAAATTATCATTGGATAATTGTCTAGGTGCTGCTTTGGAACCCCACAATATATGACAAGACTTTTGATAGGATCAGTACGATTACTCCATGATTAAAAGCACGATTTCATCATAGCGCGATAGTGGGAACCCATATTCCCGAAGTAACGGCCCGAGAAATCCCTCTCTCTGGCCATTGCTGGATTGACTTCTAATACTTGAGTTTCTGAGGGACCGTGTCTATTGTCTATTCTTCCTGTTCAATCAAATTTATCCCAAATACACCAACACGACAGCCCTTCATTTAATTTTAGGTCATCCCTAAAACTTTGCACAATGATTTAAGGTATTGAAAATGGCGAGGTGTTGTTCGTCTCTGAACAGTATTGTTTACAGTGTATCCGTGTTGATAGTTTCATTTCTTACGTAATTAGTTTTTCTGTAATATTCTACTATGTGCTGGTTAATTGGGCATAATACAATCGTGAATCATGACGTAACATTAACACATTTGGTCCAATTTGGAGCTCTCTTTAAAACGTAATGATTTTGATACTCAGTGAGCAATTGATTGTTAATCGGACTATTGACCAATCATAATTTGTAACAGAAATTTGCTTTCATTATAGCAGTGTAATGTGGGATTAGTGCTAATCAAACGAAACACTGCAAGGTGTATGGTGGGAATCTAGCATTAGCAATGCTTTCGTGGGAAAATACAACTGTGTCAGCTTCTATGCAACAATTTTTTCAAAGCAGTGAACTGAATTACAGAAAGTTACTAATATTATTATGGGTTATTTGTCTTCATTGGATATTTGTCTTCATGCTTGAGTGGATATTCGTCTTCATGCTTCATTGGATATTTATCTTCGTCTTCGTGCTCTAGTCATTACTGCCAAATTATGTAAACAACTTTTGACATAGATAAGGATGACTATCCGTGCAGTAAACTGATCTCCACTGGTAGCCATCACCGCTGTCCATGATGGCACATGTCTTTAAGAATCCCGATGTAGACGCCCAGTTTGTGTAGTCTAGATTACTTAGATCAGTCCATATCCAGTTAAGCGGTGTTTTCGTTAAACCAATATAAGCCTTGCTCACACCTGTCAATTACAAAAAAAACGATTGCGTTTTTCAACAAGTATACATCGACATTGTAGCGTGGACTTTAGTTTATCTAAAATCTGATCTGTGGTGGAAGGTTAAGTCAGGGGTCATACGAGCGGCTTTTGATCCAATGACGTCAGATATTGATTAATCAACCAGTGTTGACGTTTCTAAGGTTTTCCTGAGTTCCGTGCAATGCACGCCAAGAACTCGGCGTAACAGGCCGTTTCATGGACTAATTCCTCACATCAAGTAAAACGCCTGTTATACAACAACTCCCCCAGATCCTAGTGGTGTGAAGGCAAGTAAAATGAAATTTTGGACTATAAAAAACGAAACGTGTATGAGGATGAATAATGGTATATCTATATTGCTTCATTTGCATAGTATTTTTATATGACCGAAGAGTGGAGGGGGGGGGGGTTACAAAAGATTCGTTGTATATGTATAATCAGCCGCTGTTGTAAAATGACTTCCTTGATGATTCCATACTAAATCAATAAACATCACTCGGCCACTACAAAAAATCGGATTAGCCCCCCCCCCCCCCCGTCCGGAATAATGATTTCAACTAGTATAGTATTACGTCGACGTCTGGGTGGTAACCAATATCATATTATTGCGTGTATTACGTCGACGTCTTGGTGGTAACCAATATCATATTATTACGTCGACGTCTGGGTGGTAACCAATATCATATTATTACGTGTATTACGTCGACGTCTGGGTGGTAACCAATATCATATTATTACGTGTATTACGTCGACGTCTGTGTGGTAACCAATATCATATTATTACGTGTATTACGTCGAGGTCTGGGTGGTAACCAATATCATATTATTACGTGTATTACGTCGCGGTCTGGGTGGTAACCAATATCATATTATTACGTGTATTACGTCGAGGTCTGGGTGGTAACCAATATCATATTTCATGTATTACGGCGACGTCTGGGCGGTAACCAATATCATATTGTATGTCGAGGTCTGGGTGGTAACCAATATTATATTATTACGTCCCGATTGACCATTATTACGTCGAGATCTTAGTGGTTACCAATATCATAGCCTATTATTACGTCGGGGTGTGGGAGATAACCAATATCATATATATATATATTACTTCAGATGTGGTTAGCGATAATACCTACCTAAGCCTTGTAAATAATTTTGTACATCTTGTTGTTTGGCAGCAGAATCGATCACTGCCAATTTACTGCCCGAAAATACTAAACAGTCGGCTATTGCTACACCCTGAATTTGTGGTGTTGGTATGAGTCGTACTTTAATACCAGACGAGGGTAACTCTATAAATCCATCTGGATCAACTGTAGTTGTAGGAGTTGCTGTGGTTACAAATGAAATAAAAGGTAACAAAGGTAACATTATTTTTCATGAAAACGAAATAGTACAATTATTTATTGTTAATTAAAGCAATAGATTTGGAGAGAGGGAGAGAGAGAGAGCGAGAGAGAAATGGGGTTTAACTGCCACTCGACACAAACTAGGTTATTTCAATAATTCGCTTGCTCGTAGGGGTCTTTAGCAGGGCAGTGGGAGGAAACCGGGGTGCCCGGAGAAAACCCACGAGGTTGGACAGGCGACCCTACTCCTTGCCACTTACAACCGGGAATCCGAAACCGCGCCAGTTGACTCAATTACAGACTTTACGATACAGCGCGCACATGCTAACCATCGACCATCCACCCCCCCACCCCCACCACCACCCCCACCACCAATACAAATGCGATCGTGAGGAACGTCAAATGCGACCGTGGGGTAATGAATGTCAGCAACACCTGTCAGAAATATATACAATGAAATTTTGCCCGGAATTGTTAAAGGATATTTCACGTGCCCTCCGCCCTGCATTATTAACAAGGTCAAAATACGTAGGAAAATTCCGATGAACTTTCTCGGCCACCGCAGGGATCGAACACGTGACCTCCAGATTAGTGAGTCAACGTCTTATTCACTGAGTCAGCGTGTCACGCGTCTGAAATAAAACATTATACCCAACGAATATGGCTAAAATACGAGGGATATTTTGCCCGTGCAAATATCGAATTCTAACTGCCAAGGGATCTTTTACGTGTACGCAAATGTGACCTCGGTTTGCGTTCCATCCGAACAAAAAGACAACTTTTCTTGCCGGGACCTCCGTTCTGACAAACGTGACTTAAATGTTAAATAGATTAGTAATTATTTACATGATAAGACCATAATCAACTTTCGAGGGCATCGGATGCTCGAGATGTTAACTGGATTGGAACGGTTCGACCATTTAATGGTTTAATTTGAAAATGGAAAAGCGAGGTTAGGACCATTACCATAATAAACAGTCAATACACACTTCTTGTTAAAACTACAAACAGTGATAACTTGGCTCGGAATAAAGAAATTTGAATGAAATTCTCAATAGAATTCATTTTACATTATCTAATTTTCAACTATAGCACGATGCTTTGTTCATGGGCCAAAATAGCAGGAAAAATTGTTTGCAGCCGTTCAATATTCCAAACTTTTCTTAGGTGGGGGTAAGCCAGCTTCTTCGCCTCTCGGGGAAGACCGGTGCCGCTGTCTGTAAACATGATAAACGTTGTATTGGTGTGATATTTTAGTTTAACCCCGTAAATTATGCCAAACAATGTTTACAGAAGACTGAGACTTATGGGTACATCCCCCCCCCCCCCGCACCGAAGTTGCGGACCCCCCCAATATATATTTCACGGCTACGCCCCTGGCACGAACTACCAGCTCTTTATCTGAATCTTACGTTATGTAACTTTAGAGGCAACCAGTGGCAGTCAGTGGCTGCGATTTAAATCAACATTAAGCGAGAGAGAGAGAGAAATGGAGAGAGAGAGAGAGAGAGGTTAACGTCCACTCGACACAAACTAGGTCATTTCGGGACCAACATATGGTTTAATTTATTTTATTTCAATAATTCGCTTGCGCGTAGGGGTCTTTAGCAGTTGGAGGAAAGCGGAGTGCCCGGAGGAAACCCACGAGGTTGAGAAGGCGCCCCTATCTCCATGCCACATTCGCTCACACCAGGGCTCGAATCTACATTGATGATCAAAACGGGTAGTTTATTACCAGATTCATAGCCATTATTATCGCATGAGTGGTTATTTATTACTTACATGATTTGAACTGTCTTAATGTTGACTTACCCGAAGTAGAAGGTTCTGGTGTAGCGGTAGGATCAAAAGACAAACAACAAAAGGATGTTGGTCGGGTTTCCTGGAAGGGAAAAATGATAAAACTTGATCGCCTCAATTTTATCGAGAGGACGTTAAACCCAATTTCTCTCTCACCAATAAAATTAACATTTTTTTTTATTTTGAACCTATACAGATCAAAGATTAAGCGTAGAATGTTCCATTTATCTTGCCGTAAATATAAATCAAATTCCCCCGTTAAATAAAAGAGATTATATATCGACGTGAGTTTACCCATTGCTGGATTTCGGCACAAACAGAATTGGGGCACAAACCGAACGTTGCTGTAGCATGGCGTATATCACAATCTGCATGTTTTTTCAAAGTGAACAAATAATTTGCTTTTACAATTTCTTAATTTACTATGAAATGAAATGAAATGGGGTTTAACGTCCTACTATTCTGCTCCGACTGGGCTAATGAAGACGGACATACGTCATACAGTGTGCTTTGGGGGAAAATTTTTTACTGATCAGCGGCACTATGGTTTATCGAATTCTAACTGCTTAGGATCTTTCATTCGATGCCAATGTATAGATAGGGATTTGTTTTTCGTCCCATCCGAACGACTAGACATCTACCTTGTCAGATCTTCCACACTGCACAACTGACAAGGGGAAACCAAACCGGAAAAAAATTAACTATGAACTAAATGTTTTAATTCATTCTATTTTTGTGTGTCAAATTTTACGAAAGGGTCACGCCAAATCTAAACCCATTACCACTGGCATTGTTACAATTAACTTTTTAGATACTTACGGTATGTAACTGTAAATACAGTAAAGATCCACAAGTTGTTGTTGTTGTTATGGTAACCGCAATGTTGTTATTCCAATAACACAATCTTGATGATTTATCAAAAAACACAGACTGGCACATTGTCTCTTGTGAACATTCTATAACACAATTTAAAAAACTACGACTGAACCAAGTACGAGTCAAAATAGTTTCATCCACAGCAGATACAGTGACTTTACATAAATGTTTATCTAAAGATAAATTTGAAATAACGTTACTTAATGTTTCGGGTACGAAAACAACAAATATGAAAACACAGTATTCTTTAATAAACATACTCCTTTTCTGGTAAAAATTAAAAAGTTTCAAACTTTGCGAGGTTTCTAAGCGCCGAGTTCATGTCGTGATGAAGGAAACAGCAGTCCGTCAAATATAAATAGTTCGACCAGTCTTTGGTTTATTCGGAGTTATTATTACGCCAAAAGACAGATGTGTTTAATATATACACATACTTAATCCAATAAGCGTCTCGTCCTCAATCAATAATCAGAGAAAGGATAGCTAATCTGAGTAAAGTAGAGAATATATTAACGTATTCAAAGGGATAATTTGCAGAAACAATGTAAGGCCACGCAGCCTGAGCCACAAGTTCAAAAAACATTCTCAGACTTTATTTACTTCCATCACTATTTATGAAATATATCTTTGATTCAGGCACGCAAAACGTTGCAAGTTGTTTCTCATTGCTATATTTGATACATTAAAATAAGAAAAGTTTTATAAATGGCTATATTATTAGTTATGATAAGGCGAACAATTTTGAATAAATTCATAATTTTTAAGTCTGGGAATTTTTTGTGAACTTGCAGCCCGATCTCCTTACTAAAAGATCACTTTGTTTAGCCTGCATTGTGTTTGTGTAAGAAAGCTATTGTATATAAAGAGAGAGAGAGAGAGAGAGAGAAATGGGGTTTAACGTCCACTCAACACAAACCAGGTCATTTCGGGACTAACATATTGTTTTAATTTTATTTCAATAATTCGCTTGCGCGTAGTCGTCTTTAGCAGTGGGAGGAAACCGGAGTGCCCGGCGGAAACCCACGAGGTTGAGAAGGCGCCCCTATCTCCATGCCATCGGCTAATGAAAACGGTCATTACTCCATACAGCGTGGTATGGGGGGAGTTTTGCCCGGGCAGCGGCGCTACGGCCTACTCTTATATCGGCTTCCAACTTCCAAGGGATCTTTTTCTTGCACCCCAATGTATACACGAGTATTCGATAATTCGTTCCACTCGAGCGACGATAAAATGTCCCTTTCAGACCATCTTAGTCACTGAGTCTCAGCGGCTCCCCGTGTCGATAAACAACATCTCCATTTACGGATAGATCAATGTTTACTGAATTAAGTTATGTATATTTTACTTCAATCCAAATATTATTAAAATATTGGTATCACATCGTATTTCACACAAGTAGCTAAATCATGTACATTTTATGCATGATATTTTCTCTGAAATCAGGTATGTTTATCGATGTCTATTGTTCTTGTTTAAAAATATAGAAGATTTTGGGTGTAGATGTCTGTTTGAACGAACTGGTCTGCAGTGTAATTTATTTACAATGGATCGTGGTTAAGGCTTACACAATCAAGAACTAAGTGCTTTTTCTGAGATTAGGTGGGTATTACTCAATCTGATCAAAATACAGATCTATATTTCGTTTCGTTTTTTTATACTTTCAATGGCCTACATTACATGAAGATCTGATCCTTGCCTTGCCAGCGGAAATCCGCCAGGAAATTCCGCGGAGGTTTCTCAGCTAATACCTGGATAGAACCTGGTAGAGATAGAGAGAGGGAGGTGAGGTTTAACGTCTACTCGACATAAACTAGGTCATTTCGGGACTAACATATGGTTTAAATTTTATTTCAATAAATCGCTTGCGCGTAGGTGTCTTTAGCAGTGAGATGAAACTGGAATACCCGGAGAAAACCCACGAGAATGGACAGGCGATCCTTGTCACGTACAACCGGGGATTCAAAACCACACCAGTTTACACACGTGCTAAGCCATCCACCCACCCCCATCGAACCTGGGACGTCCTGGTTCGCATGGTATATATATTTTGTTGTTGTTTTTTAAGGCGTTGTTTTAATAACTAAACACACACCGCTTTAGGGAAACTAAAGAAACTGAGCTTACCATCTATAATCTAATATACATATTCAGTTAATAGACTGCCATCCAGAAAGTGTTAAATACCATCAAGATTCATCAAATAACACCCAGTTTGTGCTACTGTTTAGCTTAAGAACGATGTTTAGTTTTGACATCAGTCATCTAGTTTATGATAGTTTAGTTTTGATATTGGTCATCCAATTTATGACCATTTAGTTTCATAAACTAGACAACCGATGTCAAACTAAATAGTGGCACAAACTGGGCGTTATTTGACGAATCTTGATGGTATTTAACTCTTTCTGGGAAGCAATCTATTAACTGAATATGTGTATTAGATTCTAGATGGTAAGCTCAGTTTCTTTCCTTTTTTCATCAAATCTGAATGATTACCGGTCCCTAGTGAATTATAATCCAGACTTTTGTCTCTGTAAACCTTTTCAAATGTGACTTGGATTTTAAAATATTTTCGAACCCTCTGGACAAGTAAAATAGGATATAATGGATAATTTACTCAACAGGTAAGACACTTAAACATCTAGTACTTAGAATAAGACTATTATTTATTTTCTGGAGCTACCAAGCCAGCAAGAGTGTTATTGTGTCCCTTTAAAAAGTTCAATGTATATGTACATACGACAAAACGACGATAGAGACCACGTTTTTCTCAAAAGATTTCAAGGCCGGGGTTTGGGGGATGGATACATTGTCTCAGGAGCCAGGCAAAACCTCATCCCGCGAAAATTCTTGGATCCGCCCCTGACATTCAAGTCGATTTATCAGACGCCTATGCTCAATATTTGCATCGTGCGTTTTGGGTTGTTTTTTTTTAAAAAAGAATAACTCTGTAATTTGATATTTCTGAGATTATTCCATTAAACAATTTAATTGATCGGCATCTCAAGGTAAAATGTATTAAATACTCTTAACACGTAGCTGTCATAATCAATAATGATATAATAGTATAGATAATATTACGTATGGTCGATAAAAAACAAATACCCTTGTTTGATGCATAAAGTAGAGAGAGAGAGAGAGAGAGAGAGAGAGAGAGAGAGAGAGAGAGAGAGAGAGAGAGAGAGAGAGAGAGAGAGAGATGCGGTTTAACGTCTATTCAAAACATTTCGGGGGAGAGATGAGGTTTAGCATCCATTAAACACAAACTAACATATGGTTCAATGTTATTTCAATTGACTTGCGCGTAGGCGTAATTGGCATTGCGTGTAAACCGGAGGACCCGGCGAACTAAAACACGGTTGGATCACAGGGGCCTGTTACGTGGAAAATATTTAGTAATCGGGGTCAGGCAA
Organism: Patella caerulea; assembly: GCA_036850965.1. Classification (NCBI taxonomy): domain Eukaryota; kingdom Metazoa; phylum Mollusca; class Gastropoda; family Patellidae; genus Patella; species Patella caerulea. The sequence goes on from JAZGQO010000001.1 coordinate 6,648,963, forward strand.
CATGGTCGTAACACTTACAGACTTTAGACAATACACTACGTCATATTTTTGAAATATTTCCACGTTACAAGCGACTGTGGATTGGACGGGCGATCTTACTCTTTGTCACAACCATGGAATCGAAACCAATAACAGACCTTATGATACAGCGCGCATGTACTAACCATTCGGCCGCCCGACTCCGGAGGTCACGGTGACTAAGTGGATAAGGCGCTGGTTCGCTGGCCTGGAGCTCGGTGTTCGATCTTGATTTTCCGGCGTGATTTCCCCTTGTCAGTGATGCAGTAGGAAGGCCTAACAATGACAGCTGCCTAGTCGTTCGGATGGGACGAAAAACCGAGGTCCCGTGTATACATTGGAGTGCACCTAAAAGATCCCTTGGTAGTTGGAATTCGATAGAGTAGGCTGTAGCGCCGCTGCCCGGGGAAAATATCCCTCATAGCACACTGTATGGCGCATGCCCGTCTTCCATAAGCCCAGGTTAGGTGCAAAAGAGTAGGACGTTAAACCCCATTTCATTCCATTTCCATCCGACTCCGCTTCATGACATAAGATCTGTGCCCCCACCCCCACCCACCTCTTCCGTGTGTACCAGACTCTAAGATTCCTGTTTTGTTTATTATGCTTTTGATGGCCTTCAGTCGTACAGGCAAATAGAAACGACATTCGATCTATAATAATCGATAGGAAATATGGTCTGTGGTTGAAGAAATCAATCAATGGAAACTTACTGATTATTCTCCGGGAATATAATATAAACAAGAAAAATTTAGTTTGTATAAATATTTTTATTATAAATAAATAATATACTTCTATATAAACAATTATATAAGAAACTATTGATCTGATGGGTGTAAAAACAAAATTTACTTATTCCTTTAATAAATTACAATTTGTGAAACAGTACGACGTTAAAGCCCATACAGGAAACTATTGGTAAAGATTACATTTACGAATTCATTTAATACATTACAATTTGTTAAACATTACAAAGGGTGATGTTCGTTTTATTAACTTATGCGCTTTAAATCTATATTTACATATTCGTTTAATAAAATACAATTTGTAAAACATTACAAAATACTGTCTAACGATGCATTATAATAAAGGAGCTGTTTGTTTTCTGTACAATTATATAAGAATCTTTTGATCTTATGAGTGTAAAAACTATATTTACGAATTCATTTAATAAATTACAGTTTGTTAAACATTACAAAATACTTTCTAGAAAAATATTATGGTTGTAGCATTTGCTTTCTCTACAATAATTAGAAACAATTGGTCTTGTGGGCGCAAAAACTATATTCATTTAATAAAATACAATTTGTTAAACATTACAAAATGCTTGCTGAAAAAGCTTTATGATTGTAGCATTTATAATAAAGGGAGTATATTTTATTTTTCTGTAAAATTTAAAGTATTTAAAGTATGATATATATACATTGTCATATACACTGATAAATAAATATTTACATATATAAATAATACAAGTCAATTAAACCATTTATCAATCCAATTGATGTTTTAATGCCAAGGTGCATCCCTTCTTTAAAGTCGCTGGGCCCTGTTTCTCGAAATCTTAACTAAAGATAAAATCTAGATTATAGTAGATACTTCAAATTTGATTGGCTAAGCACTAAAATTAATCTAATATTATCCAATCAAATTACTTAAATTTGGATTTTATCTTAGTTAAAATTTCGTGAAACAGGTCCCTGGTCGTCCTTTTGGGAATTCGTAATCCCCTACACACGATATTCTGACAGATTGTATAATCTCTTAAAGGATGATCTGTCCAATATGGTTCCAGTTCAGTATTTACAAAGATATGAAAAATTAGATATTTCGCAACATTGGATTAAGCTTCAAAAAATACAATAGTAGGGCCTATTGTTAGAAAATTGCATGATCGGGATAAGCGACTTTAAGGCAATGTTTTTGTCAAACATAATCGAGACAAAGTTAAGCTAAGTCTGAGTCCTTGAGAACAAATGTATCATTTGATAGTTCACATCCCATACCCGAATCATATTTTGAAAATTATAATATACGTATATCTAGATACCAATATGGCCCCGTCTTTACTATTGACTTGATTTAGATTTAATACTGAAGATGGTTCGTAAATGATGACTGTTAATGACCGTTTTAACGCAGGCGTCAATGACGTTTGGGAAGGGAAGTTTGTCGGGCAATGTCTCCGCACCTGCTCGGAGAGGATCAAAACTTAACATGGTATCACATTCGGAATCATTTCGTTTCTTTCCACCGATGATTATAGCTTTTCCATTCAGCTGAACAGCTCCAAAATGCACACGTCCGAAGTTTTCGATTTTTCCAACAGTGCGACATCCTGCATCTTCTGAAAATTCGATGACGTCGCCATCCGTTGTTATTATATAAACTTGACCATCGCAGCAGACTGTGCGTGTGAGACGACAAGCAAATGGTAGATCAGCAAAAAGCGTTGATTGGCCGATTCTGGTGTCAAAATACTGTATAGCCGGTGTGTTGCGATTGTTTCTTTGGGCTCCTCCAAATGTGTAGATCTTTTCTCCAATAACAGCAGACGACACCATCTCCACTGGTACTGGTAGTTCTCCCGCCGTGGTCCATTTTCCTGTATTGATGTTGTATTTCTCGATGGAGTTGAGGACTTTGTTTCCTTGTGGGAGGTTTCTATTATAACCACCTAAAACATAGACGGAATCTCGTGCAGCGACCATACCGTGACGGGATCGTCCTTGTGCCATCTGTTCACACTCCCTCCAATCATTGCTCTCGCTGTTATACTTCAACATCTTCGGCCATTTTCGGCTTCCTCCGGACAAATAAATATTATTGGCGTAGGTTGTTGCGGAGAACTCCACTCCGGGATCATATGGAAGTGGAGCTAGTGAGAACCATCTCTTTTGCCGAGTGCTGAAACAGATGATCTCTGTTGGTTTCATCTGAGTTGATCCTCCTGTTAAAACAACGATCACCTCCTCCAGGTCGTAACTGTTTCTGAAAGACGTTCGCTTGGAAGTGAACTCCTGGCGCCTTGAAGGTAACATATGATACCTCTTTGCCTCCTCCATCATCATCCTGCAGACCATGTCTTCTTTTAAGAGTCCCTTCTGCTGACTTATTGTTAGGAGGTATTCTGGACTCACCAGTGGGAACCTAAGGTGCTCAATGATGGAGCACAGATGAACACTGCGATTGTCTGGATCCATGGAAATCCATTTGAATACAGATTCACACACCAGCTCTTCGTTGGGAACAACCAGATCATCATCTTTGATTATAGCTACCAGTTCATCCACATCGATGTCTTTGAAGTCGTCTGTTCTGATCAAATCTAGGAAATTGTCCAGGATTAACGGCCATGCGCGTGATTCTAACTCCTCGCAGCCGTGGGTTCTACCAAGACGCCACATTCTGATGCAGTTTTGCGGGGTCAGGTTTTCGGACAGGAACTCGGCGCATCTGCTTATAAGGCCTTTGACTTGAAGTGTAGTTGCTGCACGAAGAAGACTCTCTGCATTCTCATCACAGACAACATCCCGACCAGTATAAATGAAAGTCAGAATGCTATCGAAGGTTGTGACATCAATGTTTAAAAGAGTCAAAACTCCATCTGGATTGTCCCGCATCCCTGTGGAATAGGTTGCGTCGAAGTGTGGTGACATCGCAGAGAGGATTGCTCGGTGACATCGGAAGCGTTTGTTCTGGACCACGATGGTGGTGTCGGAGAAGTGACCACTGTTCCATAGATATTTTACACCTTCGGCAATGGTTTCTAGGTATTTCTGGTGCCAACTCATCTTGGGATGTCTTTGGTATGGACGTCAAACCTGTAGAATAGAAATATGGAATGATATATTTTATGGACAGTTTAAATTGATTTGCTACTTTTAACCATATGATCTTGTTATTTTCAAACACAAATTTTCAAATTTCAGTTTCTATAAAATCCCGCTCTGAATTACCCATTATCCGGACACGTCGCGCGATCAGACAATCAACAATTCAGGAGATTGAATCGCAAATTATTTTTCACATAATTTGGAATTTAAGCGAAATCTAGAAATTCTGATCAAATCCAATTTGCATATAATCAGCTACAGTAGCCTTGAAAAAAATGGCAAATAAGGATATTCCAATATTTGCTTTGGCCATTGGTCGGTGTGTTATACTTTCATAATATTGGAATCGATTTAATGATTTTACTGCATTTACTGTCAACCTAGTATCAACTTTAATGTCCACAAGAAAGACAATGGGGGAGTGGTCAACAACGAGGACTTCTAGAATTTGTCGACAAAAAGAAACATTGGTGCTAATAAATTATTAACCGGTATGGGGGAAATCGAAAAATATTTCTTATTAGTACTTGTTCGTTAATAAAGGAGATATTTGGAAAGTAATGTCAATATGTTATTTTTAAATAAAATTGTAAAAAAAAATCGTTAACACGCATGTTTACAAGTCTTCTATAAATACTAGTCATACAATAAATAATTTTCGAATCCATAATATCGAAATGATCTATAAGGTATGCCATGTCTCGATTTAAGAACAGCACAGTGACCGGATAGATGAACGTTACCGTCAAAGAGTAAAAATGATACGTAACAAGTGACGCAGTTCGCTTTCAGTCCAAGAAGATACTTTTGACATTCGATCATTCAATACTACTTTGTATTGAATACTGATAACTATTTTACAGACCAGGTAATATAAATGATGTTGTCAATATGTGGTACGCTCATTAGACACGGGGGGGGGGGGGCGAATGGTTAGCACGTGCGTGCTGTATCATAAGGTATGTCATTAAGTCAACTGGCGTGGTTTCGATTTCCCCTGCTGGAGTAGGGTCGCTTGTTCAACCTCGTGGGTTTTCTCTGGGTCCTCCGGTTTCCTCCCATGCTAAAGACCCCTACGCTTAAGTGAATTATTGAAATAAAATGGAACCAATCTCTCAATCTCTCTCTTTAGACACCCGATAACGCATGGGCTCATTTTCCTCTATAAATTCAAACCCATCTAAATGTTGGATGCTTAGAGCATTAACTAGTTACCTTGTAAATCCAATTAGAGCGATATGAACGTAAAATTCTTGTCAAATAAAATAAGCATTTACCTCCAGTGAAAAGATCTCCAAAAGTAGAGAACTGGTTGAAGCTCACACCTTGCTGTGAAGACGGAAAGTGTGGGCTTTTGTTGAAAACCAAGGAAATTCTATCCGATCTAGGTAACCATGGGAGAGTTGCTGGTCACGTGAGGATTAAAAAGAGAGCAGGGATTAAGAGGATTATCGAATTATCGATAATTCTAAAGCGATAAACCGTTTAGTCAAATGGCCGGCTAAAACCAACGCCTGTATTGACTGTATTATTTACACGTTGTAAAAGCATTTATTCTATATTTCTCTGTTTTGGATGGTGGCTCGGTGAATGCAGTGCTGGCGCAGTAGCCAGGAGATCAGGCGCAGATCCGGAGGGGGGGGGGGGTCCCCCCCCCCTGCTCAGCTACATAAAAAACATAATGCCTTGCATCAATGAAATTACACCACAAAGTGATCCTACATCAGTATAAAAATGATTTCTCTGTTTAAAAAGCTCAATTTGTATGTATGCCTACGTAATTTAGAGACGATGATGGCAGATTTCCGTAACAGAAACCTGGTAAACCCCCTCCTGCAAAAATTCCTGGATCCGCGCCTGCAGGAGATACGAGATTGAATTGCAGTGTGAGTCTTTAACGTTCCTTATGTATTTACAGCCTGGTTTCTAGTCTGTATTGGGGGGGGGGATGATCTGGTTAGGAAAATAGTATAATTGTTAAGATGGTACGAAGGACGAGTTCTCATGTATACATTTGGCAGTTTGTTACATGGATGTCGCTGTATGACGTATGTCCGTCTCATTATTCCGGTTGATGCAGAATTGAGAGAAATTGGGTTTAACGTCCACTCGACACGAAGTAGGTAATTTCGAGACTAAGATATAGTTTAATTATATTTCAATTATTCGCTTGCGCGTACGGGTCTGTAGCAGTGGGAGGAAACCGGAGGACCCAGAGAAAACCAATGAGGTTTGACAGGCGACCCTACTCCTTGTCATGCACGACCGGGGAATCGAAACCACGCCAATTGAGTCAATGACATCAGACCTTATGATACAGCGCTCACGCGTTAACCATTAGGCCACCCCCTCCCCCCAACATACTTTGCGATAAGACGATCACATTTCGGATTTTTGGTGATATTAAAAAAGGTATGACTAATTTAAATACATAAATATTTTTTGTCTTGGAGAGAGAGAGAGAGAAATGGGGTTTAACGTCCACTCAACACAAACTAGGTCATCTCGGGACTAACATATGGTTTTAATTTTATTTCAATAATTCGCTTGCGCGTAGGGGTCTTTAGCAGTGGGAGGAAACCGGAGTGCCCGGAGGAAAGCCACGAGGTTGAGAAGGCGCCCCTATCCCCAAAACACATACGCTCACACCAGGGCTCGAAACCACAGCCGCAAGCCAGAGGTGACCGGCCAGCTAGAGGTCGAAGCGCGGCACTCTAGACCACTAGGCCCCCCCCCCCCCTTTTTTGTCTTGGATGATTTTTTTTTTTTTTTTTTTTTTAAATATTATCACGTACTAAATTATTTATTTATTTTTTTTAATTATTCGTAATTGATAAGATATTAGAAGGATGGGTAGATTTCTCAGGTGACGATTAGTTCATTATACCTGTATTAATGAAGGATTAAAAGATTAGCCTGGCGGTAGTTAACCAATCAACCCATAGTAAACAAAAAAAACATTGTATATATCTCATGAGTTACGTGGTAGATAATATGATCAGATATAACCTATTATTCCTATATAATTGGCTAATGAAGGCAGGCCTGATAAGGACAGCAGTCTAGTTATTCGGATGAGACAAAAAGTAGGTCTCGTGTTTACATTGGCGTGCTCGTAAAATATCACTCGGCAGTTGTCATTTGATATAACATAGGCCGTAGTGCCACTGCCCTCATAGCATACTGTATGACGTACGCCTCACCCCGTCTTGCACCACTTTCGCTATAGTATTCAATGCAGTTTTCAACCTGTTTTATTTTATATGTGTTGCCGCCAAGAATATATCTGTTTTGGCCAAGAGAGAGACAGAGAGAGAGAAAGAGAGAGGGGGAGGGGAGGGGGCTACACTACAGAGTCGGAAAGATTATGTGGATAATTGAAATTTTACGCCCTACTGTTTTGCTCGGACTGGGCTACGCGGGGAATTTTGCCCGGGCAGCGGCAACATGTCCTACATTAGAGACTTTTGGCAAGTGGCAAATGACATTAGAGACTTTTGGCAAGCGTAAATTTCTGGTCCGTATCGCGTATCCGTATCGATTTTGTTTGTGACGTCAACAATGCTTGTGTATTTCTCATACGTGATATGGCTCACGGATACGGCAGCACGTATCGAACAGCTTTCATACGGAAAAGGTCCATATAACATCGTCGTCTTTTTACCATACTTTTTGCTACTTTTAGACGCTGAAATGTTGTATCATAGTAGACACTTGACTAGTACTGAAGATCTTGGTAGATAACTGCCACCATGCTGTATTTGAACTAAGCTCAGCTCAGCTACCCATATGTACACGACGTGAAAATCTGCCAAAATTCTAAAACTACATGGACGCAACGTATCACGTGGCGATACGGATACGTGATACGGATGCGGAAAATTCCACTTGCCAAAAGTCTCTATTTTCCCTGTCCGTATCACGTATCCGTATCGTGTACGTGACACGTTGCGTCAGAGTAGTTTTAGAGTTTGGGCAGATTCTTGAGTCGCATACGTATGCGTTCTGAGATTGCCATCAGTATGAGTCAAGTGCCTTGCCTACAATTTCCCGGAGTGCGTGAAGTCATTCGACAATCGCTGAGCTATTAAAAAAATTAATGTCGCATCTTATTTTAAAAAATTTGTGACTTTGACTCGACAGCAATTGTTGGTTTCACTAATTTATCATAGACACCCATTTACCATAGAATCACATCAGCTAGCACTTAGATCAACCAACGTACAGACAGACAGGAAAAGTATGAAAATTCCTAGAAAAACACATCAAAAACAATGATTAAATTCCAGTCTTTATTATGATTAAATTCACATCAAATATACACTTCCGTGTTCTAAGATACACCTAGATTCACAAAAAACGCTATGATACAACATTTTAGCGTCTAAAAAGACGACAATGTTATACGGACCAGCTTCGTATGAAAGCTGTTTGATACGTATACGGGCTGTCGTATCACGTATGAGAAATACACACACATTGATGACGTCACACACAAAATTCATACGGATACGCGCTACGCACTAGCAATTTACGCTTGCCAAAAGTCTCTATTATGTGTAAACATGAAAGTAAATACAAAATGATGTCAGACGACCATCTTCCTGTTGTAATGTTTTATACGCTTTCGAGACTCGTTTATTATAGTTCCCAGTACACCAGAACGCGTTTCTAAAAAAAGTCCCAGCGTTTCTAAGATATTATATTATTGCTTTAAGCCTTTTTTTCTAAAGATTTTAATAAACCGACCATCGGCTGTTTTCTTTAGATATGGAATTTATTGAGATTAAAAGTCTTATTTTCTTTATCTAGCTCAGAGCAACGAAGGGGTGTTAAGTGTTCTCGGGGTGTTGTAAAGTTGACGGACAATGCATCGCTAGTGTTTTATGGTCGACAAAATTTTTCACGGGGGGGGGGGGGGGCGAAATGTTTTGCAGGACAAGAATTAGGAACTCGGTCTGAACGACAGACACATCCTACCTGCAGAAGGTAGCTACCATATAATTTTCGTACGTTAGTTACCTATGTTGGGAACTGAGTCTGAATCACATGCCCCATTTCATTGTAGGCAATAGGCCGTTTTCGCGGCAGTTCGATGTTTTGACTAGAAGGCCAAGGGTAAAAATTTCAAATAAGCGAAGCGCAATCAGATTCGGTCCTCGTGGGTTCATCGATATTATGGTTAGTGTTCATAAGTCCACCGACATATTATTAGAGTTAGGGTTAGGTTAGGGTTATATTCTTATAGAGACGGACTAGTGCACCCACAGACTAGTGAATCCCACTTATTGATATAAAGCCACATCACACACCAAGTCAAATTATCTTTGTATAGGTTCGCAATCTTAGTGGTCACAAGCAAATCTGGGCGGGCAGGTGGGCGGGTTGATGATAATATCGCTACACATTACATAAAGAGATAAGTTCCCAGTCAATGAACCATTCGCCCACAGTCGTCCGGGAAGTCCACAAAGATTGACGCATATCTATTTTGATGTACGTAATTATAATAAGTAAGTAACAACCCATAAAGTAATCATCAGAAATTAACCAAATTTGACTGACTTCTAGTTCTTCCCTGTGCTAACATTTACAAACCATGTCTCCCTAATCAAATAACTGATGGGTTGTTTGTCTCGTGAACACAAAACATTATGTATCAATCAAGTGAGAGAGAGATAAATGGGGTTTAATGTCCACTCAACACAACCAGGTCATTTCGGGACTAACATATGGTTTCAATTTTATTTCAATAATTCGCTTGCGCGTAGGGGTCTTTAGCCGTGGGAGGAAACCGGAGTGCCCGGAGGAAACCCACGAGGTTGAGAAGGCTCCCCTATCTCCATGCCACATACGCTCACACCAGGGCTCGAAACCACAGCCGCAAGCACTCTAGACCACTAGGCCATCCCAACCCCCCGTATCAATCAAGTAGTCCGTTCATCTCATGAACAAAACATTATGCATCAATCAATTGGCCCATTCGTCTCATGAAAAAGAAACACTATGTATCAATCAATTGGCTTGTTTGTTTCATGAAAATAAATTCCATGTATCTATTTCAATTGATCAAAGATAAGTTGCTAGGCAACGAAACATGCCCACAGCAGCTAAATCGTCCGGGCAGTCAACAAGAGTTGTCGCATATTTTTACTTTTTTTGGTAATGAAACATTTATAATACACTAAAATCTGATTAAGAGTAACAACTCATTATGTAATTATCTGAAAATCATTAGAATTTGTTTGCTTTTTATAAAGTTTTGCCCCACACTAACAATTAGTATAGGAAACATTTAATATGATTGATTTAGCTGTTCAGTTATCAAAATTCATTGGAAATCAAAATATTTGTTAATTTCAACACCTTAAACTCTGTGTATCAATCTTAAGTCAATTGCGTATTAAGTTTGGCCTCTAGAGCATCCACAAGATTTTTTGAAGTGATCGAGGACTACAACTATGTCACTAATTATCAGAAATCGCTGAAAATCAATAGGTGTCTTCGTCTCATGACCTTAAAAACCGTGTATAAATTTGAAGTCAATCGGATATTAACTTTATTTGGCCTCTTGAGTATCCACAAGATTTTTTGAAGTGATCAAGGGCAATAACTCTGGCACTAATTATCGGAAATCACTGAAAATGAATAGGATTCTTCGTCTCATGACCTTTAACACTGTGTATCAATTTAAAGTCAATCGGATATAACTTTAGCCAGACTGACCGACGGACGGGGGCGACGACAATATACGACCACATTTCAATGTGGGCGTATAAAAATAGAGTTAGCCACCAAAGTGGTCATAAGATTTTTAAAAGTTGAGCAAGAGCAATAATTCGCTTGGGTCTTTAGCAGGGGGAGGGAAGCGGAGGACCAGGTGAAAACCAACGAGGTAGAACAAGTGACCTAACTCCCATGTTCCCGAAGCAACGACTGCGCGTTTTACAACATTTGGAAAAGATCAAGCCCTCTATTGAAGATGCTCTACTCCTTGCCCAAGTACAACAAGGGAATCGAAAAACCAACAAAACAATTTGATATTCCATATTTTAATATGTAATCCTGCGTACATTTCATGTACTCATATTATGATATGACAAATAATAAAACAAATCAACAAATAAACAAACAATAATCATTATAGGTATAATATGTATCTTAAAGATGGCCAACTTCTCATATATTTCTTTTTTAAGTAAAAATCTAAAAATATTGCATGATTAATCACGTCCCCCGTTATGACGTATTATATATTTCTTCTCTGATATTTTTTATAATTCATAATCTCCGAAATGATAAAAGATAAATTAAGAAAAATACAAGCTTGATTAATTGGGGCAGTAATGTGATTATGGCGCCTCTAAATTCGCATTTTTTAAAAAAAAAAAAATGATTTTTTACACACAAATGTGATTTAATTATGTTTTTAAGGCTGATTGCCATCAATATCAACTGAATTGAGTGAATCACGCTAAATCATAGAGAATCGTTAAACTGAACTAAACTGTCTTCAAATTTCTCTGATTAAATAAAAGTTGTCCTTCATTAAGCAAAATATATGTTGATAAAGGCCTAACATTGAACACAAAACCTTCATTCACACAATTCATGTGTGTGGAAATTAAGCTGTTGTATAACATATGCCTTGTTCTACAATTTTTTCATTCAACATTTCATGCCTTTGGTTAATGTTGAAATATAGTCATAACATGGATGACTTGTGACCCTTATTTAAATTCAAATAAGTCAACGCCATAAAGGCGTTTTTTTTCAAATTTCAAAGAGCACAAACAGTACTGGAATTTAAGAAAAATTTAAGAAAAAAGATTTTAACAAATTTAAGAAAACATGAATGAGTGTATTATGTATCAGGAACCAAGCTTGATGTCATCACAGCCATCATATCCTAAAAGCGAAACTTGTCAACCAATACACAATTGTCCAAGGTATGAATGCACCAAATTTATATTGGGTCATACTTGAATTGGCCGAGAAGCGGAAGATCAACAAGAAAATAAGCAATTCTTGGCCCACAGTTCCTGATACAAAAACGTCTTGCTCATAATAGGTTTAAAGTAGACCTTAGCATGTGTTTGTAAACGGTATATTGATACAGGGAGATAACTCCAACTACTAACATTGTAACCCAGGTATTATTCAAACTTGTGTATTTAGCACTTATTTCTAAATTGGAACTCATTATCAATATTAATAAGAAAGAAATTAGTGGTAGACAAATCCAACTACTAACACTGTTACCACGGTTTCATTTAATCTTGAGCATTTAGCACTAATTTCTAAACTGGACACTCATTATTAATATTAATGTGACAGAAATTAGTGCTTGATACAAAAGATTAAATGGGTTACAGTGTTGTTAGTAGTTTGAGTTAAGCCAGTATCTTTTAATCTACTGTGAAAGAAATTTGTGGTAGGTACCCAAGTTTAAATGATACCCAGATTACAGTGTTACAGTGTGTTACTAAGGCCATATAAAATAATATTCTGGTTCTCAGATAAAAAATTAATCAATCTGGTTAATTACTACACATAAAAGTTTTACCCCTAGACTTAAGTTAACAATTTGCTCAAAGCTAATCGCCTTATTTTAACTAAAGTGTGGCCTTTTATAAAACTTTTGATGTTTTAATATATCAAATACATCAATACGAAACTACTTGCAAAGTTTTGTGTTTGTGGGTCAAATATATTTCTCATCAACAGTGATTGAAATTTGTGAGACCAGGGTCAGGTTACAGGAAATAACTCTATAAAAACAATTTCAAAAAATCCATAGACTCATTTATCAAGTACACATCCCCAATAAATGTTATTGAAAATTATAAATATTACTGGATAATCATACATTCCTATAAATAACATGATGAGATAAATGTAGTTTCCCCTTGATGTGATGTTTACCCCAGTAGTGATTCTTTGACAAAATAAAAACTCAAAATTAAAAACCTCCCTACCCCAGCCAGATTTTTGATAAACATTGAGAGAGAGAGAGAGAGAGAGAGAGAGAGAGAGATGGGTTTGTCCACTGACACAAACTAGGGCATTTCAGGACTAACAAATGGTTCAATATATTGCTTGGAGAGAGAGAGAGAGAGAGAGATGGGTAATATCAACTTGTCACAAACTAGGTCATAGCGGGACTAACATATGTTTTAATTTTATTTCAATAATTCACTTGCACGTGGGGGTCTTTAGCAGTAGGAGGAAATTGCAGCAGCCGAAGAAAACCTGGACAAGCTGCCCTACTCCTTGTCACATACAACCTGGGAATCGAATTGACGCCAGTTGACTCAATGACAGAGAGAGAGTACATGCTAAACAATCGGCCATTAAGAACCAGAATATGTTTTTATACGGCCATCAAGAGTACAATAAGGATATAGTTCTATAAAACACAAGATATCACAGACATAAAATACAACTATCATACAACTCCTACAAATAACTAATCAAAAATAACATTTCTACTTTAAAAACAACAAAGGTTTAATCTTCTCACTATATTTTTACCCAGATTTAATAACCTTTTTATCGATTTGAGTGTTTACAAATATCATATATATATCAGGGCAGTGATTATTCATAATTCATGTTTCAGTGCTTTGGTGATTGGTACCCCACCCCACCCCGTGTTAAGGTAGATAAATTGAATGTATCTGTTTATAAATAACCTGGGAGGTAGAAGAATACATGTACATAAAATAAATTTTTATATTTCATCTTACAATTTTTTGAAATCAAAGAATTTTTTTACAACTTCGCCACCAAATAGTTTAAATCACCTATCAACCTCATTCCATCCAAAAAGGTAAGAGCCAAAATTCCTACTTCAAGTTTCTTTTAAATGCATCCCAAAACAGTGAGACAAAGTGAACTCGCCATTTACATTTGAGTTTCCTTTTAACTGTATTACACCCCCTCCCCCCCAAAAAACTCCATGAGGTAGTGGTACCATCTCCTTTAAGTTTTCTTTCAAAAACAATCCAAAACTACATCCCCTAACTCTCAAATTAAAGAGAGGAACCTTCTACTTGAAGTTTCCTTTAAACTTGATCCCAAAAAGTGAATAAGAGCAACCTACTCCTTTAAACTTGATCCCCAAAAAGGGAAAAAGAACGACCTTCTCCTTTAATCTTTTGATTTCAATGTAAATATAATAAAGATAAATAAAGAATAAAAGATGAGTATTATATAATAGATAAATAATTTAATATATATACATACAATCTAGGAAGAAAACCGACTGATTCTTCCCAGATCAAACAACTATATCTACATAGACATACTGTCGTTATGGCACTTATCTAAGTCAATCTTCACAGACTTAAATATTTCTTGACTGCTTCGATAGGATTAAAATCACATAGTATACTCATAACAGGGGTGGATCCAGAGGGGGGTTTTGGGAGGGTCCATACCCCATCTTGCTCAGTTACATAAAAAAAATTAATGCTGTGCATCAATGAAATTAAATCACTCTCTCTTCAAAAAGCTCAATTTGTATGTTTGCCTAAGAAATTTAGAAATGTTGATGGCAGATTTCCTTAACAGGAATCTGGCAAACCCCCTCCTGCAAAAATTCCTGGATCCACCCCTGCATAAAAAGATAATAATATAAATTTATACATATAAACAAATCACTTTTGTATAAGACAGTCTCACCAAATACTATAACAAAACAAAATGGCTGCTTAGTAATTCACTTAAGGCCAAAATCACTTTAACTTATTTAGTAATTATTCACATTAACGGTGCAATATGTAAAAAAACAAATGGCTGTTTAGTTATTCACTTTAACTTATTTAGTAATTATTCACAATAAAAGTAATTCACTTAACAAGACCAAAATCACTTTAACTCATTTCGTAATTATTCCATAAAGTTTTGTATTTGTATTCCATAAAGTTCTGTATTTGTATTCCATAAAGTTTTGTATTTGTATTCCATTATGTTTTGTATTTTGCTATATTGCATTTTCTACTGTTCCAATTGAAATAAATATCTTTTTTCCAGGAATATTGTGATGTGCCCCAACGTTTAATTTATCAAATTGTGAAACTTGATGTTGTACTTGTAGTATGGAGAGATTTGGAAAGACTGTCGGTCACAGAACGATATTTTAACCACAATTATAACCAACTTTCAAAGTTCTGTACATCACCATAACGATTCAAAGATTCTCTAGATGATACGAATGTTTCATATACAATTACATCCAGTATAACACAACAAATTATTGAGAGCAAGAAATTAATGCTTGAAATACATTTGGTTCTTAAACGTTTTTTTTATAAACAATATTTTTATTCAGGATTCCAAATAGTACTGTCAAACACAGGTCAGCTAATAACTTTTGATGTTTGAGCGTTCAAAAGGTGCAACAAAGTGAAACAAGGACCATAACTCTGGCAGTAATTAACGGAAATTGACTAGGTCTCCATCATCTCACTAATGTAAACATATGTCAATTTTATCTGATGATAACTTTTCGGGATGATAACTTTTCGGGATGACAAATTTTTGGGATGATAACTTTTCGCATTTCAGCGTTCACAAAAAATTGTACGAACCAACGGGGGCGACAGCAATATACATCCACAAAGCGGTTCATCAAAATATTTGGTTTTGGTTTCTTTATCGAATAAAAAATAATCAATTGGAGTACATTATAGCATGGATTAAATGGTGGAATATTGTTTGAAAAACACAAATAACGATCAGTCACATTAATTAGATCCTGATTAATGCACTAATTGGTGTCACTCAGCCAATAGTAATTTTAAAAATAAAAATTTGCAAAAGTCATATTTTGACTAAATTTCACGATACATTAATTTCTTGCTTTTCTATACTTGATATTGATGTAAAACGATTAATATATCTCATTTTGGCAAATAAATAAATAATTCTTTAGGTTAATTTCTGTGCAAATATACAAGCAAAGTAAAGAAGATAAAAAAAAATCGTAATAGAAAATTAACAGTTGAAATTAAATAATTAATTAAATACTCAATAGCCATAACTTAACAAAATATGTTTAACCCTTTAGGACTTGGACTTCTCCCGCTAGAGTCTTAGAGAGCAGTCCCATGAATAGCTGTCAACTATACATATTGTGTATCACCATGTGGTCTAATTCCATTCCACTCCGTTAACTCCTGGGTTCATCTATTTGGGAGACACATATTCCAATTATCTGCCTTGATGATTTTTGTTATTTTCATTGACCAATTCGCTTGATAGCATAACAACTTTTCACTTCCTTTTTTAGGTTTTAGGCCATGTTTTGTGTGAATGTCACTTCTTTCATATTAAATTTCTTGAAAACTTTCTCATAATCGAGTAAACAAGCCACCATAGTGTTGTGAATGCAAACAGTGAGGCTAAGACTGGTTTGTAAACTGTTTTCTTATTGGTTTGTAGAATCAAGCTATGATCAAGGGCAGATAATTTGAATACGTGAATACCCCATGGATGAACCTTTGGGTATAGTGGAGTAGAACGGAAAGATACAGAGAGGATGTCAACTATACTATTTCTTTCAAATATAATGTCTTAACCGAAAGTAAAAACCTCCCTTTTTTCAGGGAACCCTGGTATTCAATATTTACATATACCAAGTGCTAAAGGGTTAATAGAAATCATAAAATATTTTAACTCTAGTTTGAAAAATATCCAAAATAAACTTTTACACCAAAAAACTCAACACAATTTATATGGAAAAACCATCAGTAGTATACACATATAGCATGACATTTCATTTGTACTTAAAAACGATAAGAGAATACTTGTCGAAACATTGTGCTATGTGTATAAAACAGAGATCATTTTTCCATATAAATTTGGGTGTGTTTTTTTAACAGGCTCAATTGCTAAATGCCACTCCAGGATTAAAATTTGACACTTAGATTAAGAATATAGCACAAATACACACACGCACACATGAACTTCTTAACAACATAAGATATGATTGATACTTCCACGGCAAACTTTGATACTAAATGAATTGTGGGAATTGTTTGATTTCACCATTTTCAGTGAGTGAATACGAAAAAATGAAAAACACAACCAATACATTTTCAACAAAATACTATCATAGTTCGAAATTGTTTTAGTTTCACAATATTTCCATTGCGATGTCATCTCTTTGTAACATTTCTTAGGATGAAACAACTGGTACGGGACTAGCAGAAACTATTCCATTTGATTCACGATCTTTTCTCTCTTCGGTACTACAGTTATTTAATGACTGACTGGCGTCCTCGACAACCAGAGGAGATCGAGAGTTACTGCCCATGAATTGATCCAGATCACTTTTACTGCCAACACTTAATACTGGTGATTCTGTACCATGATGATCTGGGGAGCTGGTCGTGCTGATAGAGTTATCCCCCTTTGTTAATGAGTTACCTCCCATGCCCATCATGTCCATATTAGGATGCATGGAGAAATGATGGAATGGTGACATGAATCTCCACATATTAAACAGTTGTGATTGGTACTGCATGGCAAGTTCATTATGCTGAAAAATAATCATAAACCATTAATATTCAATAAAATCTAGCTGGCACCAAGTTCATAAAGTTTCTCAGACATAAGTTTAGAATTTACTCAACTTTTAATATCTGTTCGATAATGAGAAATATCTTTGATCCAGAAACACAATATTGCACATAGTTTGTTATTGTTGTCTTTGTTGGACGTTAAGCCCTATTTCATTTCATTGCTATAGAAGTTAATGTCTGCTTCTATCACCGGTGGGGGTTGGGATGGCCTAGTGGTCTAGAGTGCCGCGCTTCGACCTCTAGCTGACCAGTCACCCCTGGCTTGTGGCACTGGTTTCGATCCCTGGTGTGAACGTATGTGGCATGGAGATAGGGGTGCCTTCCCAACCTCGTGGGTTTCCTCCGGGCACTCTGGTTTCCTCCCACTGCTAAAGACCCCTACACGCAAGCAAATTATTGAAATAAAATTAAACAATATGTTAGTCCCGAAATGACCTAGTTTGTGCCGAGTGGACGTTAAACCCCATCCCTCTCTCTCTCTCTATCATTGGTGATATCGCAGTAATGCTTTTCCGGACGAACTGACGAGTTCCTGAGGCAAACGTTTGTGACTAATGAAAGACAGTAGACATAAGACTACTAGCAAATCCACTTTGGCCGGGGTGGGGCACTCCCCTACCAAAACCCTAGTTCATTTCATTTGATTTATGTGTTTTAAGTACACCTACCTGTAAAGCCACTGGATTATAACTTAACATAGGATTATTATTAATACTAGGATAGGGGGAGTTGATATCCTCATCACGGAAGTGAATTGGTAAACTCTCTTCTTTATCGTCAACTTTCGTCAGTTTCTGAAAAAAGATGTTACAGATACGTTTACAGAAAAGTATTAATCAGGTGGTTATTTCCTATAGAAGTATGGCAATTTGGGTATATATCGAAAGAAAGTGCACTAAAAGAGTCGATGTAAGAGTAGACCATAGTGCCGCTGCCCAGGCAAAATTCCCCTTACAGCACACTGTATGGTGTATACCCTTCTTTAATAGCCCAGAAAGAGCAGAACAGAAGGATGTTACAACATCTTCTTTGATTGGCATTTTGTAATTGAACATATTAACAATTTAATGGATACATAATTACTGAGTTTGATACTAATCAAGGTGTTAAACTTTAATTGTATTTGATTTTTATCTTTGTTGCATATTCTGTATATATTTGCCTACACTATTCGCAAATGTCGCTTAGTATCAAACTCAGTAATTGTGTATCCATAAAATTGTACCTTGTGTTAATATGTTACAACATCATTTCATTTTCAAATAACACACTATTGATGAAGAACAATTACTATGAAATAAACCATAGTAATTGTTATCCATAAATAGTGTGATATTTGATTATATTCCAATTACTAAATGCCATTTAAAGAATATCATTTCATTTTATTTCCCACCTTCTGGGACACTCTGCTTCTAGTTATTCACTAGAAAAATGGCTTCAGTGCATCGTATGCATTGTCTGTTTTGGTGAAGCAGAGTAAGCACTTTGATTTGTGAATGCTTTGGAACTCAATTATTTTGATTTTAAAGGCGTGAGCATGATATGACTTGGTTAAATGAGCATTTTCTAACAAGGAAGAGATTTATAGAAAGTATTTAGTAATGAAAGACAATATCATGAGTATAAAATAATAATACATGTATAATTAGTATATAGTTTTATAAGAACTAACCTGTACATCTTGTTTATTTATAAAATCCACACCATAAAACACAGTAGTACAACGAATTAAGGATAATAATTAAAAATAATTTCTTTCCTTGTGAGTCCATGTTTTTTTGTTTTATTATATCAACATGTCAACTCGACACATACTAGGTCATTTGGGACTAACATATGGTCAAATTTTATTTTCCCACTGCTAAAGACCCCTACGCGCAAGCGAATTATTGAAATAAAATTAAACCATATGTTAGTCCCGAAATGACCTAGTTTGTGTCGAGTGGACGTTAAACCCCATTTCTCTCTCTCTCTCTTTCCAATTTTATTTCAAGAATTCTCTTGCTCGTAGGGTTCTTTAGCAGTGGGAGGAAAGCGGAGGTTCTTAGAAAACCTACGAGGTTGGATACGGAATCGAAACCATACGGCTAGTTGACTCAATAACAGACCTAATGGTACAAAAAGAATGCGCTAACCAACCCCTCCCCACTCCTCCCTCATATGAGAAGACCTAAGAAAGAGCAGTCTTAAATTGCAGTATTTTGAACTAATACTGTACCCCAATGCTAGGCATAGATGAGCTAATCTTATCGCAGCAAGGGCAGGGGCGGATGCAGGATTTTCAGAAAGAGGGGACGTGCTGCACCAGCTTGGGAGTGCGAAGCCCGGAACCGTGGTTTTTGAGAGTAAAAAATGCCCACAAGGACTAATTTCGTACTAGTACTGTAAATTACGATTTCCAACCTAAACTATTTTCGTTCTCCTTTCTCGCGAGAATATATGGAGCTAAACATTGTTTGACACCTCAAAAATAAGAGGGGACGTGCGCCGGGTGCGCGCCCCACTGGATCCGCGCCTGAACGGATCTCCCTTTCTTTTAATGTGGGGCCTGTTTTTTTAATTGTGTTACTAAAGAAATATTTCTTATTTAATTTTCAGTTTCGAATTAATGCAAAGGATATGTTTTGTATTTTCCTTTCCTCTTCATCTGAATGTCAGGAAAGAGCATCCGAACTGCTCGGTTACACTGAACACCCCAGTGAGTTACCTCCCTTTCTTCTATTCTCTGGGCTAGAAGTTCCAATACATCATCTCGGGATATACCTGTTACATAGTTTCCTGTCCATTTCATCAGTGCTGGAAACAAAATAATATCATGTTTATGAGGACTGATCTGTTTAGAGTGCATTCTTCCCAAGATGGTGTAGGCCCCTAATGATTCTCTTTCACGGATAGTAATTAACATACAAAATGCCTGTAGATCGATAAAAATTAAATGAAATGGGGTTTACCATCCTATCGTTCTGCTCCGAACTGGGCGAATGAAGACAGGCATACGTCATACAGTGTGCTATGAGGAAAATTTTGACCAGACAGCGGCGCTACGGCCAACTCTTTTATCAAATTCCAACTGTCAAGGTATCTTTTACATGCATTTCAATGTGTACACGGGACTTTGTTTTTTGTCCCATCCAAACAACTAGACAACCGTCCTTGTCACACCCTTGTCACGCCCTCCATTCTGCGAGAGGGAACCAGGCAGGGAAATCTGCCAATGCAGGGATCAAACATCTGACCTCCAGACTATCGGGCCAGCATCTTACCCACTTAACCATCATGACCCCCCTCACCATAACCCATTTATTTATATTCTTGTACACCAGGACCTTCAATCCAAAAGGATGTCAATTGGTCAGTTTTGATTAGCAAGATATTATTTCTAAAGAATATGAAAGAGAGAGAAATGGGGTTAAATGTCCACTCAACAGAAACTTTGTCATTTTGCGACTAACATATGGTCCAAATTAATGTCAATAATTTTGATTGCAAATAATGGTCTTTAGCAGTGGGAAGAAACTTGAGGGCCATGAGAAAACCCACAAGGTTGGACAGGCCACCCTATCGTTCAGCTGGATTGTTTTTTGCTCAATTTTTCTTGATGCAGTTCACAATATTAATAGTCAAAATGGTTTGAACTTCTGTTTAAATTATTTTACAAATCTAAAAGAAAACTGAGTTGTACTTACCAGGGAGGTGTTCTAAAATACGCTCGAGATCATGTGACATGTCTCTTAATGGTTGATAATTCATGTCGCTATCACTGAGTTCTTCCTGTTCCTGTATCTGATCAACCAGAGTTACTCCAAAAAAATATGTTGTGATTCAGGGTCAAGGAGTCGTAAAAATAGGTTGGTAACCCTTGTGGGTAAGATTTGATATCACATTAGTCGAAATTCCTCCCCCCGCAGCCAATTCATCAGAACTACCTGCTAGATTCTTATTGGTGAGATTAACATGCGGAGTCATGTAAGGTGTTCCGTGTAGAGGGACAAAATATCTCATACGGGTGCTAGAGAGAGAGATAGAGAGAGAAATGGGGTTTAACGTCCACTCGACACAAACTAGGTCATTTTGGGACTAACATATGGTTTCAATTTTATTTCAATAATTCGCTTGCGCGTAGGGGTCTTAAGCAGTGGGAGGAAACCGGAGTGCCCGGAGGAAACCCACAAGGTTGAGAAGGCGCCCCTATCTCCATGCCACATACGCTCACACCAGGGATCGAAACCACAGCCGCAAGTCAGAGGTGACTGGCCAGCTAGAGGTCGAAGCGCGGCACTCTAGACCACTAGGTCATCTCAACCCCCCTAACACAGGGGTGCTAGCCCTATGGCAGACTACTCCAGCTGGGGGCTTCCCACTGGTGCTTAAATTTGACCTTGTGTAAGAATGATATCTTTGAAAATGTGGGTAAATATAAATAAATAAATAATGATGACTGTAGGATATATAAAATAATTGACTGTTAATACAAAAGGATATTTCTTGAATTTGCCCTTTCTCTGCGCCATAGAATGTGGAAATTCTTCTCTGACTGCTTTATTACAAGATGGCCCCCATCTGATCACTTCCGGCATATTCAACGTTAAGCTAACTTTGTGTAATAACAGATCTCGAGAAACATTTCCCTTTGGGCTGGTGATCAACAAATCTGAAAAATATTAATAAAACATTATAATGGGAGATTAGATAAAGAGCTGGCAGTTCTCACCAATCTGATTAAAACACAGATCCTATTTCGTTTCGTTTTTTATTGTTAAAAATTTCGTTTTACTTGTCTTTACTTCATAAGGATCTGAAAGACTTGTTATTTAACTCATGTTCTGCTTGAAATGCGGGGTAAGCCAATCAAATTGTCTGTCGAATCGACGGATTGACCTTTTTTGCGCTGAATTGTGGGTAGGCATTATCAGCGATAGAAATCAAAACAAAGCAACAATGATTCTGATTGGTTAATCAAATGAATGGGGTTATAGGGTCAAATGTCACGTGCTTGACATCTGAACTGGCTGAATGTGACCTCCTGCTATAACTTTTTAGATCTACATGTAGTGTAGGCCATCGAAATTATAAAAACCGAAACGAAATATAGATCTGAATTTCAATTAGATTGATAAAGAGTTGGCTGTTAGTTGCTATAGTTACAAAATAGATAATGTAAATCAAATATGTTGAAAACTGCTCAACTCTGAACCAGGACTAATATGTGGTTCAATTCCATTCCAATAATTTGCATGCGTATAGGGTCTTTAGCAGGGGGAGAAAACCAGAGGCTGGACAGATGACCCTACTTCTTGTCACGTGAGAGAAAGAGAAATGGGGTTTAACGTCCACTCAACACAAACTAGGTCACTTCAGGACTAACATATGGTTTAATTTTATTTCAATAATTCGCTTGCACGTACGGGTCTTTAGCAGTGGGAGGAAACCAGAGTGCCCGGAGGAAACCCACGAGGTTTAGAAGGCGCCCCTATCTCCATGCCACATACGCTCACACCAGGGCTCGAAACCACAGCCGCAAGCCAGAGGTGACCGGCCAGCTAGAGGTCGAAGCGCGGCACTCTAGTCCACTAGGCCATCCCAGCCCCCTTCTTGTCAGATTTAGCTCTCGTTTAAAAGTACCTGATAATGTTTCTTTTATTTTCATCATCTTCCACCATTCGTTGTTTTGTCCGCCCTTTCCGTCTGCCATTGTGAGATCAGGCGATTCAATGTCATGCTCCATCTTAAAATGATCCTTGTAATCGGACAAACCCGTACAGAAGACATTACAAAAGGTACAGCGGTACTGGATATCAGAGTTATCATCCCTAGATTCAGGTAGTAGACCAGTGTATCCAGTTGGGAATAATGGAAGACTTAAAGACATTTCTTTCTCCACTTCTTCATTTGATTTCTCTCCCTTGTTTTCAAAGCCTACGAGATCGGGTATATGCCGATAATTCTGAGCGGAATATCTGGAGAAGTAGTCATCCATCGGAACCATCGACGGACAACTTCCAAGCATCTGGCTTTTGGTTTTGCTGATTTCTTCCGCATTATAGTTCGTAAATGTTTCCTCGCGTCTCGTTTTCTTGAGCTCTGTTTCATCTTCAGATTCAGAATCGGCCCAATCGTCGCCGTTTGGCGATGACTTACGTACAGGAAATGGTCGTTTTCGCTTGTTTCTCGTTTCTGACTTTTCCAATTCCAGTGGTTTCTCGTGAGAATCTTTGTTTGCAAAGAGTTTCGTTGGATCTTGAATATGAGCGAATGTTTTATTGAAGTTGGGAACTTTTGGCACATTGATGATAGGTAATTTGACAGTGTTGTTGTTATTGTTAGTCTGTTTGTTATTATTCAGGTTGTTACTGTAATCGATGGCTTTGCGAATGGCTGCCTCTACGTTATTTGGCTCTGTTTTTTGTTTACATTTCTCCACGTTGTTTTGGTCAGCTAGACGTACTTTATTATGATGCTGTTGACCATTGCAGTGAACTGTAAATGCTGCCTTGACTTGGCACTTCCAATTACAAACTTGACAGAAGTACACAATATTTCCACCCTCGCGAACGAGTTTGGTATATCTGCCGAACTCAGGGGTAAAACTGGGTGGAAGATCGCCCTTCCATCCGGATTTCTCATTCTTTGGTGTTTGATTCGTTGCTGGTATGACTTTGCTAGGAGCCGCTGGGACTGAAATAGGAGATTGGGTACCATTTTGGAGCTTTTGTGGAATTCCTAGAACGCCATTTTGGATTTTTGGTTGACAATTTGGTAGACTCACAGTTGCAGACGACTTCAAGAACTGGTCTGTGACCTTTTGTATTTGCTCAATGTTTGTATTTTTTGGTTTACTATCTTCTGTGGGTTTAGGGTCAGTCGCCGATGATTTGGGAGAATTTTGCCACAGTTTACTATACTTCAACAAATGTTCGCTTGTTATTCGGCCAGCATAATTACACATACCTTCATCGGATGATGACCCCTCATAACGTACGACATCATTTACTTGACTACAGTTACCATTGGCAACAGTTGATTTTAAAAGCATCTCCTTATAAATGTCAGAATGTTGGTTTTTCATGTGGAAAATGAAACTTTCTACACTAGCCATATAACAGGGCGATATTTTACATAGTTTGCACTTGTAGCAGGTTTCTGCGAAACTGGATAAAATACTGTCTTTGAGTTTATTGTCACTGGTTATTTTCTTGCTCGATTTCGACACATTTTTCTTCAACAAACTTTTCCCTTTTCCAATTATCTTAAGTTTGGCCTTACTATCTTCGTCACTTGAATACGAGTCTAAATACAAATCTGTGTTTTCCCAACCCAAAATTGGCAGACAGCTAAAATAACTATTTGGAAGAGTGTCGCTTCTTTTTTGTCCATATTTGGGTGTTCCATCCAAAGATTCGTCGTCCGAGTCACTAGTAGGTTGAGAGAATTGTTTAGATTTGAATAAGTTATAACTATTTAGCACAGGGTCAGAGGTCATTGTATGTGATGGCTGTAAATGTGGATCATTCTGAGTCAATAATTTTGATTGGTTCGATGATGCAGATGTTTTTGTTTCATCCAATTCATTGTCTGTTCTGTCCTTTGATGGTGAACTTGTAGTAGATTTTGGTGTGTCCATCTTTAAAGTTCTGTTGGTGGTTTTAATTTCCTATTAATATAAAAGAGAAATAAACGTGATTAACACAGTTGGAAAAGCTATGAATACACTAACATTGTTTTTAATAAAAAAAAATAACTTTGTTTTTAATATAAAAAATAACTTTGTTTTTAATAAAAACATATACCCTTTGTTTAAGTCAAACATATATCTTGGTTTTCATTAATGGGGTGGGGCTGTGTTGCATTAATGACCACACAAAAAGTTATATTCCTCTCAAATCCAGTGGTGTATCAAGTTTGTTTCTCTTTTGGACTGGACTGGACCCAAGGAGGGAGAGAGAGAGAGAGAGAGAGAGATTAACATCCACACAACACAAACTATGTCATTTTGGGACTAACATGGTTCAATGTTATTTCAATTATTCGTGTTGAGAGAAAACCAAAGGATCCTGGAGAAACCCACGAGATAAAAAACTTAATTAAGTAAACAAAATCAGGATAAATGAAAGATGAGCAAATCGGATCCTTATCCAGTAAATATCGCAGGCTAGAGTTGGCATCCAGTGTTGATTATGGTCTGGATACGTTAATAAATGCCAAATTAATATTTTAGATAACATTTCAGGCAGATTCAGCTATTGCAAAATGTATATGCTTCAATAAGAAACGTTGATTTGACAATTTTCATTGGAATACACTGGAATATTTCATGACAAATAAAACCATTACATAGAGTACCCACGAATTAACTCTTGGTCAGGCAATATGTATAAAATGTCTGTATAATACTGTTGGCCAATTTATGTATTTTACGACAAGATTATTAAATAATGGTATCTGAAATCCACAAATAAACCATACAGACTGTGAATTATTGTCTATCCTGCAATGGCGAATATACATTAGTGAAAATGTATATTGCCCATAATGTATATTCATCAGATATCGCACGAAGCAATCTCACGCTATATGTTATTGCAGTGTGATATTGTTAAATATTATTGACATCGACCGCATCATAACGGTATTATTGTCATAATCATATCTAACGCCTGGATAAATAGGATTTCCACGTGTTGTACATTACACTTCGTTATCCAGGCGGTTGACGTATTCCAAGCAGACGATTTTTCTAGTCGTTTCCCGCTATTACAATACACTTTCATTTAGAGTGTGTTCGATGTCCCTGAGATGTGATCGTCGTTAACGAAATTAATACAAGAAAAATGTACAAAAAATGAACAAAACTCTTTCATCTTAATCTAAAGAATAATCTATTTGGTTAGCACTAGAGACGGGGTCTGAGTGCATCTAATCTGGATGGAAAAGATAAATTAAATCTACTTAAAGGCATGTAGCTTTATTCCCTCCCAGACAGTGACGTATTTCAGACAAAGCATTAAGTTTAGTAACGCATCTATACATGTATATATGCATTTGTTTATCACAGCAGCAGTTAGTTGGGGTATACAGCCTATGTCATATCGATCGAAAACAGAAAACTACAACGCACACATTTTTTTTCTTATCAGTAAAACGCGTGCAGACGACACAACGATTTTATCCGGATTTTTTTTTTAGCGGATACATTGTGAGAAATATTGTTTTAGTGTTACAACAATGCTTCCATTTTCATTCTATTCTTCCTTTTGTTTCGCCACGTAATTAACAATAACGGTAAATTCACAGTTAATTTTTAAAACAAATCGTTGAATAAATTTGTTATGAATTCCTACAATGTATTTTAAATCGACTCGGGATCGAAATATGAGACCCACTTGTCAAATAAAACTTCATGTATTATAAGCCATTTTAACTACATCAGTATAGGGTTGCCACGAATATAAAACAGTGCATGATATAATATGGTATACTTACGTACTTATGACTGGGTCAAAATGACCTCGGGAATACCGCGTGACCTCCTGTATACAAACAACAAGTGGCTTCACCAATTACATCATCAGTTCCTCACGTGCATTAGAACGACCAGGTAACTCTGCGATGTCCTTCCTTCAACGTGACGTCCTTTTTTTGATCACACTTGTTTCTTGGAATTATATTTATGCCTTTCAACGGAGGTGATGTATAGCAGTTCCTAGACATTCAGTCGCATACATGGAAATTACGAGTAATACTGCGCTGTCTGTCTGGTTGGCCCCAATTTACGAGCCATGCGTCAAGCCGCCGAAGAAAACACACATTTCTTTTATCGAATAAAACCACGACTCGAAAATCGAAGAGATGGCAGACGATATAGAATGCACGCGGCGTCCCTCAGTCGTCATCAACACTGTCTGCAAGCCAACCAGACGCAGAAATATACAGAATGGTGGCAAAGAGTCAGACAGGCGGACAGAGTTGTACAGGCGCCAGACAGACAGACGCCACTAATCAACGCCTCGAATGGCAGTCTGATAGAGTATAGGTTATCAGTCGCGTGCAACTCGCTTACAGTGTATTTGTAAAACCCAATCCTTCTAAACGCCACATAGTTAATGCATTGTCCTCGACGACGAAAACAACACAATGGTTTGAAATTACTTTTTTTTCAAATTCAATCTTGAATGTGGATAACTGCAGCGTCTGGATGTAATTCATCGTTAGAAAACGTTGAAGACAAGACTACCAGACGCTGGATTAAGCTTCTCTAATCGTTAGCTTACGGTCTGAAGTTTTTCAGAATGACTTTAAATTAATCTACCCAGTCAACGGGAAAATGTGTTAAAAGGGTGTTAGAAAGGAAAAAAACGAACGAGCGCTAAAAATAATATAGGCCTACAGCTACCAACATAAAAAAAACTCATAAATTTATCATCTCTTTTTTTCCCAAGCTTCACTAAAGTTAATTTTTTACACAACTTCTAAACAATATTAAAACGACAAAATATAATCAGATTAGCTTTGTGTAATCATTTATCATCTCTCAAAACTTTGTAGTTACGGGAGAAAAAAACGCGGGAGGGAGAAATGGGGTTATAACGTTCACTCGACACAAACTAGGTCATTTCGGGACTACCATATGCGCGTAAGGGTTTTTAGCGGTGGGAGGAAAGCGGTGTACCCGGAGAAAACCCACGATGTTGGAAGGCGACTCTACTCCTTGCCACGTACATACCGGGATTCGAAACCACACCAGTTGACTCAATGTCAGGTCGTATGGCCATCCAACCATCACCCCCCCACTCTTCTTTCTACTACCAACAGCCCCAGATTCACATCATACTATCACCAAATTATCAACATAAAATAATCATTTCGGTAACCACACTAACCTATGTATATTGTATATTAAGTATTTTGTAGATCTTCATCAAGTGAGAAAAAAAAATGTTATGCTTTTGTAATTATATGTATAAATGTATGTAAATCGTAATTATAATTATAAACAATGTACATTATATTTATATCTGTAAATAATTTATTACGGGAAATGAATTTATAAAAGCTACGGCTTGTTTTCAGATCCCATAATTTAATATTGTATCTTTATAATATGTAAATATTGAATAAATATTGTTAAAAAAAAAAATAAATAAAACCCCCACTCCCTAAAAAAAAAAAAAGCGGGAAAACTGGCTTCCATTTATGACTATGCAACTTTTATTTTAAATTTGATAGATTTTTTATTTTAATTTTCTGTAAATTAAATTGTTTACGTGTCAGTCGTTTTAGCGTCTTGGGTGTCTTTTGTATCGACGACAGTATATAATTATCTCTCAAAACATTTGACCGACGGGAAAAAACGCGGGAATTACCCGCGACCTATTGTTTTGGGATTATGATGGCTGCCATTTATACTATGACTATTTTAATTTGATAGATATTTTATTTTAATTTTCTTTAAAATTATTTGTGTGTTAGTCTGTTTTTAGCGTCGTTAATTGTATGACCTTTTCTATTATGGAGTGTTAATTAATAAACAAATATAATTAACACGTATTTTTAATTAATTGGGACGGCGCTAATTAGGTCCTGCAAATGAAATTAGTAAGTGCTAATTGTGTCGATACGAAATTGATTGATCTACATGTATACGATGCAACTTAAAAATCGTCTCAAAGTCCATATCAGAGAACGCTAGATTGGCGGCGGCCCTACGCATATTATGACGTCATATGTGAATTGTGGGTTAGGGTTAGGGTCTGGGGACTTTGACGAAATATACAGGTCCTAGCCCTTACCCTAACCATAACCCACAATCTATATAATATTATGACGTCATATGTGCTGAAATGCGTAGGACCATCTTTGACCTAGCGTTCTCCCCATCAATCTGATTAGGGGGAGGGGGAGGGGTGGCCTAGTTGTCTAGAGTGCCGTGCTTCGACCTCTAGCTGGCCGGTCACCTCTGGCTTGCGGCTGTGGTTTCAATCCCTGGTGTGAGCGTATGTGGCATGGAGATAGCGGCGCCTTCTCAACCTCGTGGGTTTCCTCCGAGCACTCCGGTTTCCTCCCACTGCTTAAGACCCCTATGCGCAAGCGAATTATTGAAATAAAATTGAAACCATATGTTAGTCCCAAAATGACCTAGTTTGTGTCGAGTGGACCCCTACGCGCATGTGGATTATTGAAATAAAATGAAACCATATGTTAGTCTCCAATGACCTAGTTTGTGTCGAGTGGACGTTAAACCCCATTTCTCTCTCTCTCTTCTAATCTGATTAAAATACGGATCTATATTTCGTTTCCTTTTTTATACTTATACGATGGACTAAACTACATGAAGATCTGACGATAAGAATGGGAGTTCACGTCAGGGTGCAAACGTGTAGGTTTTGACCCTGTGGCACCAGACCCTGTGGCACCGTTGATGTTTCTAGTGGTTTGCCTACAGTTCCGTGCATCAAAAGGCCAAGTACTCGCCGTAACAGAGCGTTTCATTGGCTAATCCCTCATATCATCCAGAACACGTCAATTATAACAACTCTTCTAGATCCTACAGAAGTAAATACAAGTAAAACGAAATTTTGAACTATATAAAACTAAACGAAGTTTTAATCAGATACAGTCTATATCCACTACTGTCTTCTTGTTACTATTGTGTATATATGGATATTTTATGGCTGGTATTGACGGCGACACGTTAATAATATATATGGTTATTTTCCTTATTTGGTACTCTGTGGGTAGACTCGAAGCATGCCACAGCCCGTTAGTGTCTACATCCCTATAAAGTATAACTGCGAATTAATTTCACGTCCATTACAAACAAGACACTCCGGTGTGGAATATGGTTTAACATCTCGTCAACAGGGATTAAAATAGTGTTAATTTTCATTTCATGGACTAACATGGTTTAGTTGTGTGAGAAACCCAAGACACCAGAGGGCAACCCTACTCCGTGTCACGTACACGCTATTGTACGGACAAAATTCTCCTTCTCTCAGCGCACGTTAACAGGTGGGTCGTAGGTGGCCAACTGATTTAAAGCCCCAATACCATTCTTGTTGAAACTGAATAATATGTCCCAATCTTCATTCTGGTCAACAAATCGTATTATTTTACAATATTCCAATTAAACGATGAAATAAATTTCATCTAAACACACCTACTTTGAAAAATTGGAAAAATTCAACCAATTGATTTGAAAAGTCTAACGTAAACCTTTTCAAATGTGACTTGGATTTTAAAATATTTTCGAACCCTCTGGACAAATAAAATAGGTTGTAATGAATAAATTACACAACAGGTAGGACATTTAAACATCTAGTACTTAGAATAAGGGTATTATTTATTTTCTGTCGCTACCAAGCCAGCAAGAATGTTATTGTCCTTTAAGATATCTTATTAGGTCAACTGGTGTGGTTTCGATGTCAAGCCTGTACGTGACAAGGTGTAGGATCGCCTGTCCAACTGCGTGGGTTCTCTCCGGATCCTCTTGTTTCCTCGCACCTACGCCCAAGCGTATTATGGTGATTAAAATCGGACCATAAATGTTAGTCCCAAAATGACCCTCAGGACGTAAAATTCCATTTCTTTCCCTTGATATAATTTTAATGCAATTGAAATATATAAACTATTAATTAGACATACTTATCCAGACCATAATCAACTCTCGCTGCCATCTTAAATCTGCCCGATTTTCATTGGACGTGAATCCGATCTGCTGCTCAACGCCCGTTAATGATTTAACGCAAGCGAGGATGACCGAGAATTTGACATTCGAGACTATAAAGATTTTAAAATCAGGTTTTCTCAGTTTAAAATAATGCAATTTGACAATCGAGACTATAGAGATTTTAAAATCAGGTTTTCTTAGTTTAAAATAATGCAATTTGATTGAAATTTTCAGCAAATTCTCTTTACATTATCTAGTTTTTAAGTATTATAGTGAAAGCTGCAAGCTCTTTATCTAATCTCTCACAATATCTTGAAATAAAATAAAAACTATTTCATACACGGAACTACGGTTCAAACCAGGTTGAAATACTGAGTGAAAATGGTGCTAAGTATCCCACTTTTCTGCAACAACTGGGACACTGATTCACGAAATTTTAACTAATAATAAATTGTAACAATTTGATTGGATAGTAAAGGTTTGATTTTAGAGCTTAGCCAATCAAAATTGAAGTATCTAATAAAAATTTGGATTTTATCTATAATTCCGGGCCCTGTTTCAAACCAGGTTGAAATACTGAGTGAAAATGGTGCTAAGTATCCCACTTTTCTGCAACAACTGGGGCACTGATTCACGAAATTTTAACTTATAATAAATTGTAGCAATTTGATTGGATAGTAAAGGTTTGATTTTAGAGCTTAACCAATCAAAATTGAAGTATCTACTAAAATTTGGATTTTATCTATAATTCAGGGCCCTGTTTCACGAAATTTTAACTAAAGATAAAATCCAAATTTTAGCGGATACTTCAATTTTGATTGGCTAAGAACTAAAATCAATCTAATATTGTCCAATCAAATAACTAAAATTCAGGGCCCTGTTTCACGAAATTTTAACTTAAGATAAAATCCAATTTTAGTAGATACTTCAATTTTGATTGGCTAAGCACTAAAATCAATCTAATATTATCCAACCAAATTACTAAAATTGGGATCTTATCTTAGTTAAAATTTCGTGAAATAGGGCCCAGATCTTATCTTAGTTAAAATTTCGTGAAATAGGCCACAGATCTTATCTTAGTTAAAATTTCGTGAAATAGGCCACAGATCTTATCTTAGTTAAAATTTCGTGAAATAGGCCCCTGATCTTATCTTAGTTAAAATTTCGTGAAATAGGGCCCAGATCTTATCTTAGTTAAAATTTCGTGAAATAGGGCCCAGATCTTATCTTAGTTAAAATTTCGTGAAATAGGGCCCAGATCTTATCTTAGTTTAAACTTTCGTGAAATTGGGCCCAGATTTCGAGAATCATTACCCTGGATAATGAAGACTAAATTATTTTTTACCAGTCCTCATTTTTTATTATCCCTGTTGGTGCTGACAAGTAGGACACCATTTTTTCCATTTAATTTATCGAATAATCAAAGAATGGGACGGTATATCAGAATCGGGGGCGGATCCAGGAGTTTTTGCAGGAGGGGGGATTTGCACGATACCCGAGACAATGTATCTTTGGGTAGTGTTGGGGGTGGGGTTGGGATGGCCTAGTGGTCTATAGTGCCGCGCTTCGACCTCTAGCTGGCCGGTCACCTCTGGCTTGCGGCTGTGGTATCGAGCCCTGGTGTGAGCGTATGTGGCATGGAGATAGGGGCGCCTTCTCAACCTCGTGGGTTTCCCCCGGGCACCCCGGTTTCCTCCCACTGCTAAAGACACCGACGCGCAAGCGAATTATTGAAATAAAATTAAACCATATGTTAGTCCCGAAATGACCTAGTTTGTGTCGAGTGGACGTTAAACCCCATTTCTCTCTCTCTCTCTCTCTTTGGGCAGTGGGAGTGGAGGTATCCCCCAGCCTCCCTTTCTCCTCTGACCTTGACAATTCTTGATAAATACATGGCCACTATGATCATTTTGGCGTATATATGCATACCCACTTAGCTTTTTAAACAGAGAAATCGAAAGCCCATGCTTGACGTCGATTTTTATTACGCATTCGTATTATGTTATTGTGATTCAATTTCATTGATGCAGAGCATTATTTGTGAAATCACACGTGCCTATATCATTTTCTCTTGCTTTGAATATCCATACCATCTCTCCATCTGGCGAGAAAGGATAAAGCGCACGACCGTCACTTTCCTCATAAAAAAGTGTTGTTATCCCCAAAAATTTTTATGTAGCTGAGGAGGAGGGGGTTTGACCACTCCCCAACTTCACTTTATCCGCCCCTGATAATCCCGAACCGCGTGCCATCAGTATTGAAAGAATTGCTAAGCAGTTGGACATATAGTTATTCAACACACCTGAAATTAAAACTATACTTTTTGTGTTAGCTTCAATAAATCCGTTCCATAAAAATCGCCCTAAGACTGAATTTAATATCAGCATGTCTGTGTCAGACCAAAATAGAACGTTTGATTCAATCTGTTCCCTTGTTGCAACTTCCTACTCGTGCTTACAAAAATCTTTTCTGTCATTAATCCTGTATTAACAGACATTTTAATTTGTTGTACGTTTCCTGATATTTATAGGGGGGTGGGGGTGGATGACCGAATAGTTAGCACGTGCGTGCTGTATCATAAAGTCTGTCTTTGAGTCAACTGGCGTGGTTTCGAATTTCCGGTTGTACGTGACAAGGTGTAGGGTCGCCTGTCAAACCCAGGGCCGTATCTAACGGGGGTTCATGGGGTACATTACACCCCCAGAAAAATAAGGCGCCCCGAGAAATGGCGCCCCGCTCTAACCAAAAAAATAGTAATTTGACAATCATTCAATTACAAAATAATGTATACACTTGATTATGACCACACAGTAATGCTCTTAAGGTACTGATCAGTCGGTCGGTTTTAAGGGCGCCCTGATCCAAACTTTTTTATTTTACTTACGTGGAGGCTATGGCGCCCCACGACTCTGCTGCACCCCCACTTTTAATATTCTACATACGACCACGAATCCACACTAATATGTAATCAGGTTAATTAACATTTAATTCAAAATACCAACGTTGGATAATTTGCCGGCGCAGGGTCGTATCTAGCGCACCCCCAGACAAATAAGACGCCCCGAAAAATGGCGCCATCCACCCTCACTTGATTATAATCACACAGTGATGTTCTTAAGGCAATGATCAGTCGGTTGGTTTTAACGGCGCCCACACGCCAATGGGTTCGTTTGTCCTGATCTAAACTTTCTTATATCATTTCCGTGGAGGCTATGGCGCCCCACCACTCTGCTGCACCCCCACTTTTAAAATCCTACATACGGCCCTGGTCTAACTTCGTGGGTTTTCTCCGGGTCATCCGATGTCCTCCCACTGCTAAAGACCCTTACGCCAATTGACTCAATAACAGACCTTATGGTGCAGCGCTACCCCCCCCCCCCCCAAATCAATTATTGATATAGTTATTGCCCTTGACATTGCCAAAATACGTCATAGCACGTAAGCGCATTGATGTGTCTTGTTTTTAAAAAGAACTTGGTCTGATGCCCTATACCCATGAAAATCGAAACTGCCCGACATTGAAGTAGTCTAGTGGATTATTTTGGGGGTTTTGTGGTGGTGGTGGTGGGTAGCGCAGGCGTAGCAAATCTGAACTACAATGGGTGTTAAGGGATCGAGACAAAACCAAGACCCAAATCATATGATTTGGTACGCATTGGGAACGCCTTTTGTAAAGGGGCTTTTTAGGAAATTTAAAGATAAGGGGTTTACAGGAGCCGAATCGCTAACATCTGGGACCTAGAAATTGACACAAGTGGTTGGCAACGCATATAATATTGTCATGTGAATGTATATAAACTGATTTACATTCAATGGTTTCCGTTTTTACTCTAATTTCAAGACAGTTATGTTCGGCGAAATAAGCCAGCAGTCTAAATCGAATGAAAATTTCTAGCGTCTGGTTATTCCTGTCTACATACGCCGTTTGATTTGGTGCAATGTTTGTAGCCTCGTTCCACGAGTTTCTTGCTAGAACTGGGGCCGAAACGCATTATGGTACACGATTCGTGTTGATGATTTTGAATGATATTGAGTTAGAGACTTAGCTCCTTTAACATGCCGGACAGCGACTGCAATTGTTTCTTCGATAAGCGCCTTTTATTTAAACACGTACTTTAAAGAAGGTAAGCATAGCGACATTGCATTTGAGTCAATTTTGATGCCAAGGAATGTTATGCGTTGGCAAGGGTCGGTTACCTTAGAACAGTTAATGGCAAATCATAGATAACGTAAAACTTACTAAACCTTAGCTTCTTTAAAGTAGCTAAGTCTCTAACTCAATATCGTCCAAAGTCTTCGGCATTCAAAACACGAATTATTTGTCAATTTAAATCAACACTGACGTTGTCATTTTGCTGGGGAAAGGTGGGCTTTTGATATCCAATATTTAAAACAAAATAAACAGTTTACCATTGGTACACGAATCGTGTACCATATTGCGTTTCAGCCCCAGTTCTAGCAAGATACTCGAGGAACGAGGCTAGAAACATTGCACCAAATCAAACGGCGAATGTAGACTGGAATAACCACACACTCGAAATATCCACCCGATTAAAACTTCTGGCATATTTCGCCGAACATAAACACAATGAAATTAGAGTACAAACGAAAACGATTGGATGTAAATCAGTTTGTATACATTCATATTACATTGTTATATGTGTTGCGACCCATTTGTGGCAATTTCTAGGTCTCAAATGTTAGCGATTTAGCTCCTTTAAATAGAGATAACGTAAAGATATTATGTTGAAAATATCAGTCAAATAGTTCCAGTCTGAACCGAGATATTATTAGCGATGGAGTGGGGGGTGGGTGGGGGGGTCGAATGATTAGCACATGCGCGCTGTATCATAAGGCCTGTCATTGAGTAAACTGGCGTGGTTTCGAATCTCCGGTTGTACGTGACGAGGAGTCGTCTGCCCAACCTCGTTGGTTTTATCCGGGTCCTCCGCCCCCCCCCCACACACACACACCGCTAAAGAACCCTACGCGCAAGCGAATTACTGAAATAATCTTAAACCATATGATATGTTAGTCCCGACATGACAGTTTGTGTCGAGTGGAGGTTAAACCCCTTTCCTCTCAATTAGCGATTGAATTTTAGACCTAGTCTCGATCATCACTATTAAAGTCGATCCCATAATACATAAAGTCCCTATTATCCAGTATGAAGTTAAATATGCATTATGCAAGAGCTAAATCTGACAACTACTAGTCTTTCTTTAGGCATGAAATGTTATCTAAATTATCAATTAGACATTAATTAACTTATCCAGACCATAATAAATTTTCGATGTCTAGTCTAGCCTTCGATGTTGGCTGGATTAGATTCCTACTGCTGATTAACGGCCATTGATATTTAAATTAAAACCTGGATAATCAAGACTATTTATATTTATGATATTAGCAATGATGATCGAGGCTCGGCGAATATTTCACCCGCTTCGTTCTGGGGTCATAGTGGATCAATTTGACTGAAATTTTCAGCAAAGTACTTTTACACTATCTAGTTTTAACTATTATAGTGGGAACTGCCAACTCTTTATCTTACCTCCCATTATGTATCTTTAAATCATTCCATAACAAAATGTATTCAAATTCAGTAAATATCATCGGCTAGCGATGGCACCTAGGGGGTTGGGATGGCCTAGTGGTCTAGAGTCCCGCTTCCAGCTGGCCGGTCACCTCTGGCTTGCGGCTGTGGTTTCGAGCCCTGGTGTGAGCGTATGTGGCATGGAGATAGGGGTGCCTTCTCAACCTCGTGGGTTTCCTCCGGGCACTCGGGTTTCCTCCCACTGCTAAAGACCACTACGCGCAAGCGAATTAATGAAATAAAATTAAACCATATGTTAGTCCCGAAATGTCGTGTGATTGTCGTCTGTAAAATTAATTAATGTCTAATTGATAATTTAGATAACATTTCAGGCCCAAAGAAAGGCCTACAATAGTCAGATTTAGGTTTTGCATAATGCATGTTTAACCTCGTTTGGTGTTGTTGTGTATCTTTGTATATATTTTATTATATGATTTTAGTTAAAATAGTAAATGACCAATGTCCGCATTGATATCTCACTAATCTTTCAAGTCTTTTAACTGTTTGAGTTTATACTTAATGTAACTATATATATATTACGTAATTATAGTTAACATGCATTCTTGATATGTCCATATCGTCTTCTGTATTTAAACATCTGTTTCATATGTTCAATTTAACACCTTATCAAATATCATTATATAATTATTTTAATCCCAAGCTTGTATGTATGTTTTATATTCTACTATAACTTTACTCTGGTAACCGACTCGTCCTATAACTCTATGACAATTCCATAGAAAAGAATATAATAAGTGCCTCACGTCTTTCTGTGCCAAACTGACTATACTATAAGTTCTTGCGAGATTTCTACGACTGAGATGAAAATTGATAAATTACAATTTTCTGTTCCCTCGCTATATTTGACATTATCATATTAAAAAAGTATCGAACTGTCGTCCCCAAGGTGTCAGTGTTTTACCCTTTTCTAGTTCTAAACGGCATGACCAGGCTTGTGAGACACATTGGTAAATGCTTTCCATGTATAAAAACCGCCATACTCGACAGTGATTGATCGACAACAATATTGTAGTTTCTGAAGGAATTCAGAACCATTTTAGCTGCACATAAATTGAAAAAGATGTGGATGTGTTTTACTATAGCAGAGAAGTGTAAAATTAATGGAAGAATGGCAAATTTCAAACTGCAGGTTATAAATGAGAAATAAAATGGAAAAGGGCACACATTGGGCTTTATTGAAAATGAGAATTAAAATTAAATGAAATAGGGTTTAGCGTCCTACTTTTCTGGACAAACCAGATAATCACTAAGGGCATACTGGGGGGTTAGGATGGCCTAGTGGTCTAGAGTGCCAACACAATTTTGAGAAGTACAAAAATCCATAATTACAAACCTCTAATAAAAATATTGAAGGGGTTTGGTCTTTTCGATTTCTTTCCAGGTCAAAGGAATCCGTAGACTGTGACGTCATATTTGTAGAAGATTTCCCTAATTCACGTCTGTTTGCATTCTGATCCGCCCGTCTCAAAATCGTGATTATTCCACAAAACCTGACAGAAAATCTAAATTCAAACACTCTTCTTTGAACGATTACAGACGAAGGGGTCAACAGAAAATATAATTCAAAAGTGAGAACGTGATAAGGCGAATTGGCCTTTGCCCTTTTTATTTTGGACAGTGGAGCATCTGTTAGTCCCAAAATACGTTGAACGTTAAAAACCCATTTATCTCTCTGCTTGAAATACTATACATATAGACCAAAAGAAAATATCATTCAAAAGTGGCGGAAATGAGAAAGAGAATTGCACTTTACCCGTTGTATTTTCGACAGTGGACCACCTGTTAGTCCCAAAATGTGTGGACGTTAAAACCCCATTTATCCCCTTCCACTATTCATATGGACCACGATCATTCAAAGGTAAGAAAGAGAATTACTCTTTTTCTTTTTATATTCGACAATGGACCATCTGTTAGTCCCAAAATGCACTAGTTATAATGTTGAGATGACGTTAAAATCCATTAATCCCTTTGTCTGGAATACAATACATATTTTATATATAAGCTTGCTGCCTACGACGGTCTGGAAAACAAATTAGATATTGGAAGCCACGCACCAAATTCTGCTATACGTAAGAGTATTGATTTAAACTTACTGCAAAAAATCTGCAAAAAGTTCCAGACGATTTTTTTTTTTCTCTCGATGGTCGTTCAGCGAAGACGATACGTTACGATGAAGATTTCTTTGACACCGTCTTAACGTGCATATATAGCAAATTGTCAATAGAGGTATCAAGACCTTATATTTTTGGAAAAACAGAATAAGAAAATACATTAGCACCAAAATCGATCATTGAACCAGAATTTAATTTTGTTCTTTCCAAAGATCCCGGACGGATCGAAAACGAAAAAAAAAAGATAGCAAAAGGAATAGAAAGGAACATGGAAGGTACCGTGTGGTACGAGGAACGATCAATATATTACGAGACGGCAGACGACTTATTTAATTCTCAAAAGCCAGCAGCAGATACAAATCTGACGTAAGAAGGTAGACATGGGAAAAAACCTCTCAATTGATTTTATTTTTCTTATTAGCATGTAAGTGAGACAAGGACTGCGTAGATTGTCTGGAAAATTGTTAAAATATCTGGAGAAATGTTCCATTCATTCATCCACTCAATGCATTTATTTATATTTGCCCCTTTTCAAAGTATTTCAGAATCGTCACGAAGATTAGAATTAATCTAAAAATCTTGAAATGTCACTGCTTTAATTTTGCAATGTTTAACAGTTTTTGAAAAAAGGAAGATTTCGTCTAAGCGATCCTCCGACTGAATTCTCGTACGTTGTTAATGACTACTTACCCATTTGAAAGGCATGGATAGTGGCTCTCGTCTGGAAAACTAATATGAAACATCAGTGTCAAAGGACTGGTGTAAATCGTGTTTATATCATGATCGCCTTTGGGCTTGAAAGCGAGAGAGAGAAAGAGGGGTGGGGTGGGGGTAACGTCCACAAATTAGGTCATTTGGTTCAATTTTATTACAAATTTTCGCTTGCGCGTAGGGGTTTTCAGCAGCAGCGGGAAACAGGAGGACCCGGAAAAAAACCCACGAGTTGGACTGGCGACCCTACTCGAAACCACAGTTGACTCAGTGACAGACCTTATGATACAGCGCCTACCCACCGCCACCCCACGCACCCCCACCCCACCCCACCCCCCAGGACTTGGAAGCAAACTCTAGTCGCAAAGTTAATTGTAACATTTCGGAGATAAATTATCATCGAACTTTTTCTTTTCAGAACCAGAAATGGGACTAGTTTTATTCAAATTAAAAGTAACGTGATGCGATGTTCAAATTAAAATACGGGAGAGACATCATAAATGGAACTCATAAGTTGCAAATCACGTCTTCATTTTGTTCTGGCTTTTGTGTCAATATCTTATCCGCTTTTCGTGCAGCCTTATGAACAATAGCTCTTGGACATTAAGGGAAATAGACGCGCGTAAAGCAGACACATTGTTACGTATCTGGGTTGTTATGCAAGGCCAATATGCCCGTCAGGCCAGACAGTTATGTCAATAATTAAAGCGTGTAACGAACTAGAACGATAATAACACCTCGAGCAGTGACATATTACTTTCCTGTGGCAAGAATAACAAAACGCCATCTTTGGAGGAGATGCTGAAAACAATCTATGCATTTGATGGAACGCTTTCTTGGTCTAAAACCTGACATGACATTTTCAATAATCGCGAATGGTATATTTGAGTTATGTGGCGGATATGAAAAAAATATAATGACATATTAAATATCGGTGTGAAATATTTTACGCACGCGAATTGATAAATATTGTCTTGGGTACAGTCTTCATTAGGAATGCTTGACAACTTACTTCTAAAGGAGATTTGCAGAAGTGGATTTTCTGAGATCAAAACATCGCCGACAATATTGAAAATACTAGTACAAAAACAGTTACGCCGACTTTGTGGCTTTTTTGTACTAAGGGGGAAATGAAAATAAAATAAATTAGCGTTTAACATCCTACCTTTCTACACCGACCGGGATATAGATGTATATAGGTAACGACATGCAGTGTGCTATGGTAACAATTTTGTTGGTAAAGCAGCGCCACGATTTACCCTGATTTCAAATTGTAAGAGTGGGCGGTTCCTTATAATTATTATACTCAGGGTTTATGAAGGGTTCCTTCACGCTTATGCCTATGCGCACACGGGGCCGCGGTTGTTAATACGATCCGAACGTCTATACACTGCCCCTTGCCAGGCACCAATTACCGACCTTGTGTTTAATAAATAAGTTCTCTGTACATAATTTATTTTCAGACATGAACGACATAGCACTTCTTCATAATGGTTTAGTGGACCCTTTTCTAAAAGTATCTAAATCGCTTATATTTGGGACCTAGAAATGGACACATCTAACGTACACTCGGCAAACCTCGCAAGATTTCGGGAATCTAAACTCGGCTGTATGATGAATTCCGCCATATTGGAACTACTTTAAAGGTCCCGGATGAAACATGGCTGCGCCCATTCCAAACACAATTCGACCGATCCAGCTGTAAGATAATAACGAAATTACACTTCTATTCTGAGCTGAAGGAATGGATAAAAATAATATATACTACTTTCATTATATAGACATAACGTTGGATTTTATTGGTTGATAAATAGAGACTGTTGTCTTTACTCTAAATAGGTTTCCAACGAACAGGTTGCAGCTCGATCGGTCGAATAGGTCGCTAGCCGAATAGGTTCCCAATTTGTGTAATAGCGTCAAGTTTTCCTGTTAAAGTAAACCGGTAGCCGCATCGCAAATGTATGGGCGTAGGTACATATCACTTACTGTCATACATCCGAGACTAGATGTAGTTTACGTAGTTTACGGAATCTGTCGAGATTAGCCGAGTGATCTAACGTATATAATAATGTAATACGAATGTATATATAAACTGATTTACATTCAATCGTTTCCGTTTTACTCTAATTTCAAATCAGATATGTTTGGAAAACTACACCAAGAGTTTTAATCGAATGACAATCTCTAGCGTCTGGTTATTCCAGTCTACACCGTTAGTATTTATTGCGCATGCTCTCCAGATAAGAATATGCGGTACCGTTTGACATGACGTATGGAACATGTTTAGCTTCATTCTTCGAGTCCCTTTTGGCGCTGAAACGATTCGTATAGCAAAAGATTTTTAATTCCAGTTTTGGTCGAGACAGGTACTCGAGATTTTCCGGCGTGGATACCTGGTGAACTGTGGGGGTCACGGTGGCTAAGTGGATAAGGCGCTGGTTCGCTAGCCAGGAGGTCGGGTGTTCGATCCCTGCATTGGCCGAGAAAGTTCAACTCGATTTTCCGGCGTGATTTCGCCTTGTCAGTGATGCAGAAGGAGGGCCTGACAAGGACAGCTGAAGCACAAACACGTATGTCCTCACTCCTTGCTACGGTAGGTGAGGGGGGTCGCGAATGCTAAACGCGTGTGCGTTGCATCGTAATTGAGTACGTGGTAACAGGTAAGGATGAGGCTTCCTGTCAAATCCATGTGTTTTCTCTGGTTTTCTCCCGCTGCTGAAGACATATGCAAGCGAATTATTGAAATGTAATCGAACCAAATGTTTGTTCCCATAATATGACCTTTTGTGTGTAAAGCGGACGTTAAACTCGCTATCACCCTACCCCCCCCCCCCCCCCCGTGTTAGTAAAGACACTTAAGAAATTAAGGCCATTGATATGTTACGGTTTTTGGTAATATACGCCATTATCGTATCGTTTAGCGTTGTAAATGATCTGCTCCCACACAGCACCATCTTGGATTGTCAAACATTGTTCTCAACTCGCCATTTACATGCATAATAGACCTGGTGACTCCTCTTCTAGCTTTACAGAGTCCGATGGCGCCAGCGAGGAAATTTTCTCAGTAATTTTGTTTATATTATAGCAGGAATATGCCACTGTTATTCCTGTCGCGTGCCCTCTGTCATATGTTCGCATGGGCTTGGCGCCATAACCTTCGAGTGCCAGACGACATTATTTTAGAATATTGTAAGGAATAATTGGAAATCTGACATAATGTTCAAACAGCGAGCAGACGATACTTAGACGTGATTATTTAGACTCTAAAGGGACCATTATATAAGTGCTTGCTTTCGCGGACGACTTTGTACGCTGTAAAAAAAAATGTTGATAATAAATCATATGGGGTTTTTTTTTTTTAGTAGGCAAGTGCGGATATAAGGAATGTGCTATAAAATGTTACAATACATATAACTTGACAGACAAAACGGTTTCCGGGAGAATATCCGAAATGAAATGGGGTTTGGCGTCCTACTGTTCTGCTCCGACAGGGCTAATGAACACACAGGCATAAGTCATGCAGTGCGCTATGAGGGAAATTTTGCACGGATAGCGGCGCTACGGACTACTCTTATATCGAATTCCAGCTGTCTAGCGATCTTTTACGTGCACGCCTATGTGTACACGGGACCTCGGTTTTTCTTCCCCCTACTGCTAAAATCCCCTATCAAGTTTTTGTCGAGTGCACGTTAAACTCCATTTCTCTCTCCCTGTCTACGTGCACGTC
Source organism: Patella caerulea (assembly GCA_036850965.1). Taxonomy (NCBI): domain Eukaryota; kingdom Metazoa; phylum Mollusca; class Gastropoda; family Patellidae; genus Patella; species Patella caerulea. The sequence goes on from JAZGQO010000001.1 coordinate 6,692,232, forward strand.
GTAGAGTGTGCTATGAGGGCATTTTTGCCAGGACAGTGGCACCATAGCCTATTCTTATTAAATTCCAACTGCCAAGGGAACTTACGTGCATGTCAATGTATACACGGGGTTTTCGTACAACCCACAGGACTAGACATCTGTTCTAAGGCCCTCTGACACACACCACTGACAAGAAGACATACGTCGGAAAATCCCGATGAACTTTCTCGGCCACTCCACCCGATCTCCACGAAAGCGAGTCAGCCTCTTACCTACCGTGACACCATGGGTGGGTGTCCGTCCCTAAACGGGGTTTTATCGTATTACACGACAGTTGTAACAGTATGCATAAAGGATGTGAGGATTGGAGAGACAGAGAGAGAACTGGGGTTTAACGTCCACTCGACACAAACTAGGTCATTTTGAGACTAACATATGGTTTCATTTTATTTCAATAATTCGCTTGCGCGTAGGGGTCTTTAGCAGTGGGGGGGGGGGGGAACCGGAGTGCCCGGAGGTAACCACCCACGAGGTTGAGAAGGCTATCTCCATGCCATATACGCTCACACCAGGTCTCGAAACCACAGCCGCAAGCCAGAGGTAACTGGCCAGCTAGGGATCTTTCTAATTTATACAGATGGCTCAGACAAACAGTAACCAGTCTTTCGACGAATCGTTCCGTGTAAACCATACATACGACAACACAACAACAGGTCAACAATCTCTGGGTCCTCCAGTTTCCTTACCCTGCTATTGAAATAACATTGAACAAAATGTTAATCCCGAAATGACCTAGTTTGTTTCAATGGACATTAAACCCAATTTATCTCTCCTTTCTATCTTCACTTCTTTTATTTTTCATTTTGCGTGAATCCGCCATTATTCAAAGGCTGGACCTGTATAGCGCAGTGTCCGTCTCCATTAGTCCGGGGGGGGGGGGGGGGGCTAGTGGTCTAGAGTGCCGCGCTTCGACCTCTAGCTGGCCGGTCACCTCTGGCTTGCGGCTGTGGTTTCGAGCCCTGGTGTGAGCGTATGTGGCATGGAGATAGGGGCGCCTTCTCAACTTCGTGGGTTTCCTCCGGGCACTCCGGTTTCCTCCCACTGCTAAAGACCCCTACGCGCAATCGAATTATTGGAATAAAATTAAACCATATGTTAGTCCCAAAATGACCTAGTTTGTGTTGAGTGGACGTTAAACCCCATTTCTCTCTCTCATTAGCCCAGTTCGGAGCAGAACAGAAGGACGTTAAACCCCATTTCATTTCGTTTGGCACAGTGGACGCTTCGATTTAATTGATATGTGCAGGCGCGGATCCAGGATTTTTTGCAGGGGGGGGGGGGTCTAGGTTTGATAATTGCTAAACTAATTGCGCTCAACCGATTAATTTGGTAAATTAGATTCAATTTGGTTCATTCTGGCGTATTTCCGGAAGGTAAATTCCAAAATTACAGGTCTAAATCGCCAATAAAATCGCATTAAAAAATATTCAAGTCTGAGCGGGGGGGGGGGGGTCCGGACCCTCTGGACCGCCCCCTCTGGATCCGCGCCTGATGTGTTAGGGTGTATTTCTTTTGTTTTGTCCGTAGGATTATAACATCGGTTTTGTTTTGCGTGTATAGTGATGTTCTTCCGTACTTAACGGAAGAGGAAGAATTATACAAACGACATTATAACCAGTCCCAAGAGTTTATAATCTCAAATAATGACTGGATATTCGAGAAAGACATTGCTGCCGGCAGACCTGTGTTTGGTTAGATATCAGACGATTTGGCGCCAAGATATCACGGTCGAGTCTTGATTAAATTTCTGTGGTCACGTTTTCCATGAATACTTATTTAAGTCGGTCGTTATTAAAAACTAGAAAGAAAGATTCTTAGTGAAAAAACATCATCACGCATGCATTCCATAATTATCAAAGAATTTGAAATCCCCCCTATCTTCAGCACGAAGGCTATAATCATACAAGGGGAATATGCTGTCGCCAATAGATTACTCTTCTATCAAAAACATGGGAGCCTGACTGCCAATCAACTAGAATAATGGCGTCAGTGAGCTTCCTTCCTCCATTATCATTGATGTAAATAATTTCATGAGGAATACAAAATATGTATCATATTCCTGGAGAAAAACTCAATTCATTTTATAATTAGGAAGCTTTTTTTTTAATATTTTTTTTTTTATATTTTTTGTTATTCTATTGCTAATTAACGGCGTGTATATGTTTGGCCAGATTTCTCTCCGAATCAGGTTAAAGGAGCTAAATCGCTAACACTTGGGACCTAGAAATTGACTCAAGTGGGTCACAACGCATAATATAGTAATGTAATATGAATGTATATAAACTGATTTACATTCAGTGGTTTCCGTTTTTACTCTAATTTCAAATCAGTTATGTTCGGCGAAATAAACCAGCAGTGTCAACCTAAGGCATTTTTTTAGCGTCTAGTTATTCCAGTCTACATACGCCGTTTGATTTGGTACAATGTTTCTAGCCTCGTTCCTCGAGTCTCTTGCTAGAACTGGGGCTGAAATGCATTATGGTACACGATTCGTGTACCAATGGTAAAATATTCATTTTGTCTTAAATATTTGATATCAGAAGCCCATCTTTTTCCGGTTAGATCACAGCATTAATTTTGATTTAAATTGACAAATAATTCGTGTTTTCAATGTTGAAGATTTTGGATGATACTGACTTAAAGACTTAGCTCCTTTAAGTAATAAGTAACAACCACACAAATGAAATGAAATGGGGTTTAACGTCCTACTCTTCTGCACTTAAACTGGGCTAATGGAAGACGTACATACGCCTTACAGTGTGCTGTGAGGGAAATTTTGCCCGGACAGCGGCGCTACGGCCTACTCTTATATCGAATTCCAACTGCCAAGGGATCTTTTACGTGGAAGCCGATGTCTACACGGGACCTCGGTTTATCGTCCCATCCGAACGACTAGACAGCTGTCCTTGCTAGACACTCTGTTCTGCATCACTGACAAGTGGAAAATCGAGATGAACTTTCTCGGCCTATGCAGGGATCAAACACCCGACGTCCAGGCTAGCGAACCAGCGCATTACCCACTTAGCCACGTGATCCCCTAACAACCACAGAGAGAGAGAGAGAGAGAGAGAGAAATGGGGTTTAAAGTCCACTCAACACAAACTAGGTCATTTCGGGACTAACATATGGTTCAATTTTATTTCAATAATTCGCTTGCGCGTAGGGGTCTTTAGCAGTGGGAGGAAACCGGAGTGCCCGGAGGAAACCCACGAGGTTGAGAAGGCGCCCCTATCTCCATGCCACATACGCTCACACCAGGGCTCGAAACCACAGCCGCAAGCCAGAGGTAACCGGTCAGCTAGATGTCGAAGCGCGGCACTCTAGACCACTAGGCCATCCCAACCCCCTAACAACCACAGGAAAAGTGATTGAATGAATAAAATGAGGGTTTAACGTCCTACTTCTCTGCATTAGTCGGGATATGGAATAACAAAAGACGCCAAATAGCGTGTTATAATCGAGTAAATTTTGTTCGGACAGCACGCCAACCTTTAGACGAAACCCCGGTTTTTAGGAAGTCCGCCCTTTGCTGAGCATTTTGTGGCTTCTTGGAAACTGGAGAAGAACGCCAACGTTTACTACGGTTTATTACACGGAACTCTGTTTTTTAGGGAGTCAACCCTTTACTGAGCATTTCGTGGCTTCTAGGAAACTGGAGAAGAAATGAAATAAAATAGGGTTTAACGTCCTACTGTTCTGCTCGTAAACTGGGCTAATGAAGACGGGCATACGCCACACAACGTGCTATGGAGAAAATTTTGCCCCGGCAGCGACACTACGTCCTACTCTTATATCAAATTCCAACTGCCAAGGGATCTGTTACGTGCACGGCAATGTATACACGGGACCTCGGTTTTTCGTGCCATCCGAACGACTAGACAGTTGTCCTTGTCAGGCCCCCCATCCTGCATCACTGACAAGCGGAAACCACGCCGGAAAATCTGACGAACTAGAACTGGAGAAGATGACCGCAGGGTTTTATTGAAGAAGTTGTTGCTTCACAACCCCTCATGAATGTCTATCAATAAATTTAAAGGACTTTCTCCTTCAAGGTTATTAAAAGGTCACATTCATAATAAAATCGTGAGCCATGACGTAACGTTATGTAAACATATTTGGTCCAATATTGGCACTCGTTTTAAATGTAAAGCTTTTGTAGGGCAGATCGTGATTGGTTGGTAGACGGACTACTGACCAATCAAAATTTAAAACAACAATATCCACTCATAATAGCAGTGTGTAGTTGGATTACCTCTAATCAAACGAAACGCTGCGCGGAGTATGTTAATGCCGGGCGGTGTTCTTTTTAATTAAGTTTTTAACTGAATTATGATATGTAAATGTACATCGTGAGACACTTTGATAAACTTCTTCTGTTTCCTTTTTTGAATTTTAGCCCTAGGCTTAACTTCAGAAGAAATGTTTTTATCGCTGACATGGTCAAATTCAAAATTAAGCCCAGGGCTAAAATACGAGAATTCTCGATGTCTATCGGATCGGAAGGATGGGTTACATATTAAAGGGACCCCCCCCCCCCGCCACCCGCCCAATTTAGTACCATAAATAAAAGTCATATGTTACGTACGATATTAACTGTCGATGTAAGGGTCCTAGTGACATTTTCAGTCAGGGGTTCCATGCCCTCTGTGAGTGTCGTGCGTATTTGTTCACCTTGGACTCTATATGTGTGCAGTAATCCATGGTTCCTTGTATAGTCGTAGAACTTTCAGACATCATCAGTTCTCATTCAAGCGACTATTTGTCTTGCTTTTGTTTTTCCCAGCAGCGTCATTAAAAAAAATGTGATCTTATAATTTTGTTTTTATATCATGCTACTGTATTTATTATCCATTCATACCTCACGGTGTTAATTATGCGCACTTATCGATCGAGACTATTCCCAGGAACCCGTGTACATTCCATAGTAATACAACGCCCTGAAACTCGAGACAATAAAATCTACTAATCAATAGTAGACTCGATACACAAGACACTATATGCTGTTTCATTTCAGTATTTCATAACGACTCAGCTAATCGCGGCACAGGTCATGGTTGAAAGGTTACGGGTCAATTAGCTTCTGACAAGTGCGAGTGGCTACCGATCACAGGAACCGTGCATCTAATAAACATTACAAAATGGACAGATTTTACTGACCAAATTGTGCAAATTTGACGCCGATATGTTGCTATTCAGCCACGCATCCTTTCAGGTTATGATTCCTGAATCAGCCAACAGTAAATAAGGGGTGAAGCTGGCGTAAAATTCCAAAATGCCGAAGAGAAAATGCGACTTAGCAGGAGATTTGGATGGCGATCAAACGGTGCCATTACCAATTCAGACATTTTTTTGGCGTCAAACAAGGTAATACTTCATGAATGAAACGTTTTCGCGTAACGAAATATATGAATATTCGCTTATTTGGTCATCAGAGTCTAGGAGTTCGTAGATATTCCTCGGTTACGTGCATTAATATGGTCAATTATTTATGGCAATTTTGTTAATTAAAAGCCTCTCGTGAATAGAAATTTATAAGGAGTGTCATACTATAGTAGGCCATTGGTTGGGTAGCTCTTTAAAGTTGCGGATTAAAAGATAACATCATACATAGTGTGTAATTATAATATGACCTTCAAATCTCATTACCTTATAGTTTATTTAATGATACATCAAATCCCTTGGGCAGATAGACTGTAAAAAAGATATATTTTTTGGCCTTTAGGCCTATAGTACGTTGACCCGGTTACTTCCGGACTATTTAAATAACCCAAATCATAACCCTAAGGAGTAGCTCTATCAACGTACTGCGCCAATTTTTCTAACCGGTTCAATTAAATTAAAATATGTAAGTCTATCAGTTATGGTACTCTAACTCAACATCAATATCATCCACAGTCTTCGACATTGAAAACACAAATTATTTATCAATTTAAATCAAAATTGATGTTGTGATCTTACCGGGGGGGGGGGTGGAAAAAATGGGCTTCTGGTGATATCCGATATTTGATACAAAATAAACATTTTACCATTGGTAGGCTTGATGAATCAGGTACGGTACTATTTCAACGCCATATGTAATAATGGACTTGAAGAACGAGGCTGGTCATATTCCACAAGTCATGTCACTCGGTGACGTTATAGGGGAGCATCTGCCTATTGCAGGTCTTTCTTAAGGCCTGAAATGTTATCTACATTATTTATTAAACATTAATTAAAATGACGTCATAATCAACTCTCGAATATGCTAGTGACCTTGTTATTAGAAGGTAGAAACAGTGATAATTCGACTCAGAATAGAGTAATTTGAATAAAATTTTCAAATTATCTATTTTCGAGCTATTATAACACGAATGGTCAGCTCTTTATGTATCTTTAAAATGCCTCATTGATACCTGTGTATTTTTATTACAGTCCATTTATTCGACCAAAGCAAGGAAAACTGTGTGAAGCTTCATGTGTGGTAAGTAAAATGAAATGGGGTTTAACGTCCTACTTCTCTGCTCCAACCCATATTCCTGAAGCAATGGCGCGAGAAATCCCTCTCTTACCATTGCTGGATAGAAGTCATATTCTTGAAATTGGGCGGGGCGTGTCTCTTTTTAACGTCCAATCAAATCCCTCCTCTCTTCTCGCATTCGGCATAATTTTCAAATTGGCCGACAAAGAAAACATGTTGGCACTGGATAATCGAGCATAATAAATTTCGCGGGTTATGACGTAAACAAGTCGCGATTGTCACTAGAAACATTGTGGTAACATATTTTGAGGTCTGGTTAACCCCGATATTGTTTGTTACAATGTAGGTCATTGGCTGGTAATGGCACTACTGACCAATAATAATTTAGCACAACAATGTTCACTCAAGATAGCAGTGTGAAGTGGATAAGTTCTAATCAAACGAAAAACTGCGTAGGAGTATGCTCCAACCAGGCTAGTGATGACAGAAATTTTGACTTGATATCGATCTTATGACCTCTTACTCTTATGTCAAATTGAATACCTATCAAGGGTTCTGTTATGTGCACTTTAATGGGACTTTGTTTTTTGTCCCATCCGAATGACTAGACACTATTCCTTGCCTGATCCTCAGGAAACCCACTGGAAAATCAAAGGAGTTTTCTTGCCCAACAACAATTTGGTTGGCCGAATGATTAACGTGAGCGCTTTGTATCATACGGTCTGCCATTGAGTCAACTGGTGTGGTGTCAATTCCTGGTTGTAAGTGACCAGGGGTAGGGTCGCCTAGCCGAATGATTAACCTGAGCACTTTGTATCATAAGGTCTGCCATTGAGTCAACTAGTGTCAATTCCTGGTTGTAAGTGACCAGGGGTAGGGTCGCCTGTCCAACCCTGTGGGAATTCTCCAGGTATCTTGGTTTCCTCCCACTGCTAAAGAACCATATATGCAAGCAAATTATTGAAATAAATTTGAACCATATGCAGGCCTGGAAATAACAGCTTTAGATGTACCTGACAAAATGTCAGACTCTAATGAATTAGTACCTGACATTTTCAACCTCGTGCCGAACATGCATTAACATACATTATGGAAGAGCAAAAACTGACTTTTGTCGGTCTTCATTTGAGCCTCAGATGTCATAGAAATTATAAATTAGATCTTTATTTAAACAACAAGCCCAAAATGGACTCTGTGACTAGGGCTGGGTAAAATATCGATATAAATCGATAGTATCGATTGGACGGCCCAGAAAAGCACTATCGATAACGGTGGGTTACTATCGATTATCGCTCTTCGTCTATTTTTCTTGCGTCTGAAATGTCAATGTTTTCTTTCAGTTAATCATAATACACCGGTCACTTTAATTACTATCAAGTATCAATGTAACACATAACAAAATTGTGACTGGTTTTTGAACAGTCGTTTTCATAAATATACTCTCATTGAAACCTTACTTTAGTTTTGAAGAAATTATTGTTGAATATCGCTAAATCGGAGATACCCGGATGTGTAAATAAAGTTAGAGTTATTTCCCTTTGCAAGCTTCAAAATTCGTCTGCACAGTGCCTCAGTAATAGAGTACTCAATAAATAGCACACATGGACGACAAAACGCTTGTTAATTTTCCCGGCAAAGCTAAAAGTGCTGTGTGGAAGCACTTTGGGTTTTAGACAGGAGCAAACGATCTTTCGCAACTTGTATGGTTTTGAACTTTGAACTTACACTGTATCCAGTCTTGACGACGACCGTGAAAATAAGTTTGTTTTCGATACTATCGATTATCGACCTACATTTCATTGCAGATTATCGATAGTAAAAATCACTATCGATACCCAGCCCTACTGTAGACCCACGGATGGCTTTTATTGGGCTCGGATTAAAACAGGATTTCGTCGACTGATTTAATCACTATGGCATCGTGATGACCGAGGATATACACAAGCTTCACTAGATACCGTTTAAACATTACTTGATGATCGAGACTATGTGGGTGGAGTTAACGCCTGTCAATCAACAATCGGCCATAGTTGGAAAAGGGTGTCGATGGAGTTAACTACCATTTCTAGTAAAATATTATAGTGGTAACAACTTTGTTCAGGATAATGTTATTTGACTGAAATTTTCCATATATTCTTGTTTCAACATCTATTTTTGAACTTTTATAGCAAGAATGGCTAACTCCTTGTCAAAATCTCCCTTTATGTATCTTTAATAAATGTCATTAAAAAAGACAAATCAGTGCCAGACAAAATGACAGACACCAGAGGTTTTGTGCCTGACAAAGTCTGAATCTGTGCCTGACATTGTCAGTGACAGGTGCCTTATTTCCAGACTTGACCATATGTTAGTCTCGAAATGATTTAGTTTGTGTTGTGTCGAGTGGATGTTAAACCCCATTTCTCTTTCCTTGTGACAGTATATATAGTGCTCCCACCCATTGAGTGATGTAAAATTACATAAGCTACATATAGGACTAGGAGGAACTATACATTTCAATTATTTGCTAAGAAGTGAAATGAAATGGGGTTTAACGTCCTACTGTTCTGCTTCTAACTGGGCTAGAGGGTTGGGATGGCCTAGTGGTCTAGAGTGCTGCGCTTCGACCTCTAGCTGGCTGGTCACCTCTGACTTGTGGCTGTAGTTTCGAGCCCTGGTGTGAGTGTATGTGGCATGGAGCGTATGCGGCCTTCTCAACCTCGTGGGTTTTCTCCGGGCACACCGGTTTCCTCCCACTGCTAAAGACCCCTACACGCGAGCCAATTATAGAAATAAAATGAAACCATATGTTAGTTCCATATGTTAGTCCCAAAGTGGACGTTAAACCCCATTTCTCTCTCTCTCTAACTGGGCTAATGAAGACGAGTATAAGCTATACAGTGTGCTATGAGGGAAATTTTCCCGAGCAGCTGCACTATGGTCTACTCTTATATAGAATTTCAACTGTCATGTGACCTTTTACGTACATGCCAATGTATAAATGGGACAGGTTTTTTTCGTGCCATACAAATGACTAAACAGCTGTCTAATCTTTCTGTTTTCAAGCCTTGTTCACTGTTTTAGATTTAAAATGGACCTATTAATATATATTGATCATAATTTTTTTCAGTCATTTGAAAGGGTAGTTGTTCAAAACATTCTACATGGTCTTTCACCAAGTCTTTGTGAAGCTATACAGAGTGTTTCCAGATGGAAAACCATTCAAGCCGCATTTCCACATCTCATGCATGCCTGCGCATCACTTCTCAATATACGGAAAAAAACACATCCTGAGGCCAAGTTCACACCATTTGAGATCAAGCTACTGTACACACTTCACTGGATAATCTTAGATGCTTCGTCAGAATGCAGCGACATCGACCTGGAAAAGCAAATCAAGACGGAACCGTCTACTTACATGCATTCCCTGAGTACGATTCAGTTGTTTGTTTACTTATTCGCGCCGTTAATCCACACCGTGAAGGATGACGATTTTCAATCTCTGAAGTTAGAAAATGGTTTACAGCTATGGCAACCACTATGGGAATATCGCCAGCCCGACATCCCTTGTTTTTCTACTCCCGTAAAACCTCAACGTAATGTCTTGAAGGCTCAGCGTAACCTACTGCGCGTTAACACCAACGCCGCCAATATTTATGTCGGAAAGGGTTCCTCAAGAGAAAACCTTACTTATCTTTTTGATAATTCAAGTAAGTTGAGTCTGGCCGTTCAAGATCCTCAAAGTCCAACAGCTCCTTTAGCCCGAATGAGCGACATATGCCCGTTATCTTCTGCCGCTTCGCAAGCACCTACGATGGAGGTGATGTGTGAATTCTGTAATACCGTGATGCCAGTTAAAACCGCCGAGGGTGTGGGTATGACCTGTAAGTGTGGCCGAAAAGACAGTCTGGTGGCTTATCTTCCCGATTCTAAAAATTACGCCTTTCAAAAATTGACGTCTGCTGTGGATAAAGATTATGTGAAACAGAGGCTAGCTAGTGCTGTTAACAGTGGTAATCGAACAACAGAAGAGCCAGATATGTTAAGCGCGAGTTATTTTGATGTAGCCGTGCTAAGATGTCTGTTTGCTTTGAATTGGTCAGAAGATGGAATTCTTTGGGCTTTGAGGTAATATTTGAGTTTTAAAATAACTTAAATTAGACACTATAAATGTTAGAATATTAAAGGTCATCAGAAAAGCTTTATTTTTTTTAAAATTACATGTAATTATGTCAAGATATCCTTTCCATAAGTATAACACAAACCTGTATTTCAGTGTTATCTGCCGAAGGTAAATTTCAACGCAAGCGGCTTTTACGTTTCTCCGTCAGGATCATAACTCTCCTTCAATAAACAATCTGTGAAGACATTTTTTTTTTTCTGTTCATAGAAATACTCGTAAAAATACCGTCATATATATAGACAGGGCCTATTTCAAGGTTTTATTGATGGAGCACTCATTGCTTGACAATGTATTTTAGGTGATCGGGGGTCAGACATTGGGCGGCTCTGAGAAAAGTTTCCAAGTTAGACTGCAGTAAATACTTTTATGGTATGTATTGATTAATCATGAAATGTTTTACTCTTTACAGGTATGTTCATCAACGTGTATTAGAAGTTTGTGACGAGTTTGTAAGATTTGATCACGCAGTCCGAGCCAGAAGTCACAGTTTACCCATCCCAGATTTACAAGTATTACAAGGAAGCAAACCTGGTTCCCCCGAAGAAAAAATACGACTGTCTCCGAGTCACGATGCACGAACTCCGTCTCCTCAACCCAATTCACCTACTACCCACAAACCTTTTAATATAGGGTTGTTCAGTACCCCCGAGATACGTAAAGAACCACCGTTTAAAAAGATACGAGTCATTGAATTAAAACAGTTTTTTGATTCAGGTTTGTAGATTATTCAATTCATTTTAAGCCTTTCCAGCCTCATGCCTTTTCTCCGGTTTCCTCACACTGCTAAAGACGCATCCGCACAAGCAAATTATTGAAATAAAATTAAACCATGTTAGTCCCGAAATGACCTAGTTTGTGTCGAGTGGCAGTTAAACCCCATTTCTCCCTCTCTTTTTATTTTAATGTTTCATTTTATAGTGTGGTAACTCGTATCATTTTTGTGTCATTTTATAATTCGGTCACTCATAACACTGTAACCAAGGTATCATTTGATTTTGTGTGGGGGGTTGGGATGTCCTAGTGGTCTAGAGTGCCGCGCTTCGACCTCTATCTGGCTGGTTACCTCTGGCTTGCGGCTGTGGTTTCGAGCCATGGTTTGAGCGTATGTGGCATGGAGATAGGGGCGCCTTCTCAACCTCGTGGTTTTCCTCCGGGCACTCCGGTTTCCTTCCGCTGCTAAAGACCCCTACGCGCAAGCGAATTATTGAAATAAAATTAAACCATATGTTAGTCCCGAAATGACCTAGTTTGTGTTGAGTGGACGTTAAACCCCATTTCTCTCTCTCTCTCTCTCTCTCTCTCTCTCTCTCTCTCTCTCTCATCTTGTGTAATCTTGGATCACTGTTAGAAAATAAACAATGCAATTGTCTATTGATGTATAATGATTAATTTCTGAATGATGACGAGAAATTAATCACTTGTAAAACGGACACTCATTATCAAAATTAATCAGCTTTAAACTGACCACAAGTATAATTTAGATGACTTGAGATGATTTTAAATGAATTTTACGAAAGTTTTTTTGATTTTAAACAAATTTGAATGGAAATAATGTGCTAGAAACACAAGATTACCAGTCACAGGGGTAACATAGGTCCTGAAATACTTGTTAGTTATGCTCCGACAGGGCTAATAAAGATACACTTTGAAATTGTAAACCTTCTAAAATTAAAACAATGTAAAACTATGTAAATGTTATTTTTGTATCATTACTTCAGGTAAAATGTTATTAAAGAAAAAAGAAAGTGGTGACATTGATACGAGCGGTTCACAGTCGCCTAAAACAACAAAACATGATCACGGACATATCTTTAAAAGTTATCACGATGATTCCTCTAGCTCATGTACTATATCCACTGTAGATACAGAAACAGAAATGATTCGTCCAAATTCCGCACACGGCACGTACTCCAGCGTTAAAGAGGATCTGCAATCACAGCGTAAAAGCATGCCCACGTTACCACAATCGGATAAAGAATCGGTCGGTAGTGGCAGCCATCTTAGTGGACATGATTCATCAAATTCGTCAAAAGATGATTTGCAGAAACCAGAACCAATCCGTAGACCGATCATCACAATCACGGAGCACAGCCCTGACCCTAAATTCCCGTCTAATTATGATCTGTGTGCTAGCGAAGGCGATGCGGAAGATAGTCACCTGACAACTGGTGGTAATATGTCACGCAGCTTGACCGACTCCAACATCTATTACCAACATGAAGAAGAAATCCAGGAAGTTGCCGGATCCAAATACTATATTCAAGATAATGGCCATATTAATTATAAAGTTGTCCTAAGAGCTGTCCATTTTATTGCTCTGTCTGAACGCTCACCATCGATCTGTGAAGTTCTGCTGAATATTTTGAACTGCCTGCTGGATCTAGATATCATTGAGACAAACCATCCAGTGAGTCCCCAATCTGTGACGACCCCCGAGAGTGCTGAAACTCCACAGTCAGATAAATCTCCAATTCTAGAGAGCACTAAAGGAAATGTTACAGCTCATAGTTTGGCCATGGATTCTTTGTTTAGGTAAATGTCAACCTTTTTATTATACACCTATATTGAAATGTAAATTGCAGTCCTCGAAATTAAGAATTTTCTACCACGGCACAAAAAAATGAAAAGTGCCGTGGCAGAATAGTACTGCTACGGCACCACGGCATTTTTTGGTATTTCAAAATCAATGCTTATTTTTTTAACTTTTCAAGATGGATAAAACGTATTTATTCACCCCACAAAATTTGACGCAAATGATACCAATCGGTTACGTGTGGTCGCGCCATGCAGTTCAAAAACATGTGATCGAATTCCTGGTTACGCAAATTGAAAGATCGGTTACCTTAACAAATTTCATTAACAAATTTATTCACATTTGATCAATATTTATACAGGATGACTTTGTGACACTGGTCTAAATTATTAATATTATACAACAAACTCAATTCATTCATTCTTCATTCTTGCCATTTCATTTCTCCATCAGTCTTACCGGTACTTTGAGTTTGAGTTTGACAGATCGTATTTTTGACATCAGGTATTGACCAGTTGTAAGCAGGTTGACTTAAAAATACCTGAAGCCTTAATTCTTTAAATGATTAGTAGTGCCATAAATATTTAATCATGTGAGCTATATTTCCAAAGAATTTACTGCAGGTGTTCCTTTCACTTATATAGTCATTCTGTATGGTAGTACTGACCCGTATGTAGGTCGTCTACTTTGACCCCCACATGGCATCGCTTGACTGCTAATGTAAACGATTTTACTGTCTTGTCTTGTATGTATATTTTAATATGATTTCATCACAACAAATTATTCTGTTTCCTGTTGAAACTTGGTTTGTAGAGTGTCGAGGTTAATAAATACTATTTATTTTGTCAATCAGTCGGTACCTATGATTGGGGCTATTACTCTCTGTTACATAGGGCGTAGTAATTATAAACAAAGGATGTAAATCGGTCCAGGTCCATCGTATGTGACAAACGATACAGTTAAAAATACAAATGACGAGAATGGTAACATTGTTCATGCATTAGCTAGTTTAACTAGGGAACAGTCCGTGCTCTCTATCATCTGTGTCTTTTTTTAGTTTATAATCGTTGAAAAAAAAAAACACCACTGTAACGGTAAAGCATGGATACGCCTACGTACAACACATGGGTTAAAAGTGTACCTGTATTCGGTAATTGCAATATATTTGTCAGACTTTCGTCTACAAAATGATAAATATGTCACTTTATTACACGGTTAGACGACACCATCCTGGCACTATTCTATTACTGGTACATTTAGTCATTATAATTTTGGGGATCGTAAGATCTACCGCGGCAAAAAAAAATTAATTATGGCGTGGCAGACAGGAGTAGCGTCGGCTTTTACCACGGCTTTGCCGTTTGCTGTGGTTAATTTCGAGCGCTGAAATTGTCTGTCCGTTATTCTTGCTTGACATTCAAGAGACCAAATTTTCCAAGTTCCAACTGCAAATGGTTATATTACATGCACACCAATATCAACACTGGAGCTGAGTTTTTCATCCCATCACAATGACTAGACACACTTTCTTTGTTTGTTGGCTCGCTAACATTGAGATCCTGTGTTCGATCCCTTTGGATCCCTGCATTGTCTGAGAAAGTTCATCAGAATTTCTCCTTTGTCAGTGGTATAGAACAGAGGCCCTGGCAAGGAACAACGTGTAGTCGTTCAGTCCTGTGTGCAAATTGGCAGTTGGAATTTGACCGTAGCGCTGCTGCCTCAGCAGAATTTCTCTCACAGCACCCTGTATGGCGTATGCCAATCTTCATTAGCCCACAGGCAGTCTCACAGGCACCTCCTCTTAGAAGCCTATCTTAAGGATTGCAGTTCTTTCTTCTGTGATCAACAGCATGGGTACTTCCACCTGATAACTTTGAATTATTCCTAATAACTTTACATGTATGGGTTTTGTTTTTTTTTTCAGAATTTATAAAGCCTTGGGTTGCCCACACGGTTGTGGTGATGGAATCGTCGGTCCCCAAGGAGATCACCTTCGGTTGAAAGGTCAACAATGTCTACAGAGATTACAGAAACTGCATCCTCCATACTTTCATAAGTTTCTCCGAGATACTGTCAAGACACGGCCTTTACAGGAATCAGTCGATTTCTTACATGCTTTGTTGGGTTTCTGCACAGATCCTACAATTATTCTACATTCTCCACAGGGGACATGTAAGTTTTATCACATTTCAGATTACTTTTCTGTCCCAAACGGGCTAAAGAAAATGGGTACACTGCTAAGAGGTTTTTCATATGCCATCTTAAAGCGCTGTATCATAAGTCTGTCATTGAGTCAACTGACCTGGTTTCAGTTCTTCAGTTGTAATTGACAAGGAGTAAAGTCGCCTGTCCAACCTCGTGGGTTTTCTCCGGTTGCCTCCCACTGCTTAAAGCGAAGTATTGAAATAGAACTTAGCCGTGTGTTAGTCCCAAAATGACTTAGTTGTATCGAGTGGAAGTTAAACCCTGTTTTTCTCTCTCCTATTTCATTTCATTCCATTTCTCTTGTTCGACAGGGAGAAGGGTTTAATATAGGCCATGCCTTTTCCCCAATCCCTATTCAGATACAAGTCCGAATAAAAGAATATTGCTTATAAAATAAAGGGCAAGAGATACTTACTGATGAATTCTTGTATTTATTTCCACAATTCTTTTACAGCTCAAAAGAAGTCTGCCTCACAAGAAACACTGCCACGGAACGGTTATGCTAATAATTTTGGTCACAGTATCGGGGGAGAGGGTTATAGAGGTGTAGAGGGAGTACTCATTGCGAATGTCTTCAAACATTTTGTTTCGAGATGTGTTGAATGTGTATCTGAGCTATGTGGTCATGAAAATATTGTAAGTTCTATTTGATAAAACAATCTTTCCTTTCTGCTTAATGTTAATGGTGTGGTTTTCCCTTGTTAGTGATGCAGAACGGAGGGCCTGACAAGGACAGCTGTCTAGTCGTTTGGATGGTACGAAAAACCAAGGTCCCGTGTACACATTAGTGTGCACGTAAAAGATCCCTTGGCAGTCTGAATTCGATATAAGAGTAGGTTGTAATGCCGCTGCCCGAACAAAATTTCCCTCATAGCACACTGTATGGCGTATGCCCGTCTTCCATTAGCCCAGGTTAGGTGCAGAAGAGTAGGACGTTCAACTCCCTTTCATTTCATTTCATTTATTGTTAATGATGCATTATGTAAGAGGTAAAACTGCCTATTGCAGGTTTTTCTTTAGGCCTAAAATGTATATAAATCATTGATTAGATAAGACATAATCAACTCTCTAGATCATCAGATGGGTGTGATTTTGAATGGATCAAAACATGATCACCATTTAAAAATTTAATTTAAAAATTGCTAATCAAGACTTTGTTTATTATCGTCCTATCGATAGCACTGAAAAACAGAATGAAGTAATTTGACTGAAACTTTTTATATTTGTGCATTCATTCCCTTTTCATTGTCTATATTTTAACTGACAGCAATTTTACTAAATCTTACATACTGTATCTTTAATAAAGGCAACTTGCCGTAACAGACCGTTTCATTGGCTAATCCCTTCACTTCAACCAGAACGCCAGTAATATAACAACTCTTCCAGATCGTAATGTAGTAAAGACAAGTAAAACAAAATTTTGGACTATAAAAAAATGAAACGAAATAGGATCTGTGTTTTTCATCAGAAATCTTCAATTAATAATTAGATTTTTATGTTCAATAATTTTTCTTGGCATCAAATGAATATTCTTATATTTGACTGTTTCAGGGTCTGTTTTGTGATGTCCGTCAGTTTACATCTTATGTAAAAGAGGTGCATGGTGGGACATATCGTAGAATTGCATTAAGTGGCCTCCTTGATTCCCTTCAGAAGCTTCGCAGACGTAAAATAGAAAAGGAGCGGGAAAGTAGAATGTCAAAACCAGAAAACACAATGCAGTAAGTCATGATTCATATTTTTATTTTTGATGTGGAATGAAAAAACACTGAGACTTATGCAGCATTTCATTGGCCAATAGCTGGAATTTGTAAAATGATTTTATTTCTCAACCAATAAAAAAGGTGTATCCTTAGAATATTTTGCTTTAAGATTTTATGAATAAGGCCCTGATGGAATTGTGTCTAACAGTAATGAATTTAGGCCTGACGTTGACTAACTAATATTTTTGGCCTGTTAGTAATACACACAGGTGACGATTCTATGGAAAACAATTATTGTTTATTAATTAGTCACATTTAATTTCAACTGGGCCACCTTTTGACTAGGCTACGTTTCGACTAGGCCATGTTTTGACTACGCATCTCTGATCTTTATCAAGCAATGATCAAATAAAAGATATGGCAAGAAAATACTAGAGCAGCCTCAGTAATAAGCAGTAATTGTATTCCCTAGAATTGTCATTAATGCCATTGAAACAATTTGTTTGTAGTAATGGAGGTGAATAAAATGACAATGATTTTTTCTTTGCAGACGGACAACATCTGTGACGTCTGATAGTGGTGATGAGAAGGAGGTAACGCAGTCTCCCATCTCTAGTATTCACACTAATGATACTAACACCCCTGTTAAATCGCGTAAATCTTTCTTCCGTAGAAAACTCAGAAAGGTAATTAACGAATATGTTGAATGATGTTTGATTTAGCCATTTTCTTGCGTAGAAAATTTTAAACGAGGGACGATAATAGTGGGGTGTTCATTTACATAAAATGAACCTCGTGGGTTTTTTGCCGGTTTCCTCCCACTGCTAAAGACCCCTATACACAAGCGAATTATTGAAATAAAATTAAACCATGTGTTAGTCCCGAAATGACCTAGTTTGTGTCGAGTGGAGGTTAAACCCCATTCTCTCTTTCTCTCCCTCTCCACTTCCAAACTATAAAACGAAAATATGTGGATTTCTTTATAAGATTAATTTCTCGAGGATGCTGGAGTTCTTGACACATTAAAATTTATGAATTGAGATAGACTAGAAAATTTCAGGCTTCTTCTCCATGATGGCAAAGACACCATATGGTCTCACGTCATAAAAAGTGTTTTGTTGTGACCAGGATAAAATCTAGGATACACTACATTTTGGCTAAATCAAGCATTTTAACATACATATAGGTTTCAACTAATTTAATTATTTTATTTGACTATTATTATGGACTTATTGTAAAGCAAGAAATAAATGCTTTCATTTGATTATGAATGATGGAAATGCTAAGTACCTGAAGTTGCCTGACATCGTTAATCATATTGTATTTAATATGATATCTGCATTTCCTTCAATAAAGATGCATCTATTGATTTTGCGTTATCCATGAAACAAAAAATAATAGCTTGAGAAAAATAAAATCACCGTTTTCTCCTTTAAGTTCTCTCTGTATCATAAAGTCTGTCATTGGGTCATCTGATATGGTTTCAAGACCTTATTTGTACGTGACAAGGAATCGGGTCGTCTGTCCAACCGTGTGGGTTTTCTCTGGGTCCTCTGGTTTCCTTCCACTGCTAAAGACCCCTACGTGCTAAGCGAATTATTGAAATAAAATTGAACCATATGATAATCACGAAAATTTCGAATGGACTTTAAACCCCATTATTTCTCTCTCTCTTCAGAACTGTTATTTGGTGTGTCCATTATTTCCTGCTTTACAGTATTATCAATCAAACTATTATCTAATGTTCAGAATAATTTTATTAAAGAATATAAATTTGACACTAATATTTATTTATTTACATGTTATATTTATATACATATATATATACTATCTAATATTTTTGTTTTTTCCCCCATATAGCCATTCCCTATAATAACATCTACTCCGGTTTTTTTATCTCTTTCTGATGAAAACAACTTTTAACTCATATAATATAATGATATTTTAGCTTAGTTGGAGATTACTCTCTTACCCACTATTGAAGCCTTTACAGTTTGACCTATATACACAGGATGTAATTTGTGTTTTTATTTAAATAGCATTATGCAAGAGCAAAATCTGCTTATTTCAGGTCATTATTTAGGCCTGAGATGTTATCTAAATAATCAATTATACATTAATTAACATATCCAGACCATAATAAACTCTTAAAGTCAAGGCTAGCCTTCGATGTTGGCAGATTGAATTCCTATATGCCGCTTAATGGCCGTTGATAATTAAATCAATCAAGTGGATAATCGAGACTATGCCATTTATATTAATGATTTGAGTAATGATGACCGAGGCTATGTGAATATTTCAAACGCTTTTTTCTCGGCTATTTGTGGACCAATTTGACTGAAATTTTCAGCAAATTACCTTTACACTATCTAGTTTTTAACTATTATAGTGAGAACTGCCATCTCTTTATGTTATCTTTATGTAACTTTAAATAGTAAGTGCAGGGGGACCGCACTACACGAAAAACAAAAACCTATAAGGTTGACCTGCGTAAAATATCAAATCGAGTGAATGGATCCAGGGGCCAGCCGTAAGCGTCCACTGCGCTGTACAGTCCCGGGCCTGTTTCAGTTTTCACTTGATCTCACACTAGACAGGGAGGGTTGAATGGCCAAATGGTTAGCGTGTGAGCATGTAGTATCCTAAAGTCCGTCATTGCTGGTATGGTTTTGATTTCCAAGTTGTATTTGACGACAAGGAGTAGGGTCGCCTGTCTAACCTCGTGGGTTTTCTCCGAGTCTTCTGGTTTCCTCCTACTGCTGCGGGGGGTTGGGATGGCCTAGTGGTCTAGAGTGCCGCGCTTGGACCTCTAGCTGGCCGGTCACCTCTGGCTTGCGGCTGTGGTTTCGAGCCCTGGTGTGAGCGTATATGGCATGGAGATATGTGCGCCTTCTCAACCTCGTGGGTTTCCTCCGGGCACTCCGGTTTCCTCCCACTGCTAAAGACCCCTACGCGCAAGCAAATTATTGAAGTAAAATTGGACCATATCTTAGTCCCAAAATGACATAGTTTGTGTTGAGTGGATGTTAAACCCCATTTCTCTCTCTCTCTCTCTCTCTCTCTCTCTCCTCCTACTGCTAAAGACCCCTACAACAAATTATTGAAATAAAAATGAACCGTATAACCCCGAATTTACCTATTTTGTGTCAAGTGGACGTTAAATCCCATTTGAACCGCAAAAAGAAAATTTAGCTCTTACAATGATTAAACCTAAGATTGCTTCTCCTTTGGATGAAATTCACCTTGGACGCTTCCCTGGAGAGACATTGTGTCTTGCCCAAATAAGGTGAATCAAGTCTATTTTGCGGCTTCCTCTGGCAAGTTTCATAAGAGAAACTTGTCTACGATATCACCTCCGGTGAAATGGACGTAAAACTCAATGAAAGAACGTAGCAAATTAAATGTGAAGAAATAGCCTGTTTACCTTGCCTGAAAGTTACAGCTTAACATATCTATCAGTTGGGAAAGATTGCTTCACAGTTTATAGAAGTTACATAACATAATTTCTAAATTACCTGATGAATAAAGATATTGAATTCCATTTGTCACCTTGGGAATTTGCTGTTAACCCTTTGAACACTGACTATACATGGGGTGTTGCACGTCCCTCGTTGGATTTACAGGACGTCATATTAATTATGACGTCAACGTAATTGGAGCTTGACACGCCCCAAGCTGCAAAACCGACATTTCGGGTATATGCGATACAACGTCAAGCCGGTTTTGCGGCATTTCAGGTTCTAAGGGTTAAAAGACGTAGCTAATATAGACCCAATCTGATTAAAACACAGATCCGATTCGTTGTGTTTTTTAATTGTTCAAAATTTTATTTTACTTATCTTCACGACACAAGAGCTGTTATATAACAGGGTCTAGATGCTGTGAGGAATCAGCCAATTAAACGTCCTGTTACAGCCAGTATTTGGCGTGCTCAGTATATACATATATCCTAAATAATAAATATCACCTCGCCTTGTGTTTTTCAGTCGTTAATGTTTCAGTATGCAGCCAGTGATTCCGAGTTATTAGATGAAAGCGCCCATGGAAAAAGTCCACGGACTAGTATATCAGCAGCTGAAGAAGATTCCCCATCCGGTTATAGCACACCCAGGCGCAGATTCAGTAAATTTAATATAGGTAGGACGAAACATATAGTTGTGTCTGGGAAACCACGGTCGTTAAGTGGGTAAGACGCTGGCTCAATAGATGTTCGGGCGTGGTTTCGCCTTGTCAATGGTTTAAAAAAACAGATCCCTTGTAATGATTGGGTACACGTAAAGATCTCTTGGCAGTTGGAATTCAATATAAGTGTTGGCTGTAATGCCGCTGCTCAGGCAGAGTTTCCCTTATAGCACACTATATGGGGTATGCCCGTATTCGTTAGCCCAATGTGAGCAGCAAAGTAAGACGTTATCTCCATTTCATTTCATATACTTGTGTCTGAAGATGTATTTATCGCAAATTTAAATAAGGACAAAAATATAAATAAAAAATCGCAACATATTATTATCTGATATTTTTAAGTTCCGGAGAAAAGTAAAGAAAAAGATTTGAAATTTTGTTTCATTTCAGAAAACTAAGACATTAACCCTTTCATTTTCAGGTTGGAGACGACAGGCAAAATCTGATCACGAGGAAGAGAGTCATCACGAACATCCGCAAAATCTGGACAGAAGGGATAGTAAAAGTGATGTTCACGTTCATCGTGCCAAGGCTAAGATGTCTTTTAAAGCGGCTAGTCACGCAACGTTGACGTTTCTCAGTGCTCGTAAGAGGATGTCAGTAGATAAAGAATTGGCTGGAAAAGTCTGGAATAAAGGAAAGTTAGGCAAAGGTAAGAAATAATAGGGTCTATATTATATTTAGGGAGGGGGGATGGCCAAATGGTTAGCATGTACGCGCTTTATCATAAGGTATGAGTCAACTGGCGTTGTTTGAGATCAAGAGTTGTTCATGGCGAAGAGTAGGGTCGCCTGTCTAACCTAGCGAGTTTTCTCCTGGTACTGTGGTTTCCTCCCACTGCTAAAGATGCCTACGCGCAAAGCAAATTACACATACATCATTGTTACATTGTATAATATATTAGAATATGTTGAAAATTTCGGTCAAATTGCTCCAATCGGAACCAAGATATTATTTAGCTTTTGAATTTTAACCCTTTGAACGCTGACTTTACATGGGGTGTTGCACGTCCCTCCCTGGATTTACAGGACGTCATATTAATTATGACGTCAACGCAATTGGAGCTTGAACATTCCCCAAGCCGCAAAACCGGCATTTCGGGTATGTGCAATACAATGTCAAGCCGGTTTTGCGGCATTTCGGGTTCTAAGGGTTAAGCCTGGCATCAATCATCAATAAGCGTTAAGCAGCAGTTGTGATTCAAATCCAGTGGAAATAGACACATAGGATGAAATCGAGGGTTGATTAAGGGTTGGATAAGTTAATTAATGTCTAATTGATAATTTAGATAACATTTCAGGCCGAGAGAAAGACTTGTAATAGACAGATTTAGCTCTTGATTGGTGAAAGTTTCACCTGTGAAGATTATCTGAAGTATTAACAAAATCGCTGTTTTCTTGTCATCATATTTCAGATGTTCGCAGTAGTAAAACAAGTAACACGCATGATACAACCAATGAAACTGTTTTAGTGAAAGAGAGAAAACTTGTCGATAAATATCTCATCAGATCAGGAATGCTTCGTTTCTCCTTCTTAATGGAATGTTCTTCACCAGGTTCCTTCCCAGATCCACAGTTAGTGGCAGCCATGTTGGATTTGGTAAGTTAATTGTAAAAAACACAAACACAACTTTATGGATTACTATCACTAGCGACTGTAATAGTGCAACGTTTCAACAAGTGTTCTCTTCTCCTTATCAAACACTCCCAGGTTTTTGTATCATATTATTGTTAACCCCGTGTTTGATAACGACAAGAAGATGCTTGTTGAAAGGTTGCACAATGAAAGTTGCTGGTGATTGTTATTCATAAAGTTGTGTTCGTGTTTTTTTGGGGTTTTTTTCAATATAAAGTCCAATCACTAAATGCCTATAAACTATTTAAGTTAATTGTATCTGTTTTTCTAATAAATGATGAGTTCCAAGTAGATTTTAAAAACAAAATGATAATTTGAATGAAAAAATAATAAGTGATAAAAGTAGAGAATGAACGTTAGTCCAATTTTTATTTATTTCAAGGATGCTCCTGTTTCTTCACGGGCCGCCATGTTGTTGGAGTGTGCTCATTTTATACACCGCTGTAACCATGGCGACTGGCCAAACTGGATGAAATTAAACCTGCCAAGTTTCCGACACACTGTGGCAGCCCTACAAAATAGAGGACAACCATCTGGATATCTTCGTAATTTGATGCTCAAAAGGGCTGCTGGACGACTGTTTTATTCCTGGGCTGAGGTAGGCTCTTAAGTTTTTATTTTGCATCCAAATGAAAATTGTAAATGAAATCAGTTAGACCAAAGCAATGACTATAAAAACGTCCTACTGCTTTACTCCAACTGGGCTTATGAGGGGCTTGTGATGGCCTAGTGGTCTAGAGTGTTGTGCTTCGTCCTCTAGCTGGCCGGTCACCTCTGGCTTGTGGCTGTGGTTTTCGAGCCCTGGTGTGAGCGTATGTGGCATGGAGATAGGGGCACCTTCTCAACCTCGTGGGTTTCCTCCGGGCACTCCGGTTTCTTTCCACTGCTAAAGACCCCTACGCGCAAGCGACAATCCAATTAAAATATAGATCTATATTTCGTTTCGTTTTTTTTATACTTTCCATGACCTACACTCATGTAGATCTAACAAGTTATAGTGGGAGCTCACAATCTATGACGTCAGGCATCAAGCACTGGACATTTGACCCAATAACGTCAGTCATTCGATTAACCAATTAGCGACCGCCATGCTTTTTAAAATCTACTTTTGTTTTGTTTTGATTTCTATCCGCTGGTAATATTTACCCACAGTTCCACGCATGAAAAGGTCAAACGGTCGATTCGACAGACCATTTGATTGGCTTACCCCTCATTTCGTGCAGAATACGACTTACATAACAAGTCTTCCAGATCCAATAGTAGTAAAGACACGTAAAAACGAAATTTTGAACTATAAAAAATGAAACGAAATTGGATCTGAGTTTTAATCAGATTGCGCAAGTGAATTATTGAAATAAAATTAAACCATATGTTAGTCCCGAAATGACCTAGTTTGTGTTGAGTGGACGTTAAACCCCATCACTCTCTCTCTCTCTCTCCCAACTGGGCTTATGAAGATAGGCATATGCCATACAGTGTGTTATGAGGGAACTTTGCCCAGGCAGCGACACTAAGGCATACTCAATATCGAATTCCAACTGTCAAGGGATCTTTACTGTGCACGACAATGTATACACAGGACCTGTTTTTTTTTTGTCCCATCTGAACTACTAAGCTGTCCTGGTCGGGCCCTCCATCCTGCAACACCGACAAAGCGGAAACCACACTGGTAAATCCGATGAATTTTCTCAGCCAACGCAATGATTGAACGTGTTAGCCACTTAGCCATAAAATGACTATAACAATTTTAAACAAAAGAAAAAAAAATGTTAAAATTTGTAACAAGAAAAATATGCTGTGTTTCAAATGTAACTTTGGGGGTGGCTGGATGGTTAGCATGTGCGCGCTGTATCATAAAGTCTGTCATTGAGTCAACTGGCATGATTTC
Organism: Patella caerulea; assembly: GCA_036850965.1. NCBI lineage: Eukaryota > Metazoa > Mollusca > Gastropoda > Patellidae > Patella > Patella caerulea. The sequence goes on from JAZGQO010000001.1 coordinate 6,717,036, forward strand.
GATTCCCCTGTTGTACGTGACTAGTGTGGTTTCGATTCCCTGGTTGTATTTGACAATGAGTAGTTTCAGTTTTCTCTGTCCACCGGTTTCCTGCCACTGCTAAAGACCCCTAGTTTGAACCTTGTGTTAGTCCCAAAATGACCTAGTTTTTTTGTCTTGTTGATGTTAATTTCTCTATCTCTCCCTCTCTTTCACTCTCTCTTATTTAAATGTATCTATAATATTTCCAACTGTTACAGAATTTACGATGGCCGAATGGTTAGTGTGTGCACGCTGTATCATAAGGTCTGTCATTGAGACACCTGGCGGGGTATGGATTCCCCGCTGTATGTGACAAGGAGTAGGGTCACTTGTCAAACCACGTGGGTTTGCACTTGTCATCCAGTTGCCTCCCTTTGCTTACAACCCTTTACATTGTGCAAATTATTGAATTGGACATTAAACCCCTACGCGAAAGCAAATTATTTTAATAGAATTGAACCATGTGTTAGTCCTCAAATGACCTAGTGACCTAGTTTGTATCATTTGGGCATTAAACCCTATTTCCTCTCTCTCTCTCTCTCTCTCTCTCTCTCTCTCTCTCCCTCTCTCTCAAATGTAACTATAATATTTCTTTCGTACTGTTACAGAATTTAGGGAGTCAGTTGGAGTATATATTAGCAAAGGAACACGCTGACCGTCTGTCTATCATCAATGATATTAAAGATGAAAGTAAGAGAAAGGAATTAAAAATGGAAGATGAAGAAGAAGATTTTCTTGATGAAGGTAAAACAAATATAATTTTTTAATTGAACATTACACAAAGTATTGAATTTTTTGCACAGGAATTATCTTTACACAATAATGGCCTTTTGTACCATTTGGGCTAATGAAGATGCTAACATGTAAGAATGGCTTTTCACCCCATCTGCATGACTAAATGTTCATCCATGCCATGCGATCTGTCCTGTGTATGGCGTATATGCCCATCTTCATTAGTCCAGTTAGAGCAGAAAGAATTAAAAAAAAGTCCCTGGACATGAATTTTATATTTTTGCCATGTGGAAGGAGAAATGAGGTTGGAAAGAAAACACTATACCTTGACATGTGGAAGTCACATCAAGACCTTGAGATCTAAAGTACTCACATCAATAACACCCTGGGTTAACATCAGTCATATCATGATGATTACTTTAGAAATCTTATCTCGTGGGTGTTTTCTGGTCCTCCGGTTTCCTCCCACTGCTAAAGACCCCTACATGTAAGCGAATTAATGAAATAGAATTAAACCATACGTTAGTCTCAAAATGACCTAGTATGTGTTGAATGGTTAAACCTCATTTCTCTCTCTCTCTCTCCCGCTCTCTCTCTCTCTCTCTCTTTTAGCAATCTTCACAACAATTGTCATTTTCCATTTCAGCATCTGTGAATGAAGCAGGAACTGGATGTCCGTATGCCTTGAAAATGTTGGGTTGTCTGGTTCTGCTGGAGATTACAACATTTCTACGAGAAACTTTCCAATATTTACCAAAATCTCGCAGTCAAAAAAGAGATCATGTATGGGAAAAGACTGTGACATCCAGACGATTCAGTAGTATTGTTAGTAGTCCAGGTCATTCAGACAAGAGTTCAGAATCTAACATTGCAGAACTTCCACAAGCAACAGGTTGGTCATAAAATTTCTTGTCCACGACCTCCTTAAGCTGACCATTATTATGTGTTGATCATTCATAGCCACTGCACAGAGAATTATTCTTGTGAGAGTAAACCATGAGCAGACGCCTAATGTATGCAAGACTGTGTTCTTTATATCAAGGATCATGAAAGTATCAGGCATTATCAGAATTTTATCAGAGGGAGGGAGAAATGGGGTTTAACGCCCACTCTTCACAAACTAGGTCATTTCGGGACTAACAAGCTTTTACAGGTAACACTGGGGGGGGGTTGGGATGGCCTATTGGTCTAGAGTGCCGCGCTTTGACCTCTAGCTGTCCGGTCACCTCTGACTTGCGGCTGTGGTTTCGAGCCCTGGTGTGAGCGTATGTGGCATGGAGATAGGGGCGGCTTCTCAACCTCGTGGGTTTCCTCCGGGCACTCCGGTTTACTCCCACTGCTAAAGACCCCTACGCGCAATCAAATTATTGAAATAAAATAAAACCATGTGTTAGTCCCAAAATGACCTAGTTTGTGTCGAGTGGACGTTAAACCACATTTCTCTCTCTCTCTCTCTCACAGGTATCACTACTCCTTGTCACTTGCAATTGAGGAATCGAAACCAAATCACTTGACTCAATGACAGACCTTACGATCTAATGTCATTCACCCAACCCCACATCCCACAACCAGACTTTTATAAACTGAAACTATCAAACCATTCGTCTCAAGATGGGGGGTTGGGATGGCCTAGTGGTCTAGAGAGCCGCGCTTCGACCTCAAGCTGGCCGGTCACCTCTGGTTTGCGGCTGTGGTTTCGAGCCCTGGTGTGAGCGTATGTGGCATGGAGATAGGGGCACTCCGGTTTCCTCCCACTGCTAAAGACCCCTACGCGCAAGCGAATTATAGAAATAAAGTTAAACCATATGTTAGTCCCGAAATGACCTAGTTTGTGTTTAGTGGACGTTAAACCACATTTCTCTCTCTCTCCCCTCGTCTCAAGATTTATTTAGAAAATTTGTGTTTTACATTTCTTTTTATGAACTATATCAAAGAACCTTGAATATTTATATTCTGAGTGAAATATTTTTCTTCATGCATTTTTTTTATATCAGTTGTTTTTAATAGAAGATTTATTCTCTATTGAGGGTCCAGTAGGTAGTCCTAGTGATTCTAAAATAAATTTCATTCTGTAGATCATATAATAAGTTTTATGTTAGTCATGCATTCTGTATTGTAACATTTATCGTGTATTATAGGTCCAGTAGGTAGTCCCGGTGATCGTAAAATAAGTTTTGCTGTATTAACTGAGCGATCAGACTCTATACATAGTAGTACAACATCTATATCAGTGTTAGATCCTAATCAAGATGAGAAGAAAGAAAGAGGTATGTCTAGTATACCATCTGTGAAACTGAAATATCCATGTCATAGTTCGGATTTAGTTTTCGAGATATGAATGAAAAACTTAATCCAATCGTAATAATGCATTTAGGATATCAACATTTTTTTTTAAAGCAGTTGTTTTTTGATAGTTACAACCTTACAGTTCTGAAATTTTGCAAAAAAAATTTAGGTTTTTATTATTGTCAGGGAAATAACGATAGAAAATTTCAGTTTGATTTAATTTGTGTACCTTTTATTTTCCGCAGGTCGAAGGTTAGCACAAGGTCGTCAGAAACTACTCCGTCATTTTAGAAGAGGTTCTACCCATAATGCAAGTTTTCGACACAATCGCAGTTTTAAATTTAAGAGACAGGAAGGTAGTGGAAGTAAGTATGTTTACTGCGTACTCTAACGGATGTTGTTCCATCTGTATATACTGGAAAAGTCCTACGCAAAAATATTGACTGTACTCATATAAATGAAATGAAATTGGGTTTAACGTCCTACTGTTCTGCTTCTAAACTGGGTTAATGAAGACGGACCGAATAAAGGGCAATCTTGTTAAACTACACATCTTTATTTCGTTTCTTCAGGGTTCCCGCGGTCCTTGAAAATCCTTGAATATCCTTAAATTTAAAATTTCATTTTCAGGGTCTTGAATATCCTTGAATTTCGCGGAAATAGGAAAATATCCTTGAATTTCAGTTAAGATCCTTAATTTTGTTGGTAATATATACTAGTAAGTTGATCAGAAAATCACGTTTAGATTATAAGTAATGCTGGTTATACTATAAACAATAACTGACGTATACCTGTCAATCAACTGATCTAAATAAACAGCCGTGTTTTGTCACGTAATAACAAGATAAGCCAATGACATTTACCGTTAGGCTACCAAATACTCTCACGTGACTCCATTGTCCAATTAACGTACTAGAAGCCACTACACTGACTAAACAAAATCGGTATTAGTAATTACATTAAACAATGCATAATGACAAAAAGGGAAATAACTCTGTTTTAAAAATGGCAGGAGTTTTTCCCGGTGTGCCGAAAGTCAATCTGTAATAATAAAAAACAGTTTATGTCTTCAATTCCTTTTAAATATGAGATTATAACGATAGTTGGTAATGTTTTGGTTGTTTTTCGTATGAAAATTTGTAACTTTAGGCTAAAAATGTCCTTGAAAATCCTGGAATTTGACGTATATTTATCCTTGAATATCCTTGAAAAAATATTAGACGAAGCCGCGGGAACCCTGTTCTTTTTTTTATACTTTCAATGGCCTACACTACATGAAGATCTGACCGGTTATACTGGAACATGGTGGCTGGGGTTGTATGAGCGACTTTTGATCCTATGACGTCAGAGATTGATTAATCAATCAGTGTTGACATGTCTAATGGTTTACCCACAGTAACAGAACATTTCATTGGCTAATTTCTGACATCAACTAGAATGTCTGTTATATAACATCTCTTCCAGATCCTAGTGTTGCGAAGACAAGTAAAACAATATTTTGAAGTATTAAAAACAAAATAGGATCTGTGTTTTAATCAGATTGCTTTAGACCCGTGACTTGCATCACCCTGAGATTTAACTCTGAGATTCTTCTTTAGGTATTAAACAGATGGGTAGTCTACGATCACGTAAAGTGAGTAGTCAGTCGTTACAATCAGAAGGTAAGTTTGTTGAGGAAGATCCAGTAACAGAAGACACGGAATCAGTGACGATGTTAAGCGATGATACACAAGAAAGTCCTGGTGATCGAGATCAAGAAGTGGAAGATGAACAACTCTATCAAGATCTACCGTGGATTAAGGTTGATATAGAATTCTTTAGTTTCTTTCAAATCATTTTACACACAGAGCTCTATTTAAAAAATTGTTAAAAACTGAACTTTTTAAGCAAAGTTTTATGTAGTGATTGTGATAACTTTTAAAAATTAACTTTTAAGCAAAGTTTTATGGAGTGTCTGACTTTTAATAATTGAACTTTTTAGCCAAGTTTTATATATAATGCTTGCTCTGTCATTTTTAATAACTTCATATTTCTTAAAAAATTTTCGTGATTATATGTATTATTTACTTTTTTTTTATTCTGCATCTAACATTTTTACAAAATGTAATAGCGCCACGGAGCAGTAATTTTTTACTAGAATGCAGGCGCTTTATGAATTCATTATATTATTATTATTTACTTCATACTTCGAGAATGGATCTCTGTCCTGATGGGCCGCCATGTCCAAAAATTAGTCTACTGTTTTATACTGCGATTCTACTCTGTTTCATATCTGTCATACATACACAAAGACTAAATAAACTTTTTGTCCCCCGCCTTTCGAAGAAAGTTGGGGGACTATTAAAATGGGTTCGTCTGTCTGTCTGTCTGTCTGTCTGTCTGTCTGTCTGTCTGTCTGTCTGTCTGTCTGTCTGTCTGTCCGTCTGTCTGTCCGTCTGTCCGTCACACTTTTTGGGACACAATAACTCTCTTCCTAATTGAGCTAGAATGTTCAAACTTGGTGTATGTGTTTATTAGGTCAATGCCTTGATGGAGTTCGAAGATGAGCATTTTCCGCTTAGGGTAAGCAGAGATAAGCAATTTGATTGGTTGATGCTTTGGGACACGATAACTTAAGTTCTAATTAAGTGAGAGTGATGAAACTTGGTTTATAGTTTCATTATAGTAATACCTTGACTAAGTTCGATAATGAGCATTTTCTGCTCAGGGTAAGCAGAGCTATACGCAATTTGATTGGTCGAGAATTTGGAACACAATAACTCTCCTTCTAATTGAGTTAAAATGTTCAAACTTGGTGTATATGCTTATTAGGTCAATGCCTTGATGGAGTTCGAAGATGAGCATTTTCCGCTTAGGGTAAGCAGAGATAAGCAATTTGATTGGTTGATGCTTTGGGACACGATAACTTATTTCCAATTAAGTGAGAGTGATGAAACTTGGTGTATAGTTTCATTATAGTAATACCTTGACTAAGTTCGATAATGAGCATTTTCTGCTCAGGGTAAGCAGAGCGATACGCAATTTGATTGGTCGAGACTTTGGAACACAATAACTCTCCTTCTAATTTAGTTAAAATGTTCAAACTTGGTGTATATGCTTATTAGGTCAATGCCTTGATGGAGTTCGAAGATGAGCATTTTCCGCTTAGGGTAAGCAGAGATAAGCAATTTGATTGGTTGATGCTTTGGGACACGATAACTTTAGTTCTAATTAAGTGAGAGTGATGAAACTTGGTGTATAGTTTCATTACAGTAATACCTTGACTAAGTTCGATAATGAGCATTTTCTGCTCAGGGTAAGCAGAGCGATACGCAATTTGATTGGTCGAGACTTTGGAACACAATAACTCTCCTTCTAATTGAGTTAAAATGTTCAAACTTGGTGTATATGCTTATTAGGTCAATGCCTTGATGGAGTTCGAAGATGAGCATTTTCCGCTTAGGGTAGGCAGAGATAAGCAATTTGATTGGTTGATGCTTTGAGACACGATAACTTTAGTTCTAATTAAGTGAGAGTGATGAAACTTGGTGTATAGTTTCATTACAGTAATACCTTGACTATGATCGATAATGAGCATTTTCTGCTCAGGGTAAGCAGAGCGATAAGCAATTTGATTTGCCGAGACTTTGGAACACAATAACTCTCCTTCGAATTGAGTTGAAATGTTCAAAATTGGTGTGTATGCTTATTAGGTCAATGCCTTGATGGAGTTCGAAGATGAGCATTTTCTTCTTACGGTAGGCAGAGATAAGCAATTTTTGGATGACACTTCGTCTTCAGTTTGATTGGTCGATACGTTTGAAAAAAATAAATGTGCGATTAATTAATATGTGTCATCTATTTATTTTGGGATTTCGGCGGGGGACATCAGCCTCACTGTTGGCTTGTTCAATTTTATTACATGGAAGCAGAATAAAAACTTCACTCAAATCTCAAAGTATACTTAGTGTTTTCGACTGAAATCATCGATTTAGGACTTAAAATGTCGATCAAATAGCTTGCATTACTGTATATTTCACTACAATTGTTCAACCGTTTGCCAAATTATATATTTTATTTAAAGATACAAATGTTGTGTGCCATCTCAAATTTTATTCCCAACTTTATTCTTTTTCCGTCAATAGGTTGTTGTTCAGATCGCCAATTTGTCAAACTTTATCTGTCCTCATCAGAACTTCTGCCATCCTAATTGTTACGAGCGACAAAGACGGAGTTGTTCACGTCTTATCACAGCTTTACGTAAAATACATGAATCAACCGAGGAAGATGAGGCACATGACTCGAGAAATTATAACCGGAAAGATGACCTGAAAGAGAAACTTAAAAGACGGGTTAGTTATTTTGAAATGATGTTTAAAATGAATAGGAAAGAGTCTTTTTACCCCAGACGTTATGAAAATGTATTGAACACCTCTGTATTAAGCGGGATTATCTCTGAATAGGGGGGTGGATGGCTGAAGGGTTTGCACATGCTCGCTGTGTCATAAAGCCTGCCATTGAGTCAGCTGGCATGGTTTTGAATCCCCAGTTGCCTGTTCAATCTCTGTTTTCCTCCCACTGCTAAAGACCCTTACACTTACACACTTACAGATTGTGTCTGGACATTAACTCTCTCTCTCTCTCTCTCTCTCTCTCTTGCTGTCAAACAGATTGAGATAATATATATTGGATAATTTATCACAGGAGTCAATTTTCCAACTGACGTCACCAACCAGGAGAAGAGAAAGCACACCATTACTGGAGAAAATCAAATCAGATGTTTCTATGACCAAATTAAAACTCAATTCAACTTGGAAGAAAGAAGAAAAACCAAAAGAAATAAAAGAAGATCCCCCAATATTAAAATATCTACAATCACAGGTTTGTTCTATTGTTTTTTGGTCAAACTTTAGAATCTGCCAAGAGCTTGCATTCACTGTTTTGCAGTGGATAAGGATTAAAAATGTTGCCCTTAAAAAGTCATATTACTTGTAAATGTATTTTTCCTTGTAGTACATGATCCATGCATACTTGCAGAATATAACTTTTGTTGGCATTTGTATATTTTGTCACTGAAAATTGTCAAATCGTGACCCAGATGGCTGTTCTCCAACATCATTTGTTCTGGCGGAGTTTGCTCCTAGATGGCAGTTTTCCTTCAACATTTGTTCTGGTCCCAGCGAGTTCACAAAGCATTCTCAGACTTAAGTTATATTAAAACAAACAATTTTGAGTAAAATCTTAACTTAACTCTGAGAATGCTTTGTTCCTATATGGCAGTTGTCCAACAACAGGGTCGTAATGAAGATTGTCTAAGCATCAAATAGTGTGATTTTAAATTGTGTATGTGAATTGATCTGGAAACTGATCTTAGTTATTTAATAGAATTTCAGAATTTGTTATAGCGTCCGGCATGATGTATTAAAAACTTTACTATTTTGTTGACCACAGGCTCAGAGATTAACACAGTGTCCGATGACTATTCTGTCGAAAGCAGCGCCAATATTAAGTGTTGAGAATTTTATTGATATGATGCCTGTAGCGTGGGAACTGATACTAGAGAGTGACCAGGAACTAGCTGCTGCTGCAGGTTCGTTTCATTCTCTGTTATTAAATTAAGCCTTTACCACTTCAGGGTTGAGTTGTCTAGTGGTTTAACAAAGTTTGTCATTGAGTTTTGGCATGGTTTTGTTTTCCCACTTGTACGTGACTAGGAGTAGGGTCACCAGTCCACTTGTACGTGACTAAGAGTAGGGTCACCAGTCCACTTGTTCTAGTGGTTTAACACGAGAACGGGTCAAATATCACAAGGTCTTTCATTGAGTCAAGTGGCATGGTTTTGTTTCCCAGCTTGTACGTGAGTAGGAGTAGGGTCACAAGTGAAGCCTCGTGGGTTTTCTCAAGGTACTCCAATTTCCTCCTGCAACTAAAGACCCCTATGCACCAGCAAATTGTTGTAATAAGATTGAACCATACTGCTAGTCCCGAAATGACCTAGTTTGTGTTGACTCTTCTCCGCATCACGTACAACCAGGGAATAGAAACCATGGCAATTGACTCAATGACAGACCTTATGATACAGCGTGCAAGTGCTAACCATTCGGCCCTCCACCCATACACTCCCCAACACCTCTCTTGATTAAACTATAAATAAAATATAGTCTTTTTACTTGTACTGTGTTGTATAATAATAGTTGTATTGTTTTTATTTATCAGCATCTGTGTTTCTGCTGTCATCTGTGAAATCACCAGATAAAGCCAGGAATATGTTAATAAAAGAATTACAACACGAAGAAACAGCTCAAAGAATTAATGCCGTCATTAGGTAGGAGTTAAAATTATACCTTGAGTTGAATAACTCTTAATTACATATATACCTGTAGTTTCATCAAAACAACCCCTAGGCTACTGTAATTGTGATTCAAGCCCACTGGTGGGGGTGGGGGTGGCCTAGTGGTCTAGAGTGACGTGCTTTGACCGGTCACCTCTGGCTTGCAGCTGTGGTTTCGATCCCTGGTGTGAGCGTATGTGGCATGGAGATAGGGGTGCCTTCTCAACCTCGTGGGTTTCCTCCGGGCACTCCGGTTTCGTCTTAGTGCTAAAGACACCTGCGCAAGCGAATTATTGAAATAAGATTATACCATATGTTAGTCCCGAAATAACCTAGTTTGTGTCGAGTGGACGTTAAACCCCATTACTCTCTCTCTCTCTTCGGTGCATCACACCTAAGAACTTGCTGTAATAGACCATTTCATTGGCTAAGTAAAAAATGCTGTTTCACGTCTGCCTTTTAGTGTGAAAATAACTAAAAATACAATGTTGATTGGACACTAAATCTTAAACTTTTTCTCGTCCAAGTGACATCATTGGTTATAGTTTATTATGATTTATAGGTTTGGTGTATTGTGGAGATTTCGATATCAAGTTTGGCCAAGAATGGAAGAAGGGGCAAATTTATTCTTTAAGGTAATGGAAAAAATTCACACTATCTTAATGGCTTGTCTCATTTCAGATTACAAAAATAAACAGTGGCCATATATGATTATATTTTTGAAAATAAAACTGCTTAATTTTGTGTCAAAAGCCTTTCAAATCGTCTTCCTTTGGTCCGAGCAACTAACTCAATGTACTTGATACTTTTTCAAACAAATTAAACCCGTCAGTCTTCATCTGGAAATGGAGACCGCTGTCTCAAACTGTATTATACGATGCCTGGATTAAACCAGTGTAGGTGAAATTTACCTTTCATTATCAAGTACAGTATGTGGGTCATGCACTGTATAGACCTCTAAAGGAATGGCAATAGATTATCAGGTCACCCAACGAATAAAATCTAAATTTTAAAAGTGTTAGTGTTCGGATAAGTGGTTTAGACATTCCCATACAAACGACTCAATAGTTAGTATCCATATAGCATGTCTCATCAGATATTACGAAAAAAGACAGACTGCCTCCATAATGATTCCCAATTGATGAATTTATGTACTTCGATCTGTGTATACACAAGGGACCGGGTATCATTCAGATTTGATGAAAAAAGGAAAGAAACTGAGCTTACCATCTATAATCTAATGCATATATTCAGTTAATAGATTGATGTCAAGAAAGTGTTAAATACCATCAAGATTCATCCAAAAAACGCTCAGTTTGTGCTACTGTTAGTATTGATTAGAAGTTTCGAAGATATAAATATTTTTTTGGTGAATGTTTCAGATACCACCTCCAGGAATAGACTTTACTTTACCATCACCAACGATTGGTTTACCAAATCTGACTGTTATCGATCCTCCGTGGATGCCCCATTTTAAAACTAAAATAGAAGAAGTGACCATAAATCAGGAGGAATCAGTAAGTAACGTCTGCTATATACAAAATATAGATAATTAATGACCCTAAAAGATGTTCATAAAATCATCTACATTAGCGCTGCAACTATATGATCAGGGTATTTTAAATTCCGTACCACAGTTCGGTAAGCGTGGTACAAATTTTTTTAAACTCAAATATCATGTTACGTCCCTCTGTAGTTCATTTGACAAGAAGGAAAGATGGCTTCTGACAATGAAACATTAGCCTCCAGCAAATCACAAATCATGGATTAAAAATTGGAGATGAAGAGGCCAGGGCTAATAATGTGGCCATTAGATCACTCATTTTAGATTACATGAAAATTTGTGTACTAACTTTTCTTTTTTGTAGAAATCTTTGGTAACAGCAACAACCACCAGACGTAAACAACAGCAAGAAATGATACGTAAAGGTCTTCTGGCAGAGGAGGAGAGAAAACGGATCGGTCGGGAGAATTTCCCTATGACGACAGTTCCTGTTTGTCAATTGGCTGCGTACGAACCAGCATTACATCATCCTGGTGAAGAACATGAGGAAGGTAAGGGAGATAACTCTGAATGATGAACGTGCTCAGCTGCTTTAGTGTCGGCTTGATATATTCCCCCCACCTAAACCTTGCATGGAACGAAATATATATATATACATATTACATATAACACCATATGACGTCATTATATAAGTGAATGTATAAATATATGTATATTGAATAATCACCATGGAGACCAGATATCCAGGGAATATCTCTAAATAAAAAATAAATTTGAACCATCTCTTTATTTTTCCATTACTAGTTTTAGGAATATTAATTTGTAAGCTGAGATGGACACAGATAAATTTCACACATGTCGATCATTTTATCAAGCACAATTATTAGATAATGACGCTGCTTTTTAAATATTAATTTTTTTGCAACATGTAGGTATTTGAAATTTTGTAAATTTGCATCTATAGCATATAGAGCTTGCTGCTTTTGTGCCGATAATGAAGCTACATGTATGTCATGTCTATTCCTCTGTTCAAAGCGAGATTAATGATTCACTAAAAGATTCTCCATATAGAAGTCCATAGTGATGCAATCTGACAGCGGTTTTTGAAAAGCATTGGCCAAGAAAGTTCATCGGGATTTTCCCACGTTGTTTCCCACTTGTCAGTGGTGTAGGATAGAGGGCCTGACAAGGACAGCTGTGGTGTAGGATAGAGGGCCTGACAAGGACAGCTGTCTAGTCATTCGGATGGAATAAAAAAACCAAGGTCTTATGTACACGTTGGCATGCATGTAAAAGATCCATTGTCAGTTGGAATTCGATATAAGAATAGTACCGCTGCCTGGGCAAAATTTCCCTCATAGCACACTTCCTGGCGAATCCCACACTTCATTAGCCTACTTAGAGCAGAACAAGAGGACATTAAACCCACATTTCATTTTGTTTTTAATAAATATGATAGCTCCAAATAATTTTGGGTAGAATTATGTACTTCACAGGCAATGAAAATCTCCATTAAAGTTTTTTTTGTCTTAACTGACATTAAAAATATTTTCATTTTCCCAGATTTGGACATAAACTTGATTGTGACATTAGAGTTACAAATGGTAACCTAATGATTTTAAGAGGGAGTCAATTCTTCTCTCATTCCCTGCATATTTCAATTTTAGTGGCTCAGTCAGGATTCAAGCTTTTGGAGGGAATATTTGTAATATTTAAAATTTTTAATAGGTTCTTATGCCAAACTTCTAAAACACTGCCGGGGGCATTCAAGCTTTTGGGGAATATTTTTTGTATATTACATTCGATCCTATAAAAATTTTGTAAATATTTTGATAAAGTTTCTTACGCTGTCAGATTCGTCTAATTTTTCCACCATGATAGCCCTACATTTCGGATAATAACTCTGTTGATTTTAAAAAAAAAAAAATACTACAATGTTTTATTACGAACACCTTAAGTCTTAGACCTTTAAAGTCTGCCTCTATATCCAAAAAACGAATGCCGCATCCCAACCAAATATCATATGCTCCTTTTATGTTGTAGCTAATCATGCTGATGTCATGCTGATGTAGCCATGGTTATACGCATGGGTTTCCACGACAACCTGACATCTCAATGATTTTGAAATATTATTTAAATTATTTCAAATAAAATGTTCCTGGTATACTCCTTACATTGCATTGAGAACAAATTTATATTGATAAATCAACAAAATACTTTTCGATCCCCTTTTTTGAAAAAGGGGACATGGAAGGTATTTTAGATTAATAACAAACAGCAAAACTTTATATAGAGCAAAAGATCCCAAGACAGTTGAAATTCGATATAAGAGTAGGCAGTAATGCTGCTGTCCGGGCAAAATATTCCTCATAGCACACTGCATGGCATATGCCTGTATTCATTAGCCCAGTTCGTAGCAGAACTTTAGGACGTTAAATTCCATTTCATTTCGTTTATATAGATCCGAACATTATCTTTATACTTCTTAAACATTAAACCTTCTAGAGATTAGTTGATTATCCTTTTTCTTTTAGAAACCTTTACATAAAAATATTTTTAAAATTAACTTCCCATAAAGTTTTGCTGTTTACAAATAATTCATTAAAAATCCATTTTAAATATAATAATGTAAGCATAACATTTATTACGATGATGTATAATGCCAAAAAAAAAAGAATGGTTGATAAAAATGGTAAATTTTGTGTATATGATTAATATTAATAATTCTTATCATATCGGCTTCACTTTAAGACCCTTAGCATGATTTGGGGGTTAGATAGCCAAATGGTTAGCATGTGTGCGTTGTGTTATACGGACCGTCATTGAGTCAACTGGTTTCTGTTCCCTGGTTGTATGTGACAGGAGTATGATCGCGTGGCCAACCTCGTGGGTTTTCTCTAGGGCCTTCGGTTTCCTCCCACTGCTAAAGACCCCTACGTACAAGAGAATTACTGGATCAAAATTAAACCAAGTGTTATTCCCAAAATGACGTAGTTTGTGTCGAGGGAATGTTAAACTCCCTTTCTTTCTCTTTCTCTCGTAAGATTAATTAATTAAGAAATGATCAAATTGTCAATGCAAGATAACCATTCAGCTTAGAGTCAATCGCATTATAAAAAAGGCCCATCTATTACTGTGAAATATAAGATAGCGGCAGATTTGTTTACTTTCGGATCAGCATATCCCAGTTGACTCAATAACAGACCATATGATACAACGTAAATGCACTAACCAATCGGCCATCGAGCCCTTTTGTGTGGATTAAACTGCAAGAATTTAATTATTTTCCAGGAAAAAGCAAATCATGCCTAGTTTCTGTAAGACAAGCAGATGTGATCATGTATGAATATATTGTTGTCTAATCTATCAAAGTTTCTCAACGACTAAACATACTAAATCAAATTATATACGATAGATGTTGTGTTTACATTGTGCATATAATTCACCGTCATAAATCACCTAACCTAAATGCCCTCGTTTTAAATGACTAATTTCTTCTATCTTCAAGATCTTTCATTAATAATTTCACTCCATATGTCTTAGATTCGTAGATTTTAAAACTAAAACAGTTATTTTTGCTTTTGCATAAATCTTAGCCTATTTGAATAGTGACATGACGTAAGAATACATGTGTGTATTCTTTATAAGCATTTCTTTTGGTTTGCGTGAATCGTAGTTTAGTAAATCACATATCTAAGTGCTTTTTCTAAACCATTAATTTTGAATCTTTCAGAAAAGCATATTTTACAATGGCTCTTTGCAATGCCTCATAGATATATGAAGTGTTGATATCTCATTTTGTAATTTGAATTTAACAACGCCTCTTAGATATGTGAAGTGTCGATATCTCGTTTACTAATTTGAATTTTAGTTTTGATATGAAATGATCTTGATGATAGAGCTATACTGAATTACTAATGTTTTATGTGTCATTTACTGCTTGGGCATTTTCAACCAATCACCTTGTTTGCCTTGTATGTTCTGCACCTGCCTTTTTAACCAATAGCTGCCCAGGAAGAAATTAACCTCGCAGCACGACGTGTGTCCCTTGCTCCTGTAAATCGTTCTAACATACAAAACCGCAGCCTCTCCTGGAGAAATGGAAGTATACATTGGGGTCGGCTAACGTCTGAAGGTACATGTTACATATCCTCACTCCTTTAACGCCCACGTCTCTTTAATACTCTGTTGGTTTTGATTAGAAATTTGAAACACTCTAAGATGTAGTCTGTTGTCTAAGATTAGCCTTGGTGGAAGCAGACGATGCCGAACATTAAGCCTTGGAAAAGAACGAACTAGTAACTGTACCTGCGAGATTGAAAGTTTCTTGTTTGGTCAATCTCATTAAAATACAGATCTATATTTCGTTTCATTTTTTTATACTGTTGATGGCCTACACGACATGAAGGTCTGTGTGTAAACGGGGCTATAGTGGGAGTTCAGGTCAGGGGTCAAATGAGCAGCTTTTGACCCTCTGACATCAGACATTGATTAATCAATCAGCGTCAACTTTTCTTAGAGTTTACCCACAGTTCCATGCAGAGTGCGCGGAGAACTCAATGTAACAGACCGTTTCATTCGCTTATCTCTCACATCAACTAGAACGCATGTTATATAACAACTCTTCCAGATCCTAGTGTAGTAAAAACAAGTAAAACAAAATTTTGAACTATAAAAAACGAAACGAAATATGATCTGTGTTGTAATCAGATTGATGTTTGGTAGATCGAGATCCATTTCCAAATTTATCAAAACCAACAATCTATTAACAAGGGTGTCTGCTGTTTGTTTTTGGTTTCTGCTGGCTTTTTTCAGCTTCTCTTGGCTTCCTTATTTGGTGCACAGCCTTATTATTCATCTTCATCTCATAAATTATTTATCAGTCTACTAATTCTTACAGCTTTCTCTTTTAGCCATGGAATCGTTCACACTGTAAGGCCCGAAGTTCTTAAAGCATTCTCAGTTATGAATTTAATCAAAATTGTTCCCATTATTTTAACAAAAATATAGTCCCTTAAAGGTAAACTTTTGTTGTTTAATGTATCAAATACCATAGTAAGAAAGTGTATGCAAAGTTTTGTGTTTCTGGATCAAAGATGATTTAAATTTGTGTAAATTCTTAACTTCAGTCTGAGAATGCTATTCGTTAGGTTTGGATGTAAGTGACTGTCCTAAATAAAAGCACAACCTTATCATCATTAATATTGAATTCCATGTCTGTTATCGAAACCGAAGACAATGACGCTCGTACACTGATCGGTTTATTAGCCATAAAAAAAGGTGCTTTAGTTTATGGTGGCCATTTTCTTTCAAATTTGAAAAGTAAACAAAAAAGGGGTTCTGTTTATATTTTTACATCACAGGGGATGACTGTTTTATCGATAATATTGTGACATTTAAGGGATATAAATACAGCATTTTTCAGAATTATTATTCAATATGAATATTATTTTTTATAGCTTTAGTTTTTATTTTTATAACTACTATCAAGGAATTACTCAGTTTAATTTGAAATCAAGATACATGGATAGTGTTGACAATCCATCATTTCTTGGTGGGGGGGGGCGACACTATTTGAAAAAAGCCTAAGGCTTTGTCGATTCAAATACAATCAGGCCAAAACTTGACATATTTGTTCCTCTTACAATTGCACATTGATTGACAGACTTTAGTATTTAATATGTCACAATTCCAAGATGGCAGCCATGATGTCATACTCAGTTCCTCTTCTATATTGTGCAATCGTAAAGTAAAGAGAGTAAAGACATTGTTTATGAAAATAAAATGAAAATGTGTTCGGCATGTTATAAGTGCTTCCGTTATTCGGGTTACTTGTTTGTAGCTTATTGATGCAGCATGCTTTATTCTTAATCTTTCATATTATTTATGCTTTAATAAGAATCATTTTCTTTCAGATAAATTTCAAATCATTTAAAACGGGATTATCCCACTAATCCAATTATTCAATACCTTTTGAAATGACACATCTTTTGTTCACTTTTATTTGGCAACCAGAAAAATCAAATTAATTGAAGTATTTTAAAAAATGAAGAATTAGAATAGTTTTTTCGGTCTCCGAGTAATGAATAAGTATTCTTGGTTAAGTGAGTAAGACACTGACTCGCTACCCTAGAGGTCGTGTGTTCGATCCTTGATTGGCTGAGAAAGTTCTTCAGGACTTCCCCTTGTCATTGGTGCAGAATAGAGGGCCTGACAAGGACAGTAGATGTGTCAAATCCTTCGGATGGGAGGAAAAAAACCATGGCATGCTCATTAAAGATCCCTTGGCTGTCGGAATTTGATAAAAAAGTAGACCTTAGTGCTGCTGCCCGGGCAAAATTTCCCTCAATGCACACTGTATAGCGTATACCTGTCTTCATTAGCCCAGTTGAAGTAAGACCTTAAAAACCACTTCATTCCTTTCCGGGAGAGAGAGAGAAGTGGGGTTTAACGTCCACTCAACACAAACTAGGTCATTTTGGGACTAACATATGTTTTTTAAAATTTTTTTTCAATAATTCGCTTGGGCGTAGGGGTCTTTTAGCAGTGGGAGGAAACCGGAGTGCCCGTAGGAAATCCACGAGGTTGAGAAGGCGCCCCTATCTCCATGCCACATACGCTCACACCAGGGCTCGAAATCACAGCCGCAAGCTGGAGGTGACCGGCCAGCTAGAGATCGAAGCGAGGCTCTCTAGTCCACTAGGCCATCCCATTTCTTTCCGAACCCAGATATGTCTGGTGTTTTGTTACACCATTCTCTTACTAATACGAACATAGGGACGAGGTGTGTCACATCAGAAGGTAGCAGACATAGATTATTCTAACTTTATATAACCAGATAATGACGCTTTAATCACTTTCGCTAAATAATCTTTATTCTTACTCTGAATCACCTACTTTCGTAGTATAAATTAGGTTTTAGCTTTTCACATAACACTGATTCTTCTTTCTAGAAAAACTTAATTTCTTAGTTATTTTCTTATAAAGGCTTCTACTAAAAGCTTAAGCCACGCTTTCTTTTTTTAATCTTATTTATTAAACTTCCTATAACATTTTTCTGTGATTCCTTGGATTTAAATATTGTTCAAAAGTCGAGGCCAGGTTTTTTTACTTATTTTTATTAAAAACTACTTCAAAATTTTTTTTTAATGTCTTAAATTTTAATATTTAGTGGATGTTTTTTTATTAGTAGTATTTATGACTAAAGGCTTCTATTTAAAAGTTTAAGCCATGGTTTTTTTACTCATTTTTTTTTATTAACATCAATAAAAGTTTCCTTCAAAATCTTTCTTTAATTTCTTGAATATAAATATTTATTGACAAGGTTTTTTTTTAAACCATCGGGTTTTATTTACTTATTTTTTGATTATTAAAATAGAGAAATATTCCCTTCCAAATTTTCTTTAATTTGATAAATTAGATATAATTAATGAGTTTTCTTTTCATCATCAGTTTTTATGACTAAACTTAAAATTTCTTCCTATCCTTATTAGTACCACAAAACATTGTCAGACATTAGTTAAGATTTTACTCAAATTTCACTCACTGTTCATGAGAAATTTCTTTGATCTAGAAACATAAAACTTTGAACATAGTTCTTATTGATGTATTCGATACATTAAAACAATAAAAGTTTCATAAAGTTGCATATTTTAGTTAAAATAAGGCAAACCATTTTGAGTAAATTCTAAACTTAAAGTCTGAGGATGTTTTGTGAACTTAGGGTGAGTTCACAAAAGAGATAAAGAAAAATATATATGTGTTAAATTGACATACCGGTATTTGAAATGTTAAATAAAGTACTTGTAGGGTTGCTATAGTTACGTTATATAGATACGGTAGTTATTTTCCTTGTACACATTTATTATGAATTAATGAATCAATCCAATTTTAAGCAACCACTCTAAATAATTATGCTTGGTGTGGATAATAATTGACAGAAATTACAAATTACTAAATTTTCCACCATTTTCTTTGTTGCTAGGTGACGAAGACCGGGCTGAACATTCTCATCATTTACAGATGACACAGAATTTCTTCCCATCATCCATCTGTGCTGCTGTTTTACCCATAATTCATCTGTTAGATGATTGTGATGTAAATGATGGCGGGATATCAGGTAAGTAACAGTTTTTTCTGGCTTACGCACGTATTGCTCTTTTGAAATTACATTAGATATTTCCCAAGCGATCGGAGTCGTTTAATGGCTGAATGTGCACACTGAATCGTTAGATCTGTCATTGAGCCATCTGGCGTGGGTTCGAATCCCCGGTTGTACGTCACAAGGAGTATGGTCGGGGGTTTCTCTGGGTCCTCCAGTTTCCTTCCACTGCTAAAGATCCGTACATGCAAGCCAGTTATTGAAATAAAATTGAACCACATATTAGTCCCAAATTACATAGATTGTGTCGAGTGGATGGTAAACCCCATTTCTCTCTCTTTTCTCTTGCATTATATAAATTAATTATGCTTATTGAAGTAAACATGTATTATGCAATAGCAAAATCTGCTTATTACAAGTCTTTCTTTAGGCCTGAAATGTCATCTAAATTATCAGTTAGACATTAATTAAAAAACTCTGGATGTTAAGGCTAACCTGCGATGTTTGTTGGATTAGATTCATATATGCCGCTAAACGGACATTGATAATTAAATCAAAAAAGTGGATAATCGAGACTATGCTGTTTATATTAATGATTTTAGTAATGATGACCAAGGCTAGACAAAAATTTCACCCGCTTCCTTCTCGGCTCATAGTGGATCAATTTGACTGAAATTTTCAGCAAATTACCTTTACACTATCTAGTGAGAACTGCCATCTCTTTATCTTATCAACCATAATGTATCTTTAAGCCTATATTGTATAATATGTATGTATCTTATTGTAGTATGTGAAGTAGCTAGCAAAGTAATATGGGACAGCATTGTAGAAGACCCAATTCTCTTCTTTCGACATTTTCTAGAAAAACTCACCAACAAAGATAAACAGGTATTAAACATTATTTTTGTGCGAGTGGGATGCTTGACATTGCTTTGGGTGATATCTGGACCCAAGTTCACAAAGCATTATTGAGTGCTGAAAATAGTTACCTGTAAATCAACAAAATCAGCTTTTTTTTGCATGAACTTTTGATTTCAAGATGTGGAAAATGTTCCATTGTTTGTTTACCAACAGGAGGAGTTATTATACCCCGGTTACAGCAGTAATTGTTGTTGTTTTAATGCATATTTTTTTATCAACAGGAGGAGTTATTATTTGTGTTACGTAAACTGGTGTTATATTACTGTAGATTACCAGCTCAAACAGCTCATGCTCTCTATAACTATCTGGTGAGTTCATTTAGTACTCTATTGTAAATATTGTTCAACTATGCTCTTTATAGCTATCTGGTGAGTTCAGCTCATGCTCTCTATAACTATCTGGTGAGTTCAACTCATGCCTTGTTATAACCATCGTTCAACTCATGTTCTATTATAACTATCGTTCAAATCATGCTCTATTATAACTATCGTTCAACTCATGCTCTATTATAACTATTGTTCAACTCATGCTCTTTCTAACTATCTGGTGAGTTCAACTTATGATCTTATTAACTATATTAAAATCTCTGTCTCTGTCCGTCTGTCTTGACTGAGTTCAATGATTAACATTTCAAGCTAAAGCTAAGTTGAGCTAAACAATTTCATTGGGACAAGATAATCTATAATTCTGTTTGATAGAGAGTGATGGAACTTAGTGTATATTTGATAATCGTTTGATTGTTCGATACTTTTGAAAAAAGTAAATGTGCGATTATTTAATGTGTTATCTATTTATTTCGGTGGGGGACATCAGCCTCAACGTTGGCTTGTTCAGATTTATTATGTGATGTTTTATATATACAGTACATGTTCTGTGTTTGCTATGTTTCAGATTGGTTTTGTGATGTTTTATGCTCGTTCTCCATGTGAAGGTGGACAGGAAGCTATAGCTGGCGCCCTCTCACTGCTAAATTTGGTCATACCGTCTGTTGAAGGAATCTATTTTAAAGATTTGAAACAAACCTTAAAGAAAGAACAATGTGATGTAAGTATTAGGTTTTGATTACACCATGATTTAGAATACAGATCATGTGACGTCATCCTTTGATGTTCGTGTACCATTATTCCAATAATCGTATAGGCAATGTGCCAAGTGTAATTATAACTAGTTAGAATATTGAATTTGAGTGATGTATTTCATTGCAAAGCATGTGCAAGTGTCTGTATTTTAAGTTGTTTAATCATGTGCGTAATATATTGTCGCTCTCAACCATTAAACAATACTATGTTCAGTACTTTTCTATAGACAAACATTCACATGTGGTCTCATTTTGTGGTCCTTTCAGTGTGTAGCGTACACAATATCCTTTCAGTGTCTATTGTCCACAATATCCTTTCGACCAATCTGATTAAAATACAAATCTATATTTGTTTTGTTTTTCATGCTTTTAATAGCCTAGGCCTTGTTTCGCGAAATTTTAACTAAGATAACATCAAAATTTTAGTAATCTGATTGGATTGATTTTATTGCTTAGCCAATCAAAATCGAATTATCTACTCCAATTTCGATTTTATCTTTAGTTAAGATTTCGTGAAATAGGGACCCGATATGGTTGTTATGGTAGGTCGCATCAGAGATCATACGAGCAGCTTTCGACTTTATGATGTCAGCCATTGAATTAACCCATCTATGATTGGGTTTCCTGTGGGTATTCGTAAATACACCTTTTGCTTTGATTTGTTTTCTGTTGCTGTGAATGTCTACCCACAATTCTGTGTGGCGGACGACGAGAACTCCACTCAGCAGACCATTTGAATACATAGTGATTCTGTTTGCACCAGGACGAACTAAAGGCCAACAAAGTTTTAATCTTATGAAATGAAATATTTAAATATTTTATTCTCTATCATCCAGCCCTACCTACTGATATCTGCTAATGTAGCGAATGCTAAAAAGATTCTAGTTCACGGTCCGGATCTATCCAGTATCCCGTCACAGTTACCAATACATGAAGATACCCAGTTCTCACAGATTCTCACAGAAGCTCTGGAATTCTTCAATATTCCTGATGATCAGCAGAACGAATACTTTCTCGTGGATACTAAAACAAGTAGGTAGCAATAAAATAAAATAAAATGGGGTTTTATGTCTTACTGTTCCTCTCCAACTGGGCTAATGAAGATGGGCATACAGTTTTGCTTTCATGGAGATTTTTCCCAGAAAGGAAATTCCAACTGCCAGGGGATCTTTTACGTGTGCGCCAATGTATACACACAACCTCGGTTTTTCATCCCAACCGAATGACTATACATCGTCCTTTGCACCACTGACAAGGACGAACCACTCCGGAAAATCCTGATGAACTTTCTCAGCCAGCAACCTCCAGTTTAGCGAGCCGGCGTTTTTCCCACTTAGCCACCGTACTAAAATCTGGATGCGGAGTGGGCGGTGGTTGTTGTTTTAGCTTGTCTTGTATGTTAGAATAGGAAATCAAGAATCAAGAATTGACTTCACTCATCATCAAATTTAATTTGAACATTACTCTCTTGACAAAAACAAACTGCAACAATAATAATGCCATTTTCTCTTTCAGATCAAATACAGAATCTTAATTCATATGTGAGAGATTTCTACTTTTTTCGTCGTAACTTTTACCCACAGTTGAGTCTTATTCACATGAACCCTGATACAGCTGACATGGCCTTACAGAAACGAGTAAGTTACTGTCCAAAAAAATGTTTATATCAAATATAATAATCGTTATATTTACATGAATATAAACTAACACTCTATTTATTAAATTATAATATATGTCATTAGTGATATTATATAAAGATTAAATTAATTGAAATGGGGTTTAACATCCTGCTGTTCTGCTCTGGCTTGGCGGGGAGTTGTACCCAGATAGTGACTCTACGACATGCCCTTGTATGCCAGATTTTATTTTACCTGCTTGCCAATGTGTACATGGGACCTCAATTTTTCGTGCCATGTGAACGACTACATGTGTCTTGAACCACTTACAAGGAGGAATCAATCATGCCGTAAAATCGAGATGAACTTTTTCGGGCAATAACTGGATCGAACACTGGACCTCAAGGTTAGCGACCTAACATCTTACTGACTGAGCCACCGTGACCCCTATTGTGTAAAGACTTTTGTGATTGACATTATGAAATGAAATGGGGTTGAATGTCAAGCTTTTGTGTCATTCATTCATTAGTCCCGAAATATTAAGTTTTTTAATGATGCATTATGCAAAAGCTAAATCTGCCTATCGCAGATCTTTTTTTGGCTTCAAATGTTATATAGATTATTACCCGTCTTCATTAGCCCAG
Source organism: Patella caerulea (assembly GCA_036850965.1). Lineage (NCBI taxonomy): Eukaryota > Metazoa > Mollusca > Gastropoda > Patellidae > Patella > Patella caerulea. Next base: position 6,740,249 of record JAZGQO010000001.1, read on the forward strand.
TTCGGAGCAGAACAGGAGGACGTTAAACCTCATTTCATTTCAATCTAAATTTTACACAATGCATCTTTAGCTTCAATTATTTGTTTATTCACCAGGTATTTACGTTGAAGTTTGTTGAGATTGGTAAAACATTATTTACTAATACAGTTCTCTCCAGCACTCCAGTACATCAGGTAAATATTAGGCTTCCAGTACTACAGGCTTCCAGTACTGCAGGCTTCCATACAAATGTAACTCATAATTATTCAAATGTACAATGGTCATGAATATTCATATTAACATCCTGTACTGCCAACGTCCATCCAAATTTGCGTGCACATTATTTATTTTCATATTTATTGTTCATAATTTCATTATTTTGGGGGGTTGGGATGGCCTAGTGGTCTAGAGTGTTGCGCTTCGACCTCTAGCTGGCAGGTCACCTCTGGCTTGCGGCTGTGGTTTCGAGCCCTGGTGTGAGCATATGTGGCATGGAGATAGGGGCCCCTTCTCAACCTCGTGGGTTTTCTCCGGGCACTCCGGTTTCCTCCCACTGCTAAAGACCCCTACGCGCAAGCGAATTATTGAAGTAAAATTAAAAACCATATATTAGTCCCGAAATGACCTAGTTTGTGTTGAGTGGACGTTAAACCCCATTTCTCTCTCTCTTTCATTATTTTGTTCTTATGAAAAAATGAAATGGAGTTTAATTTCCTACTCTTCTAATGAAGAGTCCTATGAGGGCAATTTAACCCAGGCAGCTGCACTATGACATACTTTTATATCAACTTCCAACCGACAATGTATACATGGGTCTTCAGTTTTTAATCCCACCAGGATGACTAGACAGCTGTCCTTGTTTGAGGCCCTCTGTTCTGTACCACTGACAAGGGGGAAACCAAGTTGGAAAATCTCGATGAACTTTCTCAGCCAATGCAGAGATTAAACATGCAAGCCAGTGTCTTACTCAAAGTGGTTCCTTTTTCTTATAAATGTCTCTGATTCTTATGTTTTAGCTCCAGAACCATGTATCCTTTCTTTATGATGAATTTATAAAACTTCCCTCGTTTCCACGGAAAGCATTAGATGCAGAGTTCGATCTATATCATGGTGAATGGGGCAAGGTAGGTAACTCTAGATAAAATATGTTTAAGTTTCTAAATTGTGGACTAAATTGCGTGTGAAATAGGTGGCTTAACCCTTTTGTTACTGGTCTCTTGCTTACTGTAAGATCTAGTGACTACGGTAAACCAGTATACTGGGCCCAAATGTCGGCTGTTGTAATAGATTGAGTTCCGTTCTCTACTGGTCACTTTTGTCACCTATTTAATGTGTCCATTATTATTGTGGGCCCCAAGTAATAAGAACTTGAATGCGTCCACATTGAAGTGTTACCATTTGCTCGGCAACATGCTGACTAATTGTACGTGTGGATTAGAGAAGTAGCTTTATGAAACTATTGTTGGACTGTAATAAATTTTTGTTATTGATTATTTCAGGAATTATTTGGAATGGACTCTCTACATAAATATTCTTGGGCCAAGGTACGTTTATTAATAATTCTGGGGTTTTGTTACATTATTCATATGATAGAACATGTCTAATAATAGTTGCATTTACAAGCTGTTTTAAAATATTTAGGGGGTTTGATGCATTTTATAATAATTCTGTCATTGTGTCCAACCTCTTTTTTTTCTCTGGGTCGTCCGATTTCTTCCACTGCTGAGGACCCTTACGCACCTGCAAATTATTGAAATAGAACTAAAACAAATATCTTTATTATTATTTTTTCTTCCAGTTAATGACGACCATGTTTAAATCAATGCCTAATACATTCAACTGGTCCAATGATTTACCGTTATTTTTGAATGTGATCAATGGTACTGTTATATTATTATGTGAAGATACGGCTGTGTTACGATTCTGTCTGGCATCTTTCATAAACACATGTACACATTTTAAACACATATTTGCTACAAATGGGTAAGTCATTGATTACTTCTATATTTTTATACGCCCCCATCTTTCTTTCCATGGGGGGATGTCCAAAATGTCTAGCACATGCATGCTGTATCGTAAGATCTGAGTGGTTTTGATTTTCCAGTTGTACGTGACAAAAGAGTAGGATCATGGGTTTTCTCAGGGTGGTTTCCTTCCACTGCTAAAGACCCCTACTCGCAAGAATATTATTGGAATAAAATTAAACAATATGTTAGTCCCGAAATGCCATAGTTTGTGTTAAGTGCACGTTAAACCCCATTTCTCTCTCTCTCTTTGTCCATCACTCAGTCATTTTTAAATTTAATATGTTATTTACATAATTGCCCTTGATCACTTTTGTTTTTCTACACTCTTATGATAAAAGTAATCATCGGAATACTTGAAAGTTATATGCATTGATCATACTGGTGAAATAAATTAGTATAATTCCATACAGAGTTGTTACCCTGGTTTTACCCATAATTCATCTGTTAGATGATTGTGATGTTAATGCTGACGGAATATTTGACCTTTATATTTATAGGTTTTTGTACATCATGCCGACTCTACTACGTGTCTATTCCAACAATCAACCGAATCCTGTATTAAAGAAAGCCATACATTTCGTATGTCGTCAGTTTTACATTCTACACCGTAAACCATTCATGCTACAGATGTTTGGATCGGTGGCGCCATTACTGGATATGACTTGTGGAGCAGGCGGTCTACTAGACTGTAATAAGGTTGGTCTTCACAGAGTCTATAATTCAAAATATTAAAGACATTTGTTTTTCGTTGAACATTCCTAACGGAGTAATTGCTTCATTTATGTTTAGAAGTGAATACAATGAAGATACTATAAATTTGGGCATTCCAACTTTCTGTCATTAGTATTCGGAATGAGACTTATATTTTCGTTACGTCGGAAAGTCAGTTTCTCTGGAAGATACCTTGGCAGTTGGAATTTGATATAAGAGTAGGCCATAGTGCCGCTGCCTGGGCAAAATTTCCCTCAAAGCACAATACATGGTGTATGCCCGTTTTTATTATCCAAGTTGGATCAGAACAGTAGGACGTTAAACACTATTTCATCTCATTTTACATTTGTTATGATTGTTTGAAATGATTTTCTATGTATTTTATAGGTTCAACCGAATGCTCTGTTTAATTTATTGATGGCTCTAGAGCAGACGTGTGTTGATAATCTTGGTGTATTAAATCTTGTAGAAGTAGAGAAACCACTCAGAGCTCTGGTAAAATATCAATACTTTTATATCCATAATTTTTTTACCTCTTCAATTCTCAAATATACAAATTTAAGCATGTTCAATGCATTTTATCAAACCCTTCAGCTCCCCTATGTAACAATTCAAACAAAAAATAAAGAATAGGTTTGATATGGGGGGTTTTGTTATTAAAATGATCCTGATAATTCGTTTTATAATGTAAGATAAATTATAATTTATGATTTTTGTTATGTGAATCATCACGATAATTCGCTATAAAATGTAATATAAATTACGATTTATGATTTTTGTTACATAAATGATACCAATAATTTGCTATATAATGTAATGTAAATTATGAATTTTGTTACATAAATGATACCAATAATTTGCTATATAATGTAATATAAATTACGATATATGATTTTTGTTACATAAATGATACCAATAATTCGCTATATAATTAATGTAATATAAATTACGATTTATGATTTTTATTACATAAATGATACCAATAATTTGCTGTATAATGTAAGATAACTTGTAATTTAGGGGTTTTGTTACGATAATTCATTTTATAATGTAATATAAATAAGGATTTAGGATTTTTGTTACAAGAATTAACCCATTAATTTGTTATATGATGTATTATAAATTATAATTTAAGGGTTTTGTGACGATTATTCGCTAATAACATAATATGAATTCTAATTTAGGATTTTTTTTTATGAGAATGATCCTGATAATGTTATATGAATTATAATTTAGGATTTTTGTTATGAGAATGATCCTGATGATTTTGATTTGATGGATGTTATCAACATGTGTGTAACTGTTGTTGTTTACGGACCAGATTCTTATAGAAGTGGACAAATGTTGGTATGTAGTCTTTTAGGTTTCCAATTTCTGTATCAGAGAGGGGGGCTTGATGGTCGAATGCTTAGCGTGTGTGCATGTCGTATCATAAGGCCACTTGAGTGGTTTCGATTCCCCAGTTGTATGTGACAAGGAGTAGGGTCGTCTGTCCAACCCCTTGGGTTTTCTCTAAAGCCTCAAGTTTCCTCCCGCATCTAATTTCCTCTACGCGCAAGCAAATTATTGAAATAAAATTGAACCATATTTTAGTCCCAAAATGATTCAGATTGTGTCAAGTGGACTTAAACCTCATGGAGGTGGGGGTGAGTACTTTAAGAAAAGAAACAAGGTAATATATCTATCACTGTATTGAGGGTTGGGAGGCCCCGCTGTTGGATCACAAAGTCTTTCATTGAGTCATGTGGGGTGGTTTGATTCCCTGGTTGTACGTATAGTCGTCCATCCCACCCTGTGCGTTTTCTCCTCCCACTGCTAAAGACCCCTCCTATATACAATTGAAGGATGATAGATGATCTCTCTCTCTCTCTCTCTCTCTCTCTCTCTCTAGACAAGCCAAGGAGGAGTTTAATTATGTGAATAGGAATGTTATTATTATGTTTTCTGTGTTACAGACTGTATTGGAAGTTATAATACCACGTTATTTACAACACTTGAAGAAAGAGACTGCAGCGAGAGATAACCCTACTGCTGCTAGAGCTGAGATAGACTCCATCAGCAGGATTGCCATTTCTCTTAGAGCTTTACTCAGTTGCTGTGAATATTTTACCAGGTAAGTGGTGAAAAAGCATTCTGACAGACATTTCGTTTGCCAATTTTATAATTTTCATTTGTTTTAATTATTGGATTTAAATTGTCAAATAAGTTGCCTTTGCAATGTCCAAGAATATGGTCATTTCAGGACAAACATGTGGTTCAATTTTATTGCAGTAATTCCCAAATCATCTCCCAAATCATCTGCCCTAAGTGATTGTGTAAATTTTATCAACCAGTCGGAAAAATGATTAAATACATAAAAACTGATATAAAAACATATTTCCTATGAAACAGATGTTTCTCATAATAATGAAGAAGGAACCATATTGTTTTGAATATAAACAATGAGACTCGTTTCTAAACTCTTTTTTGATTGGTTTGTAGAATCAAGCTACGATCAAGGGCAGATAATTTGAATACTTGAATACACACCATGGGTATAGTGGAGTAGAATGCAATGAGATCACTAGGGATACCAAGGATGCCACCCCCACCCCACCCCCCCACCCGCCCCAAGTCTAATAAATAATAGCTGTATGTTAATTAAAGAATTACCCAATTCATCTTGTAAAAGAACATTTTTTTTGTTATAGATTATATGTGATATTGTTATTCAGTGTAGTACATACATTGAATACCTCTATGATGATTTTTTGTATTTTTGCAGACCCATGAGTATACCTCAGCGCCAGATGGAATCGGTCAACTCCAATATAAAACCCATGCAAAATCACAGTGTACATTCTTTAACACTGGATGATAGAGAAGATTCTCATGCTAGGTAATATCACTGGGGTGTTCTCTTTTCAATTTACCACTCTGTTCTGATAGTTGCTATAGCAGCCATATTGAACCAGATGCTGTCCCAAGTTCACCAAACATTTTCAGACTTCAGTTAAGAATTTATTCAACTTTCAATCACTGTTTATGAGAAATATCTATGATCCAGAAACACAAAACTTTGCACATAGTTAAAGGCCATATTTTAGTGAAAATAAGACAAATAATTTTTTGTAAAATCTTAACTTAGGTCTGAGAATACTTTGTGAACTTGGGGCCTGGAATTGCTAGGTGATATTTGGCCAGACTGATATACATGTACAGTGAAATCCCTCTATTAAGACCACATGTGGGACTGTCTAGGAGTGGTCTTAATAGTGAGTTGGTCTCATTACTGAGTGAGCATGCTTTAGACAAATTCAAAGAAAAGCAGACAGCGTTAGGTAAATTATATACAGTAAAGACATACTTTGTTACTAATAACAGATGTAATGTTAAAACACATCATGAAAACATAATAATAATTATGCATGTTATGAAGTCTTTGATCACGTTATAATTTTTAATTCATAATGCTTCCTTTATTTATCTTCATTTTTCTATTAAAATCCCGCAACCAACCTTTTAACAAAAATTATGTCATCCATCCTTTTTTTATACGCCCACATGGAAATGTGGTCGTATATTGCCGTCGCCCCCGTCCGTCCGTCTGTCGGTCCGTCCGTCCGTCCGTCCGTCCATCGTCCACAATTTCTTGTGAACGCTCTAGAGGCTAAAGTTAATAGCCGATTGACTTGAAATTTATACACGGTGTTTAAGGTCGTGAGACGAAGAAGCCTATTGATTTTCAGCGATATCCGATAATTACTACCAGAGTTATGACCCTTGATCACTTTGAAAAATCTTGTGAACGCTCTAGAGGCTATAGTTAATATCCGATTGACTTTAAATTTATACACAGTGTTTAAAGTCATGAGACGAAGAAGCCTATTGATTTTGGGTGATATCTGATAATTACTGCCAGAGTTATGACCCTTGATCACTTTGAAAAATCTTGTGAACGCTTTAGAGGCTAAAGTTAATATCTGATTGACTTGAAATTTATACACAGTGTTTAAGGTCGTGAGACGAAGAAGCCTATTGATTTTCAGCGATATCCGATAATTAGTACCAGAGTTATGACCCTTGATCACTTTGAAAAATCTTGTGAACGCTCTAGAGGCTATAGTTAATATCCGATTGACTTTAAATTTATACACAGTGTTTAAGGTCATGAGACGAAGAAGCCTATTGATTTTCGGTGATATCTGATAATTACTGCCAGAGTTATGACCCTTGATCACTTTGAAAAATCTTGTGAACGCTTTAGAGGCTAAAGTTAATATCTGATTGACTTTAAATTTATACACGGTGTTTAAGGTCGTGAGACGAAGAAGCCTATTGATTTTCAGCGATATCCGATAATTACTACCAGAGTTATGGCCCTTGATCACTTTGAAAAATCTTGTGAACGCTCTAGAGGCTATAGTTAATATCCGATTGACTTTAAATTTATACACAGTGTTTAAGGTCATGAGAGGAAGAATCCTATTGATTTTCGTTGATATCTGATAATTACTGCCAGAGTTATGACCCTTGATCACTTTGAAAAATCTTGTGAACGCTTTAGAGACTAAAGTTAATATCCGATTGACTTTAAATTTATACACAGTGTTTAAGGGCATGAGACGACGAAGCCTATTGATTTTCGGTTATATGAGATAATTACTACCAGAGTTATGACCCTTGATCACTTTGAAAAATCTTGTGAACGCTCTAAAGGCTAAAGTTAATATCCGATTGACTTTAAATTTGTACACAGTGTTTAGGGTCATGAGACGAAGAATCCTATTTGATTTTCAGTGATATCTGGCACTTGATCACTTTGAAATATCTTTTGGACAAAGGCCTTGAGACAAACCATCAAAACTATTCTAATCATTTCTGATAATTATTTAATGGGCTATTACTCGTAATAAGATTATCATGTGTTGTGAATGTTCTCCTTACTGATAAAAGAAACAATATGCGTCAACCCTTGTTGACTGCCCGGACGACTTAGCTGTTGTGGGCGTATGTTTCGTTGCCTGGCAACCTATCTTTATTATTAAATCTCCACGTAACCGGCAGACGAAAAATGTTCAAATAATTATCCTGTCATCCAAGCTTTTTTATCATTGGATCTCCACGTAACCGGCAGACGAAAAATGTTCAAATAATAATCCTGTCATCCAAGCTTTTTTCTTATTGGATCTCCACGTAACCGGCAGACGAAAAATGTTCAAATAATAATCCTGTCATCCAAGCTTTCTTATTATTGGATCTCCACGTAACCGGCAGACAAGACATGTTCAAATTTCTAAACATGTTGCTATTTTGACACCAGAACAAGTTTAGCCACGAACAGATAGCGTTTTATCTGGGGGGTCATGATAATTCACTCCTCTCTCTTCCATGTTGTAGATATCCCGAGCTTCGTAACCAATGACAATGTCAGGTACACTATCAGTCCATTCTTTCACAACGTCGTCATTTACGCTACCACTTTCAACGTACATCTTAAAAAATGAAATGTTGTCTTTCTCTAAATCTGCTTTTTCACGAAGCGTAGGACCGGAGATCGACACATCATTGTCACGCAAACGCCGAAACCACGCCCACATTCTTCCATCGGCGAGCGAACACAGAGACGTATCCTGTCGCTGTCTCTATTTTTTTCGTATCCATTAATAATTTCTGCCTTTCTTTTCAAAATCGTCTGTATTTGGGTCTTACCAATTTCAAATTCTTCGGCCAATTATTTTTGGCTTCTACCCTCACTTTTTTTTTGATAAGTTCTACTTTTGCTTTCAGCCTTAATTCTACACGAGTACGCTTATTACTACGGGTTTTTTCCATTACACAGGTGAAGGTCGAATAAGAAATGATACCCTTTTGACAAAATTTAATCGTACAAACAGACGAAGGGCGAATAAGAAATTATAATCTTGACAAAATTTACTCGTATAAATAGTAAGAGTTTAAATCACTTGATCATTATTAATTACTCTGTTTAAATTAAAACAAACAATGAGAAATTCCATTGTTTAAAAAATGAAATCAACTACGAAAGATTAGCGGCTCGTTAAATTGTTGCGATAAATCAGTCAACCACGACTGTTTGATCTCAGTCGTTAGATTGACTAATCCCTGTCAGTGGTCGTTATCGTTTTGATCTCGGTCGGGAGCTGATTAATCCCAATCAGTGGTCGTTATCGCGAGTCACAAAAACAATGAAATTGACTGACTGGGACTGGCTTCGGTGGTCGTAATCCGTAATAGTGAGTTGCCCGTAATACTGAGTTCAATTTATAAGGAATATAGAAGAAAAAAATTGGTTCTTTTAATATGTGGTCGTATACGTGAGTTGCCCGTAATTCTGAGTTGGTCGTTAAGCGGGATTTCACTGTATATCAGGACACTATTGTTGGATATTGTTTCCATGCTGTGAAACTTTTTGTTCTAATGTAGTCAACTAGATGGTAGTACACTTTTGTAAATTAATATATTGTACTCTCAATTTGTAGAATTTATAAGCACTCAGCCTTGCTATTGTAGAATTTATAAGGGCTGTTTCTATATTTTCCTTTGTTGAAAGTTTGGGCTAAAAAGTGAAAATTTGTCATTATATGTGATTGCCCTTTAGTACCATGATTTATATATGTAAAATTCTTGCTATTACATTGTGGATTGAAATGATAAATTCTCTGTAAGAGAAAAAATATCTAAAAGGTTACAGTTTTCAATTAATTTTTCAGTTTCCTCTCCCCAAGTCGACATATGGAAGAAGGCAGACGGAAGACTTTTGTACCTGACCCTGAAGATCTGGAACTACGTAACGAGTTCCGTAAACCGAGAGATTCATTGTTATCAATAGCGGTTGAGTTCTATTCAAGTTGCACTGCTCGTATGAAAGAACTACGAAAGGTTTTAGCCGATCCCTCTTTCAGATCACCGGAACTACTTGATCATAAAGCTCATAATGTAAGTTATAGTTACAACTTGTTTATTTTATATGACAACCATGGTAGCTAAGTGGGTAATATGCTGGCTTGCTAGACCTGAGGTCGCATGTTTGATCCTGATTTTCCAGCGTAGTTGCCTCTTGTCATTGGTGCAGGAACAAGGACCTGACACGGTCAGCTGTCTAGTTGTTTGGATGGTATGAAAAACAAGGTCTTACGTATACTTTGAAATGCACGTAAAAGATCCCTTGGCATTAGGAATTCAATATAAGACTAAGTCCAAGTGCCGGTGCATTCCATCTTCATTAGCTCAGTTGGACCAGAACAGTAGACTGGCCCAGTCTCTTCTATTCATTTTACATTTCGATTTATATAAAAGTATTAATTTTTAGTAAACCAACACTTTCGTTTCCATTTGTATAAAAAAAAAATTTGAGTAAACCTGTAACCAGCACCAGACACTGGACAATTTGCGAGCTTCACAATAAAATGGGCGTTCCTGTCCTGTTTTACGTTGTTCCTTATTTGGAATGATTGACAGTTGTCAAGCAAGCCCCGAGTCCCGATACGCATGAACTGGCTTCGTTAAGTTGTTATAATGATGTCGTGTGTAATTATTTATGTTCATTTACCTCATCCCATACGTTGTATTCGTTCATTCGACAGATATTGTCCGTCAACAAAATTCTTAGATCGTTAAAGTATCACTAAATAACAATAACTGTTATCCACAACAAACATCTCGCACCTACACCAGTTTGCCAGTGCAAATGCAGTAATCCCGTGCACGACGTCACACGACCTACATAATGCAGATTGACCTACTAGATGAGAATGAAGCTCTATTTGCCCAGTCTCTAGAGATTACGTTCTTTTTTCGTTTTTTTTTTTTGAGAGGACTGGCCAATTTTTGGTGTGTGGAGAAGACTGGCCACCAGTCTAGTTACATAAATCCAATGAAAAGAATTCTGATATTGACTAATCCTTTTTGTAATCAATTTTAAGCTTGCTTTCATATCGCAGTATGGAAAATTAACTAGTTTTTAAAAATACGTGAGTAAATAGCAGCAAATATAGCAGGGCGAACAACTGACATGGTTGCCACCGTCAATGGCTAAGGCCATTTGCGTTCGGTTGCTGGTTCAGACTGTAGTCGCGATCATAGTCTACATCCGAAGGCCGCCCTGGCTTGCTAGACTGGAGGTCGCATGTTCGATCCTGATTTTCCAACGTAGTTGCCTCTTGTCATTGGTGCAGGAACAAGGACCTGACAAGTTGTTCGGATGGGATGAAAAACAAGGTCTTATGTAAACTTTGGAATGCACGTAAAAGATCCCTTGGCATTTGAAATTCAATATAAGAGTAAGTCGTAGTGCCGGTGCATTCCATCGTCATGAGCTGAGTTGAACCAGAACCGTAGTGCGTTAAACCCCATTTCATTTCACCTCATTTTAACAGTGTGTTAGTCTTAAAATGTAGAGGTTACCTCTGGCTTGCGGCTGTGGTTTCGAGCCCTGGTGTGAGCGTATGTGGCATGGATATAGGGGCCCCTTCTCAACCTCGTGGGTTTCCTCCGGGCACTCCGTTTTCCTCCCACTGCTAAAGTAAAGACCCCTACGCGCAAGCGAATTATTGAAATAAAATTAAAACCATATGTTGGTCCCGAAATGACCTAGTTTGTGTCGAGTGGACATTATACCCCATTTCTCTCTCTCTCTTTAAAATGTAGATTATCATATAGTAGAGTTATATATTTTATAGGGAAACTAGCGTGTAATTGTTTGACATACATCCAATCTAATTAAAATATAGATCTATATTTCGTTTCGTTTTTTATACTTTCGATGGCCTACACTCATGTAGATCTAACAAGTTATAGTGGGAGCTCACGTTCTATGACGTCGGGTATCAAGCACGGGACATTTGACCCGATAACGTCAGTCATTCGATTAACCAATTAGTGACCGCCATGCTTTTTAAAATCTACTTTTGTTTTGTTTTGATTTCTATCCGTTGGTAATATCTTCCCACAGTTCCACGAATGAAAAGGTCAAAACGGTCGATTCGACAGACCATTTGATTGGCTGACCCCTCATTTCAGGCAGAACACACGTTAAATAACAAGTCTTCCAGATCCAAGAGTAGTAAAAACAAGTAAGAATGAAATTTTTAACTATAAAAAACGAAACGAAATTGGATCTGTGTTTTAATCAGATTGGAAATACATCTTGTTTTTATTTTACAGAGATTAGCTGAAATTGCTCATACCCTGTTAAAATTATCACCGTATGATAGTGTTACTATGGCTTGTACAGGATTACAGAGGTCAGATTTTATTTATTCTTTTTTCAAACTTTATTAAATAGGCATCATGCAAGAACTAAACAGTGTATTGCCAAGTATTTTTCGAGGTTTAAGGGATGGTTGAATGGTTAGCATGTGCACGCTGTATCATAAAGTCTGTCATTGTGTAGTTTCCATTCCCCAGTGGTACGTGACAAGGAGTAGGGTTGCCTGTCCAACCTCATGGCTTTTCTCCAGGTCCTCCGGTTTCCTTCCACAAGTGAATTGGCTAAGATGTTAAGTGGTTAAGTGGAGTGTGTCAATAAAAGAACTGAAAATCAAGACTGGTACTTGTCAAAACTTTGAACACTCATAACTTCTCTCAGAATAAAATACTTTGGCTGAAATAAACACAACCGTAGAAAGTTGAAATAGTTAGTAAAAATTGAATATTTTGATGTCATTGATTATAAATGTTTTAACTGTTCTTTTGTATATGTAGATATATGACTGAGATGTTACCAGCTACAGACTGGTCACAAGAAACAATACGACCAGCCCTTAATCTCATATTACGCCGTCTGGATCGACTTTTTACGAAACTCTCCAAGAAAACTGGATTACGAGTGAGTTATATGTAATTCTCTACCTTTTTGTCTCCAAATTAACACATACCAGTATAATTGAAGCAATACCTGTCAAAGTTATTTACAAAAGGTTGCTCTAATTAGATTAGCAAATTTTTTTTCATATTATGTTATTGTGTGTCCCATGTACACACTGGCATGCACGTAAAATATCTCTTAGCGGTTGAAATTCGATATAAAAGTAGGCCACTGTCTGGGCAAAATTTCCTTCATAGCACACTGTATGTCGTATGCCTGTCTTCATTAGCCCAGATCCTCCGGTTTCCTCCCACTGCTAAAGACCCCTACGCACAAGCGAATTATTGAAATAAAATAAACCATATGTTAGTCCCAAAATGATCTAGTTTGTGTTGAGTGGACGTTAAACCCCATTTCTCTCTCATAAGCCCAGTCAGAGCAGAACAGTAGGACGTTAAACCCTATGTAAAAGATCAGTTGAAATTCGATATAAGAGTAGACTGTAGCGCCGCTGCCTGGGCAAAATATCCTTCTTAGCACACTGTATGGCATATGGCCGTCTTCATTAGTCCAGTCGGACGTTAAACCACATTTTATTTCATTAGTCCAGCTGCTAAATGCCACTGAAAGTTAATTTGATATGTATTTTTTATTCATGATATGTGTTTACAAGTTTACGTTTCGATTTTGTTATATTTTATTCAGAGACAGATGAACTGGGATGCAGCTTCAAGTATTTTGAAAGGTATGAAATAATATCTAACTATTACATTATTATTCATTTCTCCAGTAAATCTCAATTGTTGTTTAATTTGTTTAAATGATTTTTTTCTGTTACCAGTGTGTAATAATGAGAGATTCCTATTTATTTTTCAGGAGTTTATTGTACATTAAGAAAGTTTCCATATATAGCTCATTTACCACATCTAAAGGTAATATATCAAATGTATCTCATTTACTCCAGGTTACAAAATATAGTTCATTTACCATATTTAAAGGCAATAAATCGAATATAATTTATTTACCACAATTAAGGTATGTTAATAAGATATAGCTCATTTACCATATTTAGAGGATGAGGCAAAACTTCAAAATGGCGGCAAAAAGTTTCCTCAAGGGGTAAATATAGGTAACTCCATGGAGGGTTACTACTGGACCAATAGATCATAAAATAAAAAAAAAACTATCTTCCCCCACTTAATTCCTGAAAATTTCGTACTCCGACCACGCTAATATACAATTTAGCTTGTATACCATATTTAAGTAAGGGGAATAAATATTATAAGTAATAATATAGCTTGTATACCACATTTAAGTAAGGGTGATAAATATTATAAGTAATTTAACAATATATATATAGAGATAGTAAACAGGTATACATTTTCTAATTAAAAAAAAAATTCTAATTAATGAAAAAATGAATGATTTGTAAATTTCTTCTATTTTGCTATTTCAGACATTGGTCAATGTTTTGATAAACATTTTACTGTCAGGATCACCTGGTGGTCCATTGATACCAGAGGGCGCCACCACCATCAGTTCCAGTCGGTCTGAATCCAGTTCAGTAGTAGAAGTGCCACCTATATTTTGTTCAGCAGTTGTTAAGCTTGTTGCCATGCAGATGCAGTTGCTAGGGGTAGGATGTAGCATGTTTTTAGAGTAGACACTGTTTCGTATCTTTTCAAGTGTTTAATATATAAAGTTTTGTATTTTAACATGAGATTGTTGTTTCATCCAGATTTTCTGATGTGGTTCCCACTTTTCAGCGATGCAGGATGGAGGGCTTGACAAGGACAGCTGTCTAGTCGTTTGGATGGGACAAAATACCAAGTTCCCATGTACACATTGGTGTGCATGTAAAAGATCCCTTGACAGTTGGAGTTTGATGTAAAAGTAGGCCCGGGCAAAATTTCCCTCATAGCACACTGTATGGCGTATTCCCATCTTCATTAGTCCAGTTCGGAGCAGAACAGTAGGACGTTAAACCCCAATCATTTTATTTCTCTGTTACAATTATCCTTGGATTGCCCTTTTTATATACTCACTTTTCATGCGGAGGTTAATTGTCATCATTCACCTTTCGAACCTCATGGGTTTTCTCTGGGTCCTCTGGTTTCCTCCCACTGCTAAAGACCCCTGCACGCAGGTGAATTATTGAAATAAAATTGATTCATATGTTAGTCCGGAAATGATCTTCATGTAGTTTGCATCAAGTTAACGTTAAACCCCATTTCTCTACGTCTCTCGTTTCCATTGGGAAATGTCAAAGCTAAGTAACACTGGGAAAAGTTCGGAAATGACCTTCATGTAGTTTGCATCAAGTTAACGTTAAACCCCATTTCTCTACGTCTCTCGTTTCCATTGGGAAATGTCAAAGCTAAGTAACACTGGGAAAAGTTCGGAAATGACCTACATGTAGTTTGCATCAAGTTAACGTTAAACCCCATTTCTCTACGTCTCCCGTTTCCATTGGGAAATGTCAAAGCTAAGTAACACTGGGAAAAGTTCGGAAATGACCTTCATGTAGTTTGCATCAAGTTAACGTTAAACCCCATTTCTCTACGTCTCTCGTTTCCATTGGGAAATGTCAAAGCTAAGTAACACTGGGAAAAGTTCTTAAGTAAATGTTTTGTATTGCAGGACCAATATACATTTGAGCAGATTTGTGGAGGAACTGCCATGTTCCATGTGAATGATAGAACACTGAATCTGTTGGTTAACTTTATTTTACCGTTATGCATTAGAGTTGGGTGTGGTAGAAAAGGTAAGAATTAATTCTCAAAAAACTTGCTTACCAGTCTGGAAATAAAGCACCTGTCACAGGCAATGTCAGGCACAGATTCAGGCTTTGTCAGGTACAATTCCTCTGGTGTCTGTCATTTTGTCCAGCGATGATATATCTTTTTTATTAATAGTATTAATATATATTCGGCACTAAGTTGAAAATGTTATTATTATTATTTCATTAGTATTTGACGTTTTGTCAGATACATCTAAAATCGTCATTTCTAAACCTGCTTGTTATTATATACTTGCTAGAATAATTTGTCATGGTTTCGTGCATATTTTTATAGCCATGTGTAAGATTGGACTTTGTTTACCCTTGCAAACTCGTTCTTTCTCATTCAAGAGTAAGCTTATGCCTTCTTGAAAATGCATTATTCAATACAGGGATAGTAAATTAAACTATAAAACATAAGTACAATGTCAAAAAGTGCCCATTGTTTTCGTCAAATATTTTTCCCCGATCAGGACGGCCATGACACGTCCGACGCTGAATGATAATCAGTCTACCGGGACTCCCAATGTGATTGGCATTATTTATATTTCTGCTTTATTAAAATTTAATTCAATCTTAAAATCAATGATTTCTTTCGAAAATCAAAGTATCGGTGTTAACCATTCGTCAAGATGTGTAGAAATTGAACCGAAACAGGGATAATTCTAGCAGTATTTTTTCATCATTAAGCAATAAAATATCGTAAATAACATAAAAAAGAAAACATTTTGTTCAATATTTATGTAGAATATCATCAAAAAAAATCAAAACCGCGATATATCACGGTATGTTCGGTTTTTCGATATTTTTCTGAAGACGGTATTTTTCACGGTTTTTATTTCCGTGAAGGTTTTATATCGAAATATCGCCCAGCTCTACCAGTTGATGCGTTATAAGATGGAGTCACAGTGGCTAATTCAATATTCAGACTGTAGAGCCGCTATCAGACAAATTTTCCCTTGTAGCACACAGTATTGTGTATACCCTTCTTCATTAGCCCAATAGAAACAGGATGTTAAATTTCGTGAAACAGGCCCCTGAACAGTAGGATGTTAAACCCCATTTTATTTGATGCCTTATTATACGATGATTGTTTACTATATTTTCAGATATGCCCAAGTTATCTCATATTGATGTGGTGTTTATATGTAATATTATATGTAATCTGTTGTCACAAGGAGGTAAAGTTCACGGATCTAATAATAATGCCAAGTCCCATCTATCTATTGGTGAATACGGTCGTTCTAGTAGTATATCACAATCAGATAAACCAACGTATAAACTGGCATCAGATCTACAGCAGTGGGGTGCTTTACTTGGTAAGTATTTATCTGTGGTGTTGGACCTCGGTTTTTCGTACCTTCCAAACTACTAGACAGTTGTCCTTGTCGGGCCCTCCCTCCTACATTACTGACAAGGGGAAACCATGACGGAAAATCCTGTTGAATTTTCTCGGCCAACACCAAGATCGAAACCGCAACCTCCAGACGAATGTACCGCCAGCATCTTACTCTTTAACCCTTTGAACACTGACTTTACATGGGGTGTTGCACGTCCCTCCCTGGATTTACAGGACGTCATATTAATTATGACGTCAACGTAATTGGAGCTTGAACATGCCCCAAGTCGCAAAACCGACATTTCGGGTATATGCGATACAACGTCAAGCCGGTTTTGCGGCATTTCGGGTTCGTTGGCTGATAAGGTTAGCATGTGCGTGCAGTATCATACAGTCTGTCATTGAGTCAACTGGCGTGGTTTCGATTCCCTGGTTGTATGTGACAAGGAGTAGGGTCGCCTGTCTAACCCTGTGGGTTTTCTCCGGGTCCTTTGGTTTCCTCCCACAGCTAAAGACCCCTACGCGCAAGCGAAATATTAGAATAAAATTGAACCATATGTTGGTCCCAAAGTCACCTACATTGTGTCAAATAGGTGAAAATGTAACTGTTCAGGCAAAATAGCACACTGCATGACATAAATCTATCTTCATTAGTCTGATGCAGAAAAGTATGACTGATTTTAAACCACACTATTTCAAATATCTCTATTTCATAATTATAATAATTTTACCAATAAAAAAAAATCCATTTTGTATAATCATCTATTATGATTTAATACTGTATGTATATTATCATAGAATTAGAGATATTAACGATATGATTTAGTACTATATGTATAATATTATAGGTTTAGAGATATTGATGGTATGTTTTGTATATTATAGGGTTAGAGATATTGATGGTTTGTTTTGATAAAGTATTGGCTCCAGAGTGGCACAAAGTGGCAAAAACCATACAAAATTTAGCAGCCAGAGGAAGAGGTATTTTTATTATTATCATTTCTAAATTCTTTTGCTCAGAAAAATTTCTTTGTTAATTAATTAATTGATGGCGAATTAATGGACATATCAAATTTCCATTGATATTTATTGACGGCTCGTCAATTAGATTTAGAAGTTCGTCATATAATGCAGCCTCCATTCTCGTAAAATTCCTGTAGTGGTCCTGCTCATGGTCTTTTAATTGACGAAAAATTGAACATGTATGGGCCCCTTTAAATCAAAGGTAGCGATTGTAATGATAATCACATTAACCTCAAAATATTGTCATAAAATCTGTAAATTTTTTGGATATTCCGATTTAATAATAAGTTATGAACATATAATCTTTTAATTTCAGTTGGTCTTCCATTATGGAATTTCATTGATTTTGTCGTCACACATCGACCAGCACTGTTTTTGATATTGCAGACCTTTATTGACTTTAGAGTAAGCTTTTCCCATTTTGTATTTCCTATATTTTTTTCTGTCCACATTAAATTTGGTGTTATTGATTATTTGGGCCTAAGGAAGCACCCCATCAATATTCACAATTTTATGATCGCAAGTCGTAGAGTTTACATTCAAATTTGTGAAATCTTATGAACACTGTTGGTATTCTACCAGAAACAACATTGCCGATTGGGTAATCAAATATCTGATGTCATAGCGTCAAAAGCAGTTTGAAGGCCCCTGACACGACCTCTCACTACAAGCTGTCAGATCTTCGTGTACTAAACAAACGGTTGACATAAAAATTGGCATGCTTCTTCTTTGAAAAATCCGGGATCAATTTGGTGGATTAGATTTTTGAATTTCATCAATCTAATTAAAATATAGATCTATATTTCGTTTCGATTTTTATACTTTCGATGGCATACACTCATGTAGATCTAACAAGTTATAGTGGGAGCTCACGTTTTATGACGTCAGGTATCAAGCACGGGACATTTGACCCGATAACATCAGTCATTCGATTAACCAATTAGTGACCGCCATGCTTTTCAAAATCTACCTTTGTTTTGTTTTGATTTCTATCCGCTGGTAATATCTACCCACAGGTCCACACATGAAAAGGTCAAACGGTCTATTCGACAGACCATTTGATTGGCTGACCCCTCATTTCAGGCAGAACACAAGATAAATAACAAGTCCTCCAGATCCAAGAGTAGTAAAGACAAGTAAAAACGAAATTTTGAACTATAAAAAGCGAAACGAAATTGCATCTGTGTTTTAATCAGATTGTAATTTCATCCAACATCGTGTGTTATTTTATTACAGATGATGAAAGTAAACTGTGATACAACACATTAATATCATTTACAACAAACCATAGGAGATAAATTACACGGCTATTCCTTTATCCACCCTTAATCTTGTTATTTTATTAGATGATGAAAGTAAATTGTGATACAGCACATTAATATTATTTACAACAAACCATAGGAGATAAATTACATGGCTATTCCTTTATCCACCCTAAATCTTGTTATTTTATTACAGATGATGAAAGTAAACTGTGATACAGCACATTAATATCATTTACAACAAACCATAGGAGATAAATTACAGGGCTATTCCTTTATCCACCCTTAATCTTGTTATTTTATTATAGATGATGAAAGTAAATTGTGATACAGCACAAGAATATTATCTACAACAAACAATACGAGATAAACTACAAGGCTATTCCTTTACCCACCCTAAATCTTGTGGCTCTATATTAATACAGCTAGCAACTGAACTCAAACAACTACGAGATGAACTAGGTAAGAACAGATTGTTTATTATTGTTGTTTTCTGTTGTAGTCAAGAATCTTAGAATACAATTTTATAAATGGACAAGTAGAAATTCAATTCAAAAGAAAATTGAATTTCATTCAAAAATTAAGGCCTTCTCGAGAACGAAAAATTAATTTTGATTAATTGAAAGAGCTCTGATAAAGATTCATAAAAAATATTTAAGAAATTAGCTAGCCTGGCCGTCCGGTTTCCTCCCACTGCTAAAGATCCCTAAGTGGAAGCCAATTATTGAAATAAAATTGAACCATGTTTTAGTCCGGAAATGACATAGTTTGTGTCGAGTGGACTTTGAAGCCCATTTCTGTCTGTCTGTTTATTATTATGTCATTTATTTAGAGTTGATATGAGATAGAAACGCATTCTGATATGAAATGAAGTGCGGTATGAGGGAAATTTTGCGCAGGCAGCGGCACCATGGGCTACGCTTATATCAAATTTCAAATGTCAAGGTATCTTTCATGTGCATGCCACAGGACCTGTTTATTGTTCCATCTAAATGACTAGACAGCTGTCCTTGTCAGACACAGTTTGAATAGATGAAGAAATTCGTCTCAAATGAACACATATTTTGAAAGTAACTTTCTGCGTATGAATAATGTCTATTATTTCATGAACATTTTTTTTTTTTTTTGTGAACAGCTGGTTATCGCTCTAGAGCTGCCACCTTCGCTACTGAGAGATCTGATTCCTATATACCTGATCGCTCTAGACCGTCTGTTATAGAGATTGCCATGGAAATTATTGGACCAATGAAACCAGTGCTCAATATTGCAGGAAAAAGACCAAGTAGAGGTAGCAATATAAACATTTATCTTTATTCTCTGAACTTAGAACATAACGTAAAGGGGACTGTATACATGGCTCTTAGTCGTTGTATTTTATTAAACCAAAAAAATTATTTTCTACCTACCTTTTAGATTACAAATTAATTTTTCTAGGCTATTAAGTAATAAAGTACTATTAAAGGATGCGTAATCCTTTTATTCAGAATTACATGTACATGTACAATTAAAGAAGTGTGGTGCTAGAGTAGACATTTGAGTTATTAATGTCTTTTGTATCAGATTTAGGGGGGTGGCTGAATGGTTAGTAGTTTCGATTACCTGGTTATATGTGACAAGGAGTATGATTGCCTGCCCAACCTGATAGGTTTTAGATTTGCTCTGGGTCCTCCGGTTTCGTCCCACTGCTAAAGATTCCTATGCGCAAGCAAATGATTGAAATAAAATTTAATCATTTTCCTTATGATTATTTATAAATTTTGTTTGATATTTGGCCAACTGGAAGCCAAACTTGGGTGGTGTACATACACTAATGTTGAGATTTCAAAATTCTTCTTGTCGAACATTATCGTTACTTAAACAGGCGGTTTCAGACCACAATGGTGCACAATTTGAATTTGAATTTGCTACATATACCATAGCTTATCTCAAAGTAATAGTTTGAGAAATTTAGCTTTATTATTAAATATTATGTATCAATTTCAGCCACCATCTTCTCACAGTGTAGTTCTGCTAGTGGTCCTCAACGATCTGCTACATCAGAAGATAATTCTCCATTAATGATGCGCAGTAAATCTAGTAAACGAATCTCCGCTCACGATGGAAGTAGAATATTGGAGAAATTCACCCGAAAAAATATCATTGATGACCTTTCTCCAGGTATGTTTAATTCTGTACTAAGGATGTTTGTTGGTTGAGAGGCAAGGAAAAGGGTAGTCTCCCCTACCTTGTGGGTTATATCTGGTTCCCTAGCTGTTCCACTGCTAAAGAGTCCTATACACAAGTGAAATATTAACATATTATTGTGCCATATATAAGACCGAAAAGGAATTGTCTCTCTCTTTCTCAGTCTACACTAGTGTTATCTCCCTTTAATTATAATGTTAATCATTAGTCTTGTACAGTGGTTCTCAACCTTTTTTTGCAAACAGCACACCTTGATACACGTGAAAAAATAATGGCACACCGGGCATAATATATGTGAAAAATATTGTAAGATAACTTGTACTTGAAGATACAGAGCTCTCAACATTAACAGTTCAAATCCAAACACTGGGTGGGGGGATGGCCTGGTGGTCTAGAGTTCTGGCTTCCACCTCCAGCTTGCGGCTGTGGTTTCGATCCCTGGTGTGAGCATATGTGGCATGGAGCATGTGGGGCAATCCAGTTTCCTCTCACTGCTAAAGACCCTTACACGCAAGTGAATTATTGAAATAAAATTAAACCATATGTTAGTCCCAAAATGACTTAGTTTGTGTCAGTGGACGTTAAACCCCATTTCTCTCTCTCTCCAAACACAAAACTCATCTGTTTGTTACATATTGTCAGGATAAGCTATTATCTTCCATGCGATTAGAGCATACAATATGGATGGATTGAAGCAATTATAAATGTACATTATTATTATTATTATTACTCTACATTCAAAATATTTTAAACTAAAGTTATAAAGTTTATAATCTATTTTATTATTTTACAGAACAAGCTGTTTTTGAAGGTTCACCACGACTACAACGTCGGGGAACAATTAGAAGTCATGCATCTAGACAATCAAGTTTTGATGAGCAGGGATCCCCAGCTCGAGTTTTGTTTCAAAATGAAGAATCAGAAGCTGCCAATGGTGGAGGTAAGTTAATGATATACAAGAATAAAATTGGATAACAGATCAAACTTTCTAAAATTCAATCTTCATATAGTCTTATGGTAGAATTTAGTCGGGGTCGCTATGTGTAAATTCAATTAGAGTTTAAGCTAAATGGACAACCTGCGTATTGCAGGTCTTCTTTAAGCTTGAAATGTTATGTAAATTATTAATTAGATTTTTATTAACACCGGCTCTCGGATATCATTAGTAGATTAGATTGGTTCATCCATATTTTGATTTAATCTTAAGATTGTGAAGCGAGGCTAAGCTTCGAACAACCAGTGTGGTGGTTGCAATTAATGCACACATTTTGTCAAACCTTCAAAAGCTCATATCCTTACTCACGATGGATCAATATAAATGAAATTTTCAATGAATTCATTTTACATTATCTATTTTCAAAGTATTACAGTAAGAATGGCCAGCTCATGATCTAAGCCTTACATAATGGAACTTACATAATTAATCACAATTTTTACTTCCTTTTAGCATCAATTCACACCATAACAGCTGATGGCGAAGATCCACGAGGTCATCGACTCCAACGACAAGATGCGAAAAGTCGTAAAACATTTAAGATTAGACGACAGAAGACGAAGACAACTAGTATGAGACGCTTTATGTCACACAGACGTCGTCCTGATAATGAGGCTGATGCTGGAAGTAGCGAAGATTCTCCTCGAAGAGTTCCAGGAACAGCGGTTGTCTTTCATGAACAGGCAGCTTTCCAACTAAGAAGACCAACTGGTGTGACCATGGCTCGCTCAGTGGAGACGATCCCAGAATCTGTGGAAGCTAAGGTACATCCTAACGCAACTCGTGTGTGATATGATTATTTCATTAATTAATTATTGATTAACTTTACTAATTGGCATAAACACGGAGTGAATAATTAACGATAATTAATTAACTAAGAGCATGTCTTCCATTGTAATTAATATTTATCTACTGACAAAGTCATGTTTGAGGGAAATTTATCCTACACCCAGATAGAGAAGCATTTCTTGATAATCTTCGATCCTTTTTAGAATTTATATCTCCAGGTTGAAAGCAAATTCTAGTCTTTTTATTAAACTACTTCTTTGATTTTTATCTTTATATCTTTTAATATCTTTTTTTCGTCACGGAATATTTTTTCATATAAAGGAATAATCTTAAATTTATTTCTCAGATGTAAGGGAAAATGTTATTTTTAGTTTAGATCTATTTTCTGGGAAAATGGTTTCTCTATTGTTATATTAATGATATTTGTGCACAATGCAGTTGCATTTGGTTTTTGAATTTCAACATGCATAGTAAAGAAAGAGATCTAATAACTACACAATTGGGCAAAGTTTTACAATATTTTAAATCCAATGTTATCGAATTCAGTATTACGAGTAGAAATGATTTATATTTTTCAAAGAGCTCTTTCAAAAATCATTTGTAATTTTTTTTAGAAATTTTATGCTCTTGTCTACAGTTAAGGAATACATTTTACAGAATTTTGACTTGACATGAATACATGCATTTTCTGCAATTCATTCACACAAAACATCTTATTTATATACATGTATTGATAACATTTTATTTTTTTTTTTATTTCGGCGTTCTTGGAATATTTTGACATATTTTAAATTATTTGAGATTTTACTGATTAAGTTAGTTTGCACCAGTATTAATGGAATTTTATTTTTCTAAACTTTGCACATCAAATTATTCTTCTTGCAAAAATGTTCACTTTTTTATTAAATTTTTAATATCATTCACAACAGGCACCTATTTATTCACTGCAAATAACGCACCACAAAATATGATTAATACTTCAAATGGCACTTTGAAATAGATTATTGCACTAGACTTAAATTATTATTTCTTTTAAATAATTCTATTAAAGTAAGATTAGATTTAAATTAACATTAAAATCAATCTCTGACCATAAATTAAATATAGATTTCTGAAATGTATATTTTCTTTAATTTTAAATTTGAACTTTAAATTCTCAATCTACAGATTTCTTTTTCAAAATTTTTAATATCATAATCATTATTCTTTCTGACCATAAACAAAGATGTCTGCATTATATATCTTCTTTAATTTTCAAATTTAAACTTTTTTATCATCCACAGAGATCTTTTTCAAAATTTTTAATATCATAATTAAAATCTATCTGTTTCTTTTTTTAATTTTTCTGTTGGCTATTTTGAATTATATTACACTCTATATTTTATATTTTAAGCCAGACTCTATCTCTCTATTTTTGGTGGTAAAGCTTTTCCCAATTGCTGTTTATATGCATGATTCGGCTGATAATTTACCTTGATAAATGTATCTTTTTAATCTTTTAATCCTCTGCCTTCAATAACAGTGTGGTTTTTACGTTTTTTGCCATGGCATTAATCCATATCCTCTTCTTCCGGTTTCGTCTCACTGCTGTAGACCTGTAGACCCTTACAGGCAAGCGACGTATTAAGATAAAATTGAACCATATGTTAGTCCCCAAATGACTTGTTTTGTGTGTGTGTGTGTCTCTCTCTCTCTCTCTCTCTCTCATATCTCCTTTGACCTATCCTTTACTTGTAACAGTGGTTTAAGACTGTTCTTTAAAGGGTTATAAATATTATGTTAAAATGGCCAAATGGTTAGCATGTGCGAACTGTATCATGAGATCTGTCATTGATTCAACTGGCATGGTGTTGATTCAACTGTTGTACATGACAAGGAGTATGGTGGCCTGTTCAACCTTATGGGTTTTCTCAGGGTTCTCTGGTTTCCTCCCACTGCTAAAGACCCCTACCCGCAAGCGAATTATTGAAATAAAATTGAACCATCTGTTAGTCCCGAAATGACCTAGTTTGTGTTGCGTGAATGTTAAACCTTGTTTCTCTCTCTCTCTCGCTTAATTATGTCCAGATTCCAACGTTGGTTCGTTGATGGTACTTAAAGTCCACTTCCACCGAGCATATTATCACAGATAATAGGTTTTAAATCACCAACATCCCTTTATTTAAGAAATAAAAGGAAGTGGAAGTCCTACTGTCCTGCTCCTACTGGACAGGGCTATCGAAGACCAAATTTATATACAAAATGAAATGAAATGGGGTTTAATGCCCCGTTCTCCCAAAACAAGGCTAATGAAGAGAGATTTTATATAAGAACGTGGGGGGTTGGGATGGCCAAGTGGTCTAGAGTGCTGCGCTTCGTCCTCTAGCTGGCCGGTCACCTCTGGCTTGCGGCTGTGGTTTCGAGCCCTGGTGTGAGCGTATGTGGCATGGAGATAGGGGCGCCTTCTCAACCTCTTGGGTTTCCTCCGGACACTCTGGTTTCCTCCCACTGCTAAAGACCCCTACGCGCAAGCGAATTATTGAAATAAAATTAAACCATGTGTTAGTCCAGAAATGACCTAGTTTGTGTCAAGTGGACGTTAAAACCCATTTCTCTCTCTCTCTTATATAAGGCCTGATATTCAAAAATCAAGATTTGATATTGAAGTAGTCACTTAAGATTCTTCTATGTCTGTTGGTAGGCCAACATTTCTGTGTAAATCCATTTAAATGTCAATGTTCGACTTAATAAGTTGAACATAACCTATTTTCTGTCATTTCTAAACCAATTTTGAATCATTTGAATTTACGATGGAGTGTTTCAAATTCATGCTAACAACACTGTTATTGAAGGAGAGGCTGTGAAAAATTTGTTGCCTTGTTCTTATTGGCTGTTTGTCTGTTTCTCTGTAGACCAGTCGTCCTCGTTTTGTTCCACGATCCAAATCCCACGATGACCCTGCCAGTGATGCTAGTGGCCAAATCCACAAATATGGCCGAATACTTCGTCACGGAGCGCTTTATATTCGTTCCCGATCACCTTCCCCGACTACATCTCGCCACCACCACCCTCTATCAACACCCACTTCTTCTGTTACCTTGGCAACCACCACCACTACTACTTCTGCTTCCTGTTTTGTGCCAGCTTCTGCTTCAAGTCAGGTCTACGTTTCCATGGGTGACTCATCTGATTCTCTTAGTGCTAATGAAAGTTCAGCTCTTCTCAGAGAAGAAACAAAAAGTCCATCTTCGTTGTGTATCTTCTTTGGTGATGATGAAGGAACAAGTACTATTGTGTGAAGTGTATGTGATGGAATAGGATTCTTCTCTCATGAGTTGGAGAAAAATATTTGATATTGTTATCATGCCAAAACAAGTACTAGGATGACATTTTTTTCTGTCAGTAACAGTTTCTCAATTTAAAATAAAGTTGGACAAGTTGTTGCCAATATTATCCTTTAAAGTACCATAATTCAGAAATTTGGAAATATGTAATACCCCAAATCAGTACTAGGTTGACACTTTTTTTTTTAAGTTAGACAAGTTGTTGACAATATTATTCTTTAGAGCACCGGCATTCAAATATTTGGAATCTGTAATACCCAAAAATATGAATTTATGATATTCCAAAATTATCCGAAAAATAAAGAAACAGAAAAAGTTATTAAGAATTATCAAGAAAATTGGATTGAACTCAAAACACTTGAATTGTTCAAGAAACAAATGTCATTTTGAAATAGTATGGCATAAAATTGATTTTGTGATTTCAATGTTATTGTTTCTCTGTGTTATAAAATGGCAGTGGCTCTTTCCAGTGGTAATCACAGGTGCCTGTAGCAAGGAAAATGTTTCAAAAATAACATCAAGCTGACGAAGTATATGTCTAAATTCTGTTATGTCCATGTTCATAAGCGAGATTATCAAATAACCGGTCTGATTCCAATTTCTAACTCAGGGGCAAATAACTCATTGTAAACCGATTTTCTGTCAGTAGATAATACCAAGGTGAGAACAATTTGGAATTGAATAATTCGGATTAAATTTCACTACTCTAGATGCCAACAACCAATATTCAATAAATTTCGTAAGGTAGACAATCGAGTCTTCAACGACTTTTTGAAATTATCCATTTCACATGGACAATTTTTGACGTAACAGACCTCAGACATATACTAAGTCCTAGTTTGATGTTATTTTTGAAATAATTTCCATGTTACAGGCGCTTGTGGTGGTAATGTGTGGTCATTAAGTGACGATGTCAGTCAATGTCAGCTGGTCTTCTTGTCTTGTTTATGTTTTGTTTCATGTAATGGTATTTAAAATGGTGGTTAATTTCTTGTGTTATGTTTATTGGCTCAGCTTCGATTTAGTTTATTTGTTCTTAATTGTTGTTTTTATTAAAGGACGATAGTGGTGTCAGTCATTATCACATATGTGATAGAACTGGTTAAACACGTTCCAAATATAATTTTTAACACAGAGATCATTGCTACGATAGATTTGTCATAAAGATTTCAAGAAAGGGAAGTGCCGAATACCAAAGGAAATCATGAGGTATCCTTCTATATAACTGACTGATGAAGTGATGAGTGATAACAATTATTAGTGAGCAGAAATTCGCCTGTGTATCTGGTATCACTCGTCACTTCAGTCAGTTATATAGAAGGGTAACTGGTGTTTTCCTTTTTTAGCAATCTCTGTGTTTAAATTATATTTGAAACGTGTATAACCAGTCCTATCACGTGATAATGACTGGCACCAAGATTATCCTTTAAGTATTTAAGAGTTGATTGTTGAATTATATGAAGTTATAAGTATTTAGTCCATCAATACAAGCAATATTTATACATGAAGATTTGTATTTGATGTGGAAACCAATATAAAAAATAAATATTTTACTTTGTTGGATCTGGTTTTTATGTAGCATGCTTGTTGTTTGACTGTTCTCTTGTGATTCAGATAGTTGATTTCTTTTTTAAAAAATTTTTTAATGTTCTGAATATTTGGCATCATGTTAAAATTAAAAGCAAATTTATTAAATAATGTCTTTATCTGGCTGATCATTACAACCAAATTTTTCTGGAATCTGGAATATATTAATTACGGATGAGCTAGGCTTATCTTATCATTTTTTTGTGTGTGTGTGTTTTTTCAATGGCAATAATTGCATGATTGGTATTGGAAATTTGTTGGGGTCTTTTTTTTGGTGAATATGGTGGATCATGTGTTTACAGTGTTGTGTTACTATGATCAGATTAAATATGCATGCTATGACTAAAATTATTATATTTAATATCTAATTGTTTTTTAACAAACATTTCAAAGGATGACTCACCACCTAGCATATATATATATATATATATATATTATATCCCTAATGTTTTGCTCTGCAAGTGCTTTTATCTTTTCTTCTATTGGTCTCATTTTCCCCATTGTGCTTTTATCATTCACATATTTTATACATTTTTTTTCCTTTATATCCTCCATTATTATTTTGTCCAATATTAGGGTTTTTTTTCTTATTTAATATATCCAAGGCAATAGGTCAAAATATTCTAGCTAGGACTGCAATTCTAAAATAATCAAGTTTTGCTAATATATAGCAATATATATGATATGCATCTGATCATCTGACATTTCAAAATGAGAGAAGGTAAATTTTTTTAAAATAGATATTGTGAAACTTAAACTACAAGTAATAGGGTTTTGTGTATATTTTGATGTTTTTTGTGTTTAGTAAAATCAGTGGCATGCAGGGGGTTGGTGATTCCGGGTCTAGCTCCTTGAATGTATTTCCAAAAGACTCAAGTATGCTTCTAATACTCATTTGACAAAGGGAGACAATTTAAGTGTGTTAAGACAGTTGAAATGGATGCCACATGATTTCTATGTGATATGGGAGAGGAGGTTGTATGGCCGAATGGTTAGCGTGTACGTGCTGTATCATAAGGTCTGTCATTGAGTTAACTGGCGTGATTTCGATTCCCCAGTTGTACGTGACAAGGAGTAGCGTCGCCTGTCCAACCTGGTTCTTCGGTTTCCTCCCACCGCTGAAAACCCCTACGCGCAAGCGAATTATTGAAATAAAATTAAACATATGGTAGTCCCAAAAATGACATATTTTGTGTCATGTAGACGTTAAATGCCATTTCTCTCTCTGTATCTCGGATATGGACCCACCCCTCCCATCTCTCTGCGGGTCACTGAGTAAAATAGGTGTTTTAAACATATATATAAGTGTATAATCTATATATATATAAATATAATGTATAGAGTAGATGAATTTGTTTACTATCGTGAGTAGTGTTTAGTTGTGTGAATTTTGTGTGCCAAAATATCATTAATTGTAATGTATTTATATATATTATATTTGAATTAAACCATATATATTAGTTGATAGTGTCAGCTTTAATATTTATATACCCACAGAAGGGCTGTTATAGATGTTAAAGGCTTGACCATATGTTGATATTTTCTTTAGGAAACGTGTAAAAAAGAGAAATGTACTGGTTGTTAATGTATTTTATACAATCTAAAAAAAGAAGGAAACAACATTTTTGAAAACTTATCTAGAAATATTCTTTAAACTTATCTTTTAAAAATACAAAACTTTTAAATTAGAATTTTTTCTAAGATATTTTAAACATATTTGAAAATTTATTGTGCATATTTGTGAAAAAAAGGTATGTATTGATAGTTGTCACCTTGAAGGACAACAAATTATGTTGTGTAATAATATTTAAAAATTGTTATAAAAGTCTATATCACCCCTCAAAATATATCTGAAGTGATTCTTCTTAGAAAAAATTCAGAATAATATGCATTTAAACTTTTGAATGGGTGTGGTTTGAGACTACAGATTAATAACTTCTTTTATCTTGTTCTTTAAAGTTCCAATTTCATATTTTCTAAGAAAGTCAAAACATAATTATTTCTATGTCTTTTGCTCAAAAGGTTGTCAACTCACTATTAAACGGTCCTGGGCAAAATTTTTTGGGCATTATAAAGGGTGACACAGGGTGATTGAGGAAATAGTTACTCAATTACCTCCCTTGTTTTCCCATTCCTCTCCATGGACGGCCATCTTCAAACGTTTGAATTTGAAGTTGAAAATGATATTTTTGCCAATTTCTCAACTGGCAGTACTGAATTATAGGATTAATAGGATTATTCTTTAACAAGGTAGGACTGTTTATAGGTTCAATCTATTTTTGGGCTTTATTTTAATACATTTTAAAAATATAACTTTAAAAAATGATATTGGAGCTTTAATACTTAATATATTTTTACTGTTTCTATATGTTACTTGTGAAATGCCTTATAAAATATCACTTATTCTTATTAAGCATTGAATTATCTTGCAAAATATTTCTTTTGGATGCTTTAATACAGAATTTTCTTATTCAATGATAGAACATATATGAATGACCAGAATGCATATTATTTTATTAACTGCAAATTGATGCATTAGTTTTTTTTATTACCACAAATTTTACTTTATATTAAGAGTGTGAACATACAAGATACTAGCAGTTTTATTTTATTAATATTAATACTTATTTTAATTTTATTTTTTCTTATTTTTTTGAACAGCAATGTCAGCTGATGAGGTTTTCGATATTAGAGACCAATGTATAGGTGAAATTATTCTTTAGTTTCTTGTGTCTTTTAATTAATTGAATTGTGGTTAACTATTTTTTTTTTGGTTTTTAAATACCACCACTTGGATGTGTTTTTATGTACTAATTCTATATTATAATGCATTTTATTACTGAATGCTTATTTCTCTTCTAATATGAATGCTTTCTTTCCATTTCCTTCTATTTTAAGATAATCTTTTTTTGAAAGATTTATTATTGTTTTGTACATTTCAAACCTAAGATATGAACAAATATTTGAATTAAAAGGTCTAAATCGGATGATAAAAAGAGAACTCTCATGCATAACATTTTATTCTTTTATTTTACAACCGTGACAGTTACAAATATATTTAAATAAATTCGGGGAGTATCTCAATGGGAAAAACAACCTCTAATGTAGCAAGACATTTTCAAAAAGTTGTAAATTAGCCTTTCTACAAAAGGAGGTCTCCGAGAGGTTCCATGATGAAATGGCATGAGTACCATAGAAATAGATTGCTGGTCAAACTATATATTTGAGATAATAACTATTTCTCTGCCAGTGTAAATAAGATTGTTTATTTGATGTATATTAGTATATTTACAATTATTATATTTTAATAGTGCAATGTGTCATAGAGATATGAATAGTGCAATATGTCATATATAAAAGTATGAATAGTGCAATATGGCATTATATTTTATGAATAGTGCAATATGGCATAGACATATGAATAGTGCAATATGTTAACTTTATATTATGAATAGTGTAATTTGTCATTATATGAATAGTTCAATATGTTATTACATTAATAGTTCAGCATGCCATTGTATGAATAGTGCAGTACGTCATCGTTATATGAATAGTGCTGTACGTCATCGTTTTATGAATAGTGCAGTACGTCATCCTTATATGAGAAGTGCAATCTGAAATCATGTCATCGGCATATGAATAGTTCGGTGAGATGCCTCTGTAATTGATAATTTGTACATATGATATAGTTAGATCTATTACCTGTAGTTGTAAGAGATTATATAAACGTATAGATAAATTGCTACAGTATCATTGCCGAAAGAAACGTTGTGGGCAATGAAGTACTCTCGACGGTCTAGTGAAGATGAATGAAAAGAAAATGACGAACTTGGGAAATGATGGTGGAAAATACCGAAATATGAGACCGAATAACACTACATAGGTCGGATTTCCATAATGCTTTAAACATAATTGTATAAGTTGTATTGAAATTCGTGTGCACTGTGATCAACGTCGCTAATCTAATTATTATGATCGTTTCCACTGCCTTGAACCAGGTGAATGTAGTCCTCAAACATATTAATTTTTTGCTGGTATACTGTTTAGAAATAGTCCTTTCTCAAGCTGAGTGTTAGGAAGTAAAACAATATTACAGTCGTGTATTGTCGTCGCCCCGTCAGTCAGACGTCCATAATTGCTTGTGTACGCTCTAGAGGCTAGAGTTAATATCCAGAGTTTAAGGTCTTGAGACGAACAAGTATATTGATTTTCAATGAATTTTGATAACTGGAACAGCTAAATCCATGATATTAAATGTTTTGTATACTAAACGTTAGCATGGGCCAAACAAATTCTAATGATTTTCTGTTAATTACTTAATGAGTTGTTACTCTTAATCAGATTTTATTGTATTATAAATGTTTCGTTACTGACAAAAGTACAATTCCTGTTGACTGCTCGAACGATTTAGTTGCTGTGGGTGTGTGTTTCGTTGCCTGGAAACCTGTCTTTTGTTCAAATTGTCCATTGGACAAATTTCCAGGCGTTGGCTACGTCGTAATGTAGAAATTATATTGGATCTGTTTACCTTTGATCTTTTTTGTGAAAATACTTTCAAGTAAGTCCATGATTTAATTTCGATGATTTGAAGAGACTGAGGTTATTTTGATTTACACTTTTTCCCCTTGTGTGAGATCGACAAAACTGAAAAGTCAAGCTTTAGGCCAAAAAGGTTGCATACTGTCCCTTATTTACAGATATAAAATTGAGCATGCGCCTGTTTTACATTATTATTATCAATATTATTTATATATTTATTTCTATTGTTTATTTACTTAAATGCGTGCAATAAGAAACGGATATATGGTTTCATGGTTGGTGTAAAACGCCTCACTGTAATCCAACTAGTTCTGGACGACATGAATATATTCCAATTTTAGGTTTAAAGATCGGTAATACGGCATCTTAATGAACTTGAAGTCAGATGGACAAGGGGATGCATTTTACACCAACCTTTCTAATTAATCCCTTGAAAAACAATAGAGAAAAGGGTCCGTTGAGAAATAGTCGGGCAATGTCTTACAACAGGTTATATCGTAATTAGTTATTCGCAATTGAAAACAGTTGGCAAACGACAAATCAATAAATCATGTGACGATCTTGATCTAGTATAGACAGTGGTGAGCAGAACGGGTGTTACAACGCTTCTCGCTTTCTAGATAATATACAAACGATGGCTTAATAGGTCGTGGGGAAAATTCGCACGAATCTATTTTTAGCTTTTGGTTCCAGAGTACCCCATATACTACTTTATATTGATTATCAAACCATGGGCTAACCTGTTCCTGCACTAACAGGTATTATAGATATGGTTTGTCGCTATTTGGGCCATGTCTCATAAATACAAAACTAATCAAAGAATTCTGTTCTTTATATTTTATTTAATTCGTATTCATAAATACGAAGAAGCTTATTGTTTTTCAGCGATTTCTGATAATTAGTGCAAGAGTTATGGCCCTTGATCACTTAAACAACTCTTGTGGGCGCTCTACAGGCCAAATTTAATATTCGATTGACTTTAAATTTATACACAGTGTTTAAGGTCATAAGACGAAGAAGCCTATTGATTTTCAGCGATTTCAAATAATTAGTGCCAGGGTTATGGCCCTTGATCACTTAAAAAAATCTTGTGGACGCTCTAGAGGCCAAAGATAATATCCGATTGACTTTAAATTTATACACAGTGTTTAAGGTCATAAGACGAAGAAGCCTATTGATTTTCAGCGATTTCTGATAATTAGTGCCAGAGTTATGGCCCTTGATCACTTAAACAACTCTTGTTGACGCTCTAGAGGCGAAAGTTAGTATCCGATTGACTTTAAATATATATACAGTGTGTCATAAGACGAAGAAGCCTATTGACTTTCAGTGCCAGAGGTATGGCCCTTGATCACTTAAACAACTCTTGTCGACGCTCTAGAGGCGAAAGTTAATACCCGATTGACTTTAAATTTATACACAGTGTCTAGGGTCATGAGACGAAGAAGCGATTTCCGACAATTACTGTCAAAGTTATTTCCCTTGATCACTTTAAAAAATATTGTGGATGCTCTAGAGGCCAAAGTTAATATCCGATTGACTTCAAATTTATACATAGTGTTTACAGTCATGAGACTAAGGCGTCTATCGATTTTCAGTGATTGTCAGTAATTACTGCCAGAGTTATGCCTCTTGATCACTTCGAAAAAATCCTGTGGAAGCTCTAGAGATCAAGGTTAATATCAGATCGACTTTAAATTTACACGCAGTGTTTAAGGTCGTGAGACGAAGAAGCCTATTGATTTTCAGAGATTTCAAATAATTACTGCAGAGTTATCTCCCTTGATAACTTCAAAAAATCTTGTGACGTTATAGAGGCCAAACCTCAGATTGATACACAGAGTTTAAGGTGTTGAAACGAACAAGTATTTTGATTTTCAATGAATTTTGATAACTGAACAGCTAATTCCATGATATTAAATGTTTCATGTATATACTAATTGTTAGCGTGGGGAAAAACTTTATTCTCATAATTACATGAGTTGTTACTCTAAATCAGATTTTAGTTATTACAAATGTTTCATTACCAAAAAAAATTAAAAATATGCGACAACGATTTAGCTGATGTGGGCGTATGTTTCGTTGCCTGGCAACCTATCTTTATTGATTATGGATTGATCGTACATTTTTCATTAATCGGATTTTTGTCAATCTATTTAACTTCTACAACATTTAGCACGTACACTCTGCTGGATGTACTGGCAGTAATTGTAATTTTATAGTAATCGTATCTTGTTTTTGTTAAATTGTTAATAAATTATGGTAGTTGTATTGTACAGTAGAAAACATATATTGTGATGAAATTATAGTTATAAATTATTGTACAAATTATAATCCATGAGTTTCTATTTATTAATTTCCGAAACGTTTTGCTGAAAGTTCAATCCCATTAAAACACAGATCTTATTTCGTTTCTTTTTTGTTTTTTTTTCTCATAGTTCAAAATTTCGGTTTACTTGACTCTACTACGCTAGGATATGGAAGAGTTCCGGGTGATGTGACGGATTAGCCAATGAAAAAGTTTCTTACGTCGAGTTCTTGGCCAACACTGATTGATTATCCAATCTCTGACGCCATAAGGCCAAAAGCCGCTCGTATGACATTGGTAACTGGAGCCACCTTCTACTAAAACTGTTCATAACTACATGAAGTGTAGGCTAACGAAAGTAAAAAAAACGAAACGAAATATAGATTGTATTTTAATCAAATTAGCTGAAAGGTCTGTACAATACGTTTGTGCGCCAGAAATGTGCACCAGTCGAAAAGTTGTTAACCACGTGGATTATTTGAGATTCGCTCGAACCCCCTCAGATGTGACAAATCAAATCATTTCTAGTGTGATGCAAATATTAGAAATACTGGAAGTCACGATGGTGAAGTGAGTGGAACGCTGGCTCGATCGCTAGTCTTGATCTTTCGGCCCCTGTATTGGCCGAGAAAGTTCATCAGATATTCCGACGTGGTTTCACCTTGTCAGTGGGCCTGACGAGAAAAGCTGTCGAGTTGTTCGAATGGTACAAAAACCGAGGTCCCACGTACATATTGCTTTGCACGTAAAAGATCCCTTGTCACTTGGAATTCGAGAGAGATTGGGGTAGGTCGTAATGCCGATGCTCGGGCAAAATTTTCCCTGATAGCTCACTGTATGGCGTATGCCAGTCTTTATTAGCACAGTTCGGGGCAAAACAGTAGGACGTTAAATCCCCCTTTTTCATTACTTACATAATTTTAAAATAGTTTCAAAAATGCACAATCCGAAATACATATTATTTAGGCACCAGCTCCGATGTGATGCGATTAGTTGTTTACAAATAACCCATGTGATCTTCCCATAATTGTAGCTCTGTACCCCTACTTTGAAAGAACAAAAAATACCCACCTCGCTACTGTCGGTGGCATAACAATGTCAGGTCGGTGTTAGGCTACCACTAACAGCTGGTATAACGATGCCGGTGAAATCCGAATGGTCAACCGCCTCACCAACTTTTAATTTCATTTTAACCACAGACACTTCAATTTCCAAATTCCCGAAATTTTAACTACCCCGCCCCCCCCCCCCCAAACAATTGTTAGTAAATTGATTGGATAATATTAGATTTAGTTTAGTGCTTAGCCAATCAAAATTGGATGTTACCTTTAAGTAAGATTTCCAGAAACGGGGTCCAGGTTTTAGAGCCCGCCCACCTGCCAGTGAACGATTTATACTCATTTAACCAGGTTACTACAAGAGATAAGAAACCATACAATTTCTATAGATTACATATTTTATCTTCACGGATTTACCTGTAATTCAAACATCAAAGGGGCCGTCATTTACTAGTGACAAGGTGAGAAACGCTATAAAGTATGGTGCGACATGCGTGGAATATTTACACAAATGTCTGAATATATAGTGTTAATTAAGATCCAAATTACCTATACAAATATTGCTATTAGTGGAAAGGCTATTGTTCATGATTATTTAGGGCATCCAACCTATGCTGTCTTCCGTCAATATTACCTCCTGGCTGGATTCTTAAAATAACATGGTTGATTTGAGTTCTCTGCTATTGATTCTAGAACTGTGGTTTCGCTCCAAAGCGTGGAGGGTCGCCTGCCCATCCCTGTGAGTGCTCTCCCGATCGTTCCAATGCTAAACACCGCCACGCCCAAGCAAATTATTGAAATAAAATTCCAGCATGAAATTGAAATTAGTCTGTGTCGAGTGGACGACAATGCTCATTTTTCTCTCTATTCTTAAAATAAAAACACAAAAAAACAATCCTATGCGAAAACAAAATTTGAAATACAATCTTAAAATATTAATTTTGTTCGGACTGGCCTTCCGTACTTTTGCCCAGGTGTCAAGACTGAAATAAAGATGTTGGCCTATCAGGTGTGAAAGTAGATAGATCTTGTTACTATAGAGACGCGTGAGTATAGTATACTAGTCGCTCATAGTTTTAAGATGTAGTAATGGCACTCTTACAACTTCACCTCTTTACTTTCATCTGCTGGCCCTTAATTATCATCTTTACGGGCATTCGGATAACATCATCCACTGCAACAATCTCCGTGAGTTACAGATCTGATAATTCTACAAAAGTACTCAAAAAAGTAAGTTTTTTCGATAAATTTGTAGTATGCATTTCCAAGTTCTTCAATTATGATTTGTGTGTATAACGAAAGGTTTGAAAATTTGATATTTAATTTTATGAATTTTGGAAATCCTTCGTTTATCGATATCAAAAAAGCTGGCATTTAGTCTGTTCACTGTTTTGAGGGTTTTCTTAACTAAATTAACAGAACATAATGGATTCATAATAATGATGATGCCGCGAATGTTCTTTGGCGCTAGGATTATGCCACAAACATCGACCACACGTGAAATAAAAAGGATTTAAGTTTGTTTGGTTTTATGGGGAGGAGGCACAATATTCTAAATAGCTGCTGAATTATATAATAATCACCGAGCCCGAAAAGTATATACAAAGTATATACTCCCCCCCCCCAAAAAAAAAAAATAAAAAATTAATAATCTTACGAAATCTTGCTTTATTCGAATTAAAAGAGAGGATGCAGGGCGGCGAGTGTCTGACAAGGACTAGTGTCTAGTCGCTCGAGTCGGACGAAAAACCGATGTCCCGTGTTAGCCTTGTCGTGTACGTAAAACAACCACCGACAGTTTCAATTCGAAAGAGTAGGGCGTAGCGCAACGGTTTGGGTACAATTACACAACATGACACGCGGGTCTTCGTTAAACCGAATGGAGCAGAAAGAGAGAGAGAAATGGGGTTTAACGTTCACTCGACACAAACTAGGTCATTTTGGGACTAACATATGGTTTCATTTTATTTCAATAATTCGCTTGCGCGTAGTGGTCTTTAGCAGTGGGGGGAAACCGGAAGGAACCCACGAGGTTGAGAAGGCGCCCCTATCTCCATGCCACATACGCTCACACCAGGGATTGAAACTACAGCCGCAAGCCAGAGGTGACTGGCCAGCTAGAGGTCGAAGCGCGGCACTCTAGACCACTAGGCCACCCCTATCCCCCGAATGGAGCAGAGAGTAGGGGCGTTAAAACAGGTATCATATAAATCTTCCACAAATAAAATCATTATGTATTATTTTTACAAAGGGGGCTTCAGACGATAAGCATTGAGACACGCGTGTGTGTTTTATTTTATTATTAAAAGTTATATATTAGATATACGGGTTAGTGGAGTACAAATACCGATATAAATTATCAATGCATGTACTAAATACCATGAGAAGATAGGCTAATAAACTTCAGCCAAGTCATAGGATTTCTCTACACAAATCAAATAATTTCACCATTTTTCTTTCTTTGAAGTAAATCGGATCTAATTAGAAAGTACCATATATGTGCTTAAAGAATTTCCTGAGAAATTCAATGAAATATTAGAAATATATTTATGAAAAGAAGAAAAAAAGAGAAACAACCATTGATGCCTTCGGTTGAGTAAGATGTAAACATTTTGAAATGTTACTGTTGATACTTCCGTTACGAAGCTAATGGAAGTAACCGTTTGTTCAATCTGATTAAAACAAAGATCCTATTTCGTTTCGTTTTTTTTATAGTTTAAAATTTCTCTTTACTTGTCGTTACGACACTAGGATCTGGATGAGTTGTTATGATTTCGGCTTTCTCGTTGAAGTTAGGATTAGCCAATGAAAGATACACTACATTGTGGATAAACCACTACAATGTCAACGCTGATCACCGGTAATCAATGTCTGACGTCATAGGACCAAAAGCCACTCGTACGACCCCTGACGCGACGTCTCAGTACAACAGATCTGTGTTTTACTTAGATTGCCGTTTTTTTCGTCGCACTCTATTTACAGGGTTTTTCTTACGGGAATTCTGAGTTTCTCATTTTTCGTACTTGTAAACATAAACGGTTTATAAGCGTGATATGCTGGGGTAGAAAGTCTTCAGGAAAAGAAAAACGCGTCAGGTTATTTTCCGTAGTCTTTCTTTGCTCAGCGTAACCCACGTCTCGTGCTTTTTCCCACACATAAAATATTACTTTTTTCTGGTTTTTTTTAATAATTTTTTTTTTACATATTTTTTCAACGTGATTAGTGATATGATAAGTTATATAAGCCAAGCGTGGGTAGGTTTCATAACGTAATAAATAGGCTAATATTATACCGGCTAAATCTACTTTACGATTAAAAACTTCAAGGCGCGGTGACGTTTCATCTGATATTTGAAAGTGGTTTCAAATAGTGATATTACACTTTGTACTGGATGACTCGGAGTTAAATAAGTAAAAAAAAAATCAACATCAAAGTTTGAAAATACACCTACACCTAGTGTGTGTCGTGTGGACATTAAACCAAATAACCCCACCCCTCTCTCCATTGGGACATAACGGAGACGTTCAACTCTCTCTCTCCCTCCCTCTCTCTCTCTCTCTCTTTCTCTCTCCGCCATTGGCCTTTCTGTCAACTCTCTGTCGAATTACAAGTGCCTTGGTTACGTGTAACATGCACGTTCTACCTGCACCTTAAAATTTCTAGACCCCCATCCTGAATCATAGTCCGTTCTCGAGATAATTTGGAACGAATTGAAGCCAATAATACACATTGCGCATGTTTGTGTAAAGTGACACACGCAAAGTCCAATATGTGGATAAAAGAAACTAGTAATTTCTTCATCTAACTAAATGACATGTCGCTTTTACAAAACTCATTCATCTAATCGTTGAGAGTAAACGATGATCCATGAATCACCGGTGGGTGGCGCCATTTGTAATACCCACAAAATCGTCCAATATAAACAAACACGTGTTAATCTGATTTCTTTATACTTGTCGGTGATCGCTAATACTTTAACATATCTATGTTGTTTGTTCTCATGTACATGTGCCTGCACTACACTATTTATCTTGAACAGCCTACGTTCTGACCCCATGACCGCGCGTTAAACTTGGTGGTCTTTATAAAGTTTTGTAATACTTGAAATATCAATCGAAGTTTTAACATTGAATACATCTCTCTCTCTCTCTCTCTCTCTCTCTCTCCATCTCTCTCTCTCTCTCGTATTTTTTATAACCTTCGTTATGTGAAATGAAGAAGAAAATAGCGAGACGAGAATGTATAATGTACAGTTCTAATGCTGAAGTTCTACAAGGTTCAGTTCTTGGGCCGCCTCTATTTCTAGTATATATTAACGACATTAACCTTGTTTGTGCACGTTAACTATTCATTCTGTAAATAACTGGCCTTAAATAGACAGGTATGGTGGAAAATTGAAAGAGGCAATATTTTTTTTTTTTTTTGTTCTAGGCTCGAGCAGAATATCGATGGAGCGCGTGGAGTGAATTTACACCATGTTCACGTTCCTGTGGCCTCGGTATCAAATCGAGATTAAGAAACTGTTATAAATCAGGGTATGTATAATTTCTTTGACAGTTGGAATTCGAAATTCGATAAAAGAATAAACCGTAGTGCCGCTGTCCGGGCAAAATTCCCTTCATAGCACACTGTATGGCGTACGCCCTTTTCATTACCCCAGTTCAGAGCAGTACAGTAGGACCTTAAACCCCATTTCATTTTATTTCAGTACTTCCTCCGGGCTTTCCGGTTTCCTCCCACTGCTAAAGACCCCTACGCGCAAGCGAATTATTGAAATAAATTAAACCGTATGTTAGTCCCGAAATGACCTAGTTTGTGTCGAGTGGCCTTTAAACCCCATTTCTCTCTCTCTCCCTCTCCCTCTCCCTCTCTCTCTCTCTCTCTCTCTCTCTGGATTGCGGCTGTGGTTTCGATCGCTGGTGTGAGCGCATGTGGCATGGAGATAGGGGCGCCTTCTCAACCTCGTGGGTTTACTCCGGTTTCCTCCCACTGCTAAAGACCCCTACGCGCAAGCGAATTATTGAAATAAAATTAAACCATGTGTTAGTCCCGAAATGACCTAGTTGTGTCGAGAGGACGTTAAACCCCATTTATCTCTCTCTCTCTCACTCTCTCTCTCTCTCTCTCTCTCATTTCAGTACATGCCCGTCTTCGTTAGTCCAGTTCGGAGCAGAACAGTTGGAAGTAGTTAAACCTCATTTCATTTCGCTACTTAGATAATTCAAAACGAACAACATTCAGACAAGTACACAATAAAATAAATAAATTATAAAAAAAATTAAATTGTTGCCCTATTTTTCTATAAAATTAGAAAGTGTTCTCCGAATTCCAAGCCCTTTCTGTCTAGACCAATTCACCTTGACTTTATGTAACACACCAAAACAACCACAAAAACCACAAACTTTGTGTCACTCGTCAGTCGATTGCAACGCAGATTTAATTAAATGAGACAAAACAAGTCAAGCGATTAATTGTTCTGTGTTAAATGTAGGATCTTTGTGTAAAGAATGATACGTTTAATGTGTTTTTAATTGTAAGGATCGCATCACGAAGTTTAGCGGTCATGTAACGCGGCAATCTCGGAACATTTCTCACGCTCTTGCTTGACTGAAACAAAATATACGTGACTTAATGTGCATGTATTTTGATAGTAAGTACAGATTTAGCCAAATGGAAGTGATAGGAAATGGGGTTTAACGTCCTACTGTTCTGCTTCCAACTGGGCTAATTAAGATGGGCATACACCATACAGTGTGCTATGAGGAAAGTTTTACCCGGATAGCGGCACTACGGCCCACTTTAATGTCGAATTCCAACTACCAAGGGATGTTTTACGTGCACGCCAATGTGTACACGGGACTTCGATTTTTCGTCCAGTCCGAACTACGAGACAGCTTTCTTTGTTAGTCCCTCCGTTCTGCATCACTGACAAGGTGGAACTACGCCGGAAAATCTGGATGAGTTTGCTCGGCCAATGCAGGGACCGCTCACCCGACCTACAGCCTACCCACTTAGCCACCGTAGCCCCCTAGCCCAAAAGGAAGTAGTGTGACGCTAAATCTATTACGCTCAACCATCCGAGGACATCAGGGGACTACAAAAATCTGTTTAAACTTTGCCTATTCAAAAGGGGGCTTACTAGGATACTTCACGTTTTTATTGAATTATAATGTAAACTTTCTGAACTAGCAAAATAGAATGTTTAGTTGTTTGTTCTACGGGGGTTGGATGGTCGAATGGTTAGCACGTGCGCGTTGTATAACAAGGTCTGTCATTGAGTCAACTGGCGTGGTTTCAATTATATTCTATTTTCAGTAAAACCGCCTTACAAGTATCTATTACACATTGCAATGGTGACGCTAGAGAGTACAGTGTTTGTAATGTACAGGTAAAATTGTTGTTCTCATTGCTTCTTACTGTCCGCTGCCGCCGATGGTGATATCGCAGACAAGTCTTATTTTTCATTTTTATTATCTTAGCGAACGCGCAAGGGTCTTTCAGGAGTACCCAGAGTAAAGCCAAGTGATCGAAACAACAGGTAAAATTAAAGATCCCAAATCTATTTTTAGGCCGGATGGGAATGTCGGATTTCCCTACAAATGAAATGACGTTTAAGGTCTGAATGTAGGTCTGAATTTCTTACAAATCAAATGACGTTTAAGGGACATACGCCATACAGTGTACTATGAGGGGAACCTTGCCCGGACAGCGGCTGTACCACCCACTCTTATTTCGAATTCCATCTGCCAAGGACTCTGTTAAGTTTATCTCAGTTTTATGCCCCATCCTGACGACTAAACGCCGTTCAGCGACCACCCTTATTCTTGCACACTGACTAGGAGAAAACAACTCCAGACGCCAGACTGGACACCAAAGCCTAGATTTGACGAAAGGTGAATTATCAATATGGTATAATGCACCCATCGCCTCCCCTCGTCCCCTCCCCCTCTCTGGTTCTGATTTCCTCTACAACCGACCTGGCTTCGTCCAATCTGATTAGGGGTGTTTGGATGGCCTAGTGGTCTAGAGTGCCGCGCTTCGACATCTAGCTGGCCGGTCACCTCTGGCTTGCGGCTGTGGTTTCGAGCCCAGGTGTGAGCGTATGTGCTAAAGACCCCTACGCGCAAGCGAATTATTGAAATGAAATTAAAACCATATGTTAGTCCCGAAATGACCTAGTTTGTGTTGAGTGGACGTTAAACCCCATTTCTCTCTCTCTCTCTCCAATCTGATTAAAATACAGATCTATCTTTCATTTGTTTCTTTATACTTTCAATGACCTCCACTATATGAACATCTGCTCAGATGTACTGTGTAGTCGTCTCTGGGGACACAAGAGCGGGTTTTGACACTGTGACACGGGGCATTGATTAATCAATCAGCCTTGACGTTTATGTGGGTTTACCAACAGTTCCTGGAGAGCACACCAAGAACTCACCGTAAAAGACCGTTTCATTGGCTGATTCCTTACACCAACTAGAACGCCTGTTATATAATAAAGCCAGGCTGACACTTGCACGACTTTTGGCCACGATTGTGTCGTGCCCATCAGTGTCCACATTGACACGAACTGGCACGACGAGTTCACGTATAGTTTGCGCATTGCTTACGCACCGCCCGCATTTGCACGACGAGTTTGCGCAAATCGGACGGTGTTGTACCGACTCGAGTCGTGCCAATGCGTGCCACGGAATCGTGCAAGTGTCAGCCTGGCTTAACTCTTCCAGATTGTAAGACAATTAAAACGAAATTTTGAACTATAAATAAGGAAACAAATTATTATTCCAAACTAATAAAAAGTTTATATGCACGGTTGAATCCCTTATCCCTATATGTTTTTTATTTCAAATATCAATTCAGCCTTGTCCTAGTGGATCACGTGATTTTAGAAATCTACAATGCTCATTTTTTAATGGTCGAAAGCATCAAGGGAAGGTGTACAACTGGACATGGCACGACCCAGGTAAAACTTGTCAAATTCTTATTAAATCCATGGGAATTCACTGATTTTAAATGTTATCTTTTTATATTGTGTCATGTCGTATTCAGGACAGTACCTAGCAGGGGTGCAGGGGGTACATTGCCCCCTAGAAAGAGACAGCGCCCTGAAAAATGGCGCCCCGACCCCATCCAAAAAAAATAATAACTTGACAATCTTTCAATTATAAAAAAATACACTTGATTATGGTCACACAGATATGCTCTTGGCACTGACCGGTCGGTCGGTTTTAAGGGCGCCCACACGCAAATAGGTTCGTTTGCTCTGATCCAAACTTTCTTGTATCACTTACGTGTAGGCTATGGCACCCCCAACACCACTCTGCTGCATCCCAACTTTTAAAATCCTACATACGGCCCCAATCGTATTAAGTCATGTTATTCATAACTTCGTAACATTTTCCACGTATAAACTCAGGCGCAGGGGGGGGGGGGGGTCTAGGTTTGATAATTGCGCTCAACCAGAAAAATTTGGTAAATTAGATTCAATTTGGTGCATTCTGACGTATTTCCGGAAGGTAAATTCCAAAATTACAGGTCTAAAAATTGCCAATAAAATCGCCTAAAAAATTTTCAAGTCTGAGCAGGGGGTGTGGGGAAGAGGGGGGTCCGACTGGTTCGCACGTGCGCACTGAA
This sequence comes from Patella caerulea, assembly GCA_036850965.1. Taxonomy (NCBI): domain Eukaryota; kingdom Metazoa; phylum Mollusca; class Gastropoda; family Patellidae; genus Patella; species Patella caerulea. The sequence continues at coordinate 6,784,593 of JAZGQO010000001.1, forward strand.
TCATAAGGATCCATCATTGAGTCAACTTGCGTAGATCTGATTTCTGCGTTGTATATGAAAAGGAATGGGGTCGCCTGTCCAACCCCGTGGGTTTTGCCCGGATCCACCGGTTGCCCCACCCCCACTGCTAAAGACTCCTACGAGAGCAGCGAATTATTGAAATAAATTTGAACCATTATGTTAAACTCAAAATGACCTGTGCGAGTGAACGTTAAACCCCATTTCCATGTCTCTGTCTCTCGCTATGCGTGAATTTCCCTATAAGATAATACGAATGTTTAAAAATGATATTTTTCAGGATTAAACCAAACAGAGTTTTTTAATAATATTGTGCCTTGTTCTCTGCTGTGTAGACCTCTTAACTCACCCGCTACTGCCGTGGTAAAATTCTCAAGTCATGTTGTAGATGGCACTAGCTGTAGCGGAGATGATTCAGGCGTGTGTATTGCGGGAAAGTGTATGGTATGTTAAGTTTACTTAGTTTAAGTAAAACGGAACACGCGATTGACCGTTGACCGGAAATTCGTCTGTTTAAAGGGACAATCCCGAATTAAACAGAGGCTCAAAAATAAAAGTCTGAGAATGTATGAAAATCAAACGCCAAAATATAGAGGAATGGTGTATTTACCTTGTCTCAAAATTTCAACTCAAAATATTGAATCGTTTGGACATGAACGCCAAAACTGCTTATCCGGACACGTAACCCTTTTAAGATTTCGAGTCAATTTTTTCGTTGGGTGACCTTATAACCGATTACGGTTACTTGAGAGGGCTATACAGTGAATGACCCATGTGCTGTACTTAATAAAGAAAGGTAAATTTCACCTGGGCATTACTTTTTATAAAAAATGTCTGGTTTTATCCAAATACACCTTGGGGCAGCGGTTTCATATTCCAGATGAAGACAGACGGATTTAAGTTGTTTGAAAACGTATCATAAATACCGAGTTAGTTGCTCGGTCCTTGACTGGGAGATTTTAAGGGATTTTAACACAAACTTAAGCAGTTTTATTCCCCAAATAAATATCGGGATTAGACCTTTAATGGAAGCAATATACATGACACTACTGAACTGTAAACCACAGCTTTGGGGCTATAATTTCCAAACTGAGATCGTAGCCTCATACCGACAGCCTCACCCAAATCCGCAGGCATTGAACTACTTAGAAGTATAAGTTGAGCGAGCGCCATACGTACTAAAGCCGCACTCAGCTGCGACTGATAGAAACCCAAGAGAAGTATTTCTAGAAAACATTAATGTAGAAAGATAAACCCATAGTGGAATAATATTAATACGTAATATTCTTCCAGAAGGGTGTGATGAATATTAGTACTTTACATTCTTCCAGAGGGATGGGTGTGATAAATATTAGTACTTTATATTCTTCCAGAGTGTTGGGTGTGATAAACAATGATACATGTACTCTATAATCTTCCAGAGGGATGGGTGTGATAAATAATAGTACCTTATATTCTTCCAAAGTGCTCAATGTGATAAATATTAGTCTTATATTCTTCCTGTGTGTTGGTTGTGATAAATATTAGTACCTTATATTTTTCCCGGGTGTTGGGTGTGATAAATATTATATAATCTTCCAGAGTGTTGGGTGTGATAAAAAACTTGGATCGACAAAATCGGTGGATAAATGTAATGTATGTGGTGGAAACAGTACAAGATGTGATGACGTTTCTGGTAGAATCAGACGCCGGGTTAAAAAAGGTTTGTTAATAGGCTATTTACCAAAAAACAAGTACGAGCGTGCCATGGATCAGAAACCAATGATGACCTCATGGGCGTCATCTTGGAATGGTGCCGTCATATCAACAACCTACTGCCGTCAGGCGATGTGCAGTTATCCATGATGAGATCCATGTCAACAGTACTTCAGTCTCATTAAACATGGATCTTATTTCGTGTCGTTTTTTATAGTTCAATATTTCATGTGTTTGTACTACACTAGGCTTTGGAAGAGCTGTTTTATAACCTGCGTTTCTGGATGGCGTGGGGTATTAACTAATGAAACGTTCTGCCAACCCGACTTCTTGGCGTGCGCTGCATGAAACTGTGGGCGAACCGTCAACACCGATTGATTAATCAATGTCTGACGTTATAGGTCCAAAAGCTGCCCGTACGACCCCTTACGTGACCTTCCAGTACAATTGGTCAGACCTTCATGTAGTGGAGGCTATCGAATCAAGTACAAAAAAACGAAATGAAATATAGATCTGTATTTTAATTAGAGTGATCGTACTTGAATTGGAGGCGATTCGTGTCGAACAGAATCACCAAGAACAACAGCAAGAACAACAATATAAGTAGCTCTTGGGGCCCAGTTCCTGGCCCAATAAGATAATTCCCGCTTTATAGTGTTTAAGGTCCCGATGTTATTAATTGTAGGATATACAGAACTACTGGGTCTACCGAAAGGAAGTCGTCATATTATGGTAACTGAAAAACCCAGAAGTAAAGTAATCCTTGGTAATATATTTTTTTTACTGGTGACCGAGTGAGAATACACAATATGGTCTATTTCGTTTCGTTTTTTATAGTTCAAAATTTAGTGTTGCTTGTCTTCATGTTGAGTAAGGCACCGAAAGTATAAAACGGAACGAAATATAGATCTGTATTTTAACCAGATTGTCGGCGGTTGGTGCTAAACGATAAGGCCATAGGCCACAAAATGTAAACAGGACTAGCGCTAATCCCAACGCTAACCCTAACCTAGCCCCAGTGATTACCCTAATCCTAATCTACAATCTTGCCAACAATCAAGTGCCAAAAACCTTGACAAAAAAATGAGCCGATCTTAACAAGTAGAATAAGCTGATTGTGAGCCACAGAATACAATTCAAGGATTGTCGAGCGTGGCGATCCACTAACCAATATCATTTCTACTTTTGATATTAATTTATGTAGTGGTAAATTTTAAAATGTACTAATAATTTCAGCAATGAAGGACAAAGAGGGTATTTTCTTCCTATCGGGTAACAAAGAACCTCTGATACAAAGGGAAGTAGCGGGAACCATATTCAAATATCGCCAAAATAACCAATCAGGGAATGTGATAGAAATACTCGAAGCAGATGGACCAATCAATGAAACTGTAACAATCATGGTAAGACCAAAGTTCAAGCATGCGTTAAACTGCTGGTGCGCCGAACCATCATTTAAACCAGCGCCATTTTGATCCTGGGATAAGTATGTACAACCGTAGGTTTCATGCCCTCTGTTCTTTTCCTTTCAGGGGTTTTCCCGAGTGGAAAGGGCAGCAGTTGCGATATGGTACAGCTATACAACGCCATCATCTGAGCCTTCTGGCATAACAGAAAATCATAATATATCTACCGAGCCTTTTTATCCATGGAAAACTCTCCTTTACAATAATGTTATCGAAGGAAAACTCGGTTTGTCCACAGAAAGACCACAGCATGAACGAACGCCAATCACAAATCCTATTCGCATAATAAGAAAAAAGTTAAGGCCAAAAGAGATTATGACCGTTTCGAAAACCGAAAGCTTTGCGTCTGTTATTCGGAAAGTCGGCCAACCACATGCAAACCAGCTTACTGAAGGTACTGATGCCAGAAACAGAAACGTTACGTCAACGAATGAGGGAAAGCGGAACGTATCAACCAAAGCAACCTCAAGAAAGCGGAACGTGCCAACCAAAGCCACCTCAGGTCGCAGACCTTCAAATAACAAGGAATATTCCGTTGACAAAACAAAAACGCCCCCCAAAGCAAATAAATCTCAAGGAAAAAAACAAAATAATAAGAAGAAAACCGAAAACTTTGCGCCTATTGCTCGTGAAGTCGGTCAACCAGAAGTCAACCAGCTTACTAATTCCAGGAAAATGAAAGTTACGTCAACGGGTATGGGAAAGCGAAACATATCAACCAAAACCACCTCAGGTCGTAGAGCTTCGAATAAGCAGGGACATTCCGTTGACAAAACAAAGAAGTCCATCAAGGTAAATAAATCTCAAAGAAAAAAACAAAATAATAAGAATAAACCGTCTTCCAATAAGAATACGGTCTCAAAGAAGAGACAGGCCAGTTCCAAGCAGAAGCGGAAGCAACGTAAATTACTAACCATAACCACGTCATCAATAGCACCAGTTTTATCAACACCACATCCGCCTAGTCCAGAAAGCACCGAGGCACCTGAGGCGGACTCGCTGCGTGTAACTGATGCTCCGGAATTTAAAACCGAACGTCCAAACACAAAACGTCGTCAGCAACAGAAACTGAAATCAGGTACTGTCCACATGTATCTCATAATAGCTTTCTTTCAGCTGATTTAAAAATAGCGCCAGAAATCCTTCAGCTAAATGAAAGATGCATTATGTAACAGCTAAATCTGTATAGTGCCGATTTTGATTTTCGCTTCAAATCTTATATAAATTATCATTTAGACATTTATTTATATGACGAGCCAATAATCAAGTTTCTAGAACATTGAATGGTTAAGATTTAAAAGGATGGAAATACAATTGTCATTTATTGTTTTAATCAAATAATGGAGAATCCAAGCCTGGTCTCGAAGAACCAATCTATGTCACATCTTGAATTATCTATTTAAAGAAATATTATAGCAAGAACCACCAATTCTTTATTAGTCTTGCATAATGCATTCGAAAGTTGCATTCGAATAGTTTATAGTTTATTTTAATTTTAGAACAGAAGAAAAAACAGAGGAAAGTGAGGAAGGGGGATAAACAAGGTGAAATGTCAATCAAAGTTGCAACAACAAAAAATGAACCAGGTAACTGACTAATAACCAACTTCTATTTTATAAAAATCAAGCAATCAAACCACCATAAAATTTAATAGCACTGACTATCATTCCTTTGTATTTTTACTTGAAAATGGTGGGCGATTGGTGATCGAATGGCTATCGCGTGCACGCTGTATCATAAGGTCTGTCATTGGGTCAATTGGTGTGATTTCGATTCCCCAAATGTACGTACGACGGAGTAGGGTGGCCTGTCCAACCTCATTGGGTTTTCCTCCCACTGCTACGGTCTTCTACGCGCAAGCGAATTATTGAAATAAAATTGAACCATGTGTTGGTCCCGGAATGATTTGGTTTGTGTCAGGTGGACGTTAAACAACCTCTTTATCTTTTAATATACAATATAATATATAACTTTTTACCTCCATATGTGCACACAAAGTATTTTTTATTTCAACAGAGCACGTAGACCAGAAATACAACTTCCGTCGCCAACGGGGCCATCTGATTGAACAAATAAAGTTTGAATGGCGTGAAAATAAAATAACACCCTGTAGCACAACGTGTGAGCCAGGTAATTTAATTGTGTTTATTTGTTTATAAAATCTGGTAACATTTCAAATATTCAGATTAGACAAACACCAAGCTATACAGCGAACAGATAAAGGTGTCTTGGTCCGTTGAATGGATTAAGAATATACTCAAAATATCATTAAATCTCATTATATTGCATCGCTTTAACCGAGGTTTATCCTAAGTGGTATCATTAGTTTTTAATAAATGGCAATATGTTGTGGGTGCATTGGTTAAACCAAAAGGCATTCTTATCATTATTAGATTTCCCTTTTTCCAGGTATAAGTGTTACTTTCTTCAGTTGTTATAGAATATCCACAAACCAACCTGTTGATGACGTCTACTGTGACAAGGATGAGAAACCAGAACTGTCTCACCACGTGTGCAGTAGAAATGCTTGTCCACCAAGGTAGATGATTAACCCGTATTTCTTCAGATATTCTAGATCTTTTTTGATTCACCTGTCAAATATATACGTGCGCATTAGAACTGTTGTCCTCCAAGGCAGATAATTAACTTGTATTTCTTTAGATATGAAATGAAATGTAAAAGTAAAATCAAGCACGAACAATCATTAAAAAAAAACGGTAAAGGCAAAATAATGTAATCAGTAAATGGACCGTCCGTCCTTTTTATAATTTCACTAAATGAAGACAAACTTATATGTCGATAGCTATTTGGGGATCTTACTCGTGTATTCTGCTTCAGATGGGTGGCCGGTGAATGGGGCCAATGTTCCCGTACTTGTGGAGCAGGGCTTCAGGAAAGACAAGTAAAATGCTGGCAGTTATTGGCACCTGGTTTTGACAGCAGTGTTCACGACTATCTTTGCCCTAATGACACGAAGCCAGTTCTCACTAGAAAATGTAATGCGATGTTGCAGTGTGGTCCATTGTGGGAAATGTCGGAGTGGGACAAGGTGAGAGATTTCATAAGATTTTCCCCCGATATTCCTGTTTCATACGGCCCATTTTAATAAATACAAAATACACCCCGAGATTATGTAAGCGGAGGGGGAATTCTCGTATTTTAGCCCTTGGCTTAATTTGGAATATGACCATTTCAGTGATGAAATATTTATTCTGAAATTAAGCCCTTGGCTCAAATTCCAAAAGAGGAAAACAGACATTCATTTAGTGTCTAAGATGCCACCTATAGTATAAATACACCAATTCGACGTGACGTTGGTTCAAATTCGAAATTTAAGCTCGTTATTAAGCACATGGGTCTAAAACGACAGGGCTTAAATACAAGGATTCCAGGTACTGTTATTCTAAATTACTTGTTATTCAGTGCTCTGCTGATTGCGGTTATGGCTGGCAAGAACGTTCCGTTCGATGTAGTGATGGTAATGATGCAACATGTGGTGGAAATCGTCCAATTGAAAAAAGGGCCTGTATGGAGAAGCCTTGTTCAAACCATTGGTATGCTGCTACATGGTCAGAGGTAAGCCCAACAATAATGTTTTTGATTTAAGACATTCGACATAATTTACGGACGTATGCTTTGGTTGATTATCTCACATGCTCGTGTGGAAGGATATGCAGATAGATATGTTTGATGTCAATATGTAGACTGTTTGCAAGTGAACCGATCCAAATAATTTGTTGAACAAAATATTTGTTTGTAACTTGATAAATAAACCCCGTTACAATCGGAAAATACAGTGCTATTAATATAATAATGTACATTTGTAGAGCGCCAAATCCATCCAAAAGCATGCTTAAAGCGCAATGAGACAATAGTAATATATACAATGATCAAAAAGTCTAAGTCTCGTAGCATTCTCAAAATAATTGAGTCTTCAGTTGTGGATTCCGCGTTAAATTCGTATTTGTTAATTGAGGGTGTTTCTGGATGGGGTCAGTATTGTCACTGATAATGCCTATATACATTTAGAAATATTCAACCGACAATACCAAAGTTATCCATATTATCGGTTCTATTGTGGCTAATCAATCGTTTACGGATTGTCCATGGTGTACTAGGTGCCCATGAAACCCCCAGCTATTGTAATATCTATGGTAGCAATGTTTTTGGATTGGCAATTGATATGATTGTCCAATAGGCGACAAGGAGTTCAAATATTATACAGCGGGCGACTTTGAAGAACTTCGTGAAACTAACAGCTATTGTAATACCTATTTTTTGGTTGTCAATTGATACTCAGTCAATTTGTATACTCAGTGTAGCGGTGTTTGTGGTGTAACCCATAGAAAAGTTTTCTGCCGGGACAAAAGAGGTCTGGTTTTAGAAGATGGCCATTGTGATCTAAACACTAAACCGTTAACAGTTCATGCGTGTGGAATCTGTGAACATGCGTGGGTTCCGCAGGAATGGCGAAGGGTAAGTTGAACTTCCTGTCATGATATACATGAAATAAAACTAAGCACGAGCTATCCAAACCATTAGAGAGAGAGGGAAATGTTGTTAAACGTCCATTGGGTGAACACAAACTAGTTTATTCAGGACTAACACATGGTTCAGTTTTATATCAATAATTCGCTTGCGCGTAGTGGTCTATAGCAGTGGGGGAAACCGGAGGACCCGGATAAACCCTACGAGTTTGGACAGGCGTCCCTACTCCCAGTCACGTACGACCGGTGAATTGGTCCAGAATATCATGTGACCGGAACTCGCAGAACATGGAACGGTATCTTTGGAGATCCCGACTTTCATTGGGTGATATTGGTTTATTTTTAGTGTTCCGTTACCTGTGGTGATGGTTATTCAAAAAGAAATGTCGTCTGCGGAAATGTAGAAAATGGTGAATTCTATGTACAGTCAGACAGTTATTGTCAAAATAAACCACGACCCATAACTACAACACGATGTTCTGCTGCTCCATGTGGTCCTAAATGGTACACGACAGAATGGGGAGAGGTAAGAATATTATACCACAACGTTAATAGACGGCTTGATCTTATCAAGGCCTTCATGAATACCCCGCATATCTGGGCACTTATTTCGATTGGCTATAAGTCCAATCTAATTAAAATATAGATCTATATTTCGTTTCGTTTTGTATACTTTCGATGGCCTACACTCATGTAGATCTAACAAGTTATAGTGGGTGCTCAGGTTCTATGACGTCAGGTATCAAGCAAGGGAAATTTGATCCGATAACGGCAGTCATTCGATTAACCAATTACCGACTGCCATGCTTTTCAAAATCTACGTTTGTTAATTTCTATCCGCTGGTGTTAGTATAAGCTGGTAATATCTACCCACAGTTCCACGCATGAAAAGGTCTAACGGTCGATTCGACAGATCATTTGATTGGCCGACCCCTCATTTCAGGCAGAACACGAGTTAAATAACAAGTCCTCCAGATCCAAAAGTAGTAAAGACAGGTAAAAACGAAATTTTGGACTATAAAAAACGAAACGAAATTGGATCTGTGTTTTAATCAGATTGGTATAAGTCCAGCTTGTGAAACTATCCGATTCCTCGATCGTCACGAATACCAAGTCTTGCACTTTCAAGCTAATATTTCTACCTGTGATAATCGAATTGCAAAATTCAAGGTTCATTCAATTTCAAGGTTTCCGCGCACACGTAGCTATAAATTTGGGAATAGTGGAGTAATCAAGCAAAGTCCTGATGTTGTAAAACTTGCAGTCGTTGGTTCAGGAACATGGTTATACCATGGCTGTCACAATGACTTTGGGGTAGCTTCTTTTCTGCCTTTCGGAAGTATTGGGAGAGTTGAAGTGGGTAACGGCAAATCCCCCAAAGAGCTTTCAAAGTATCTTCGAATCGAAATGACGTAATGAAGATCTGAGAAAAACTACGAAATACTCCGAATGCCCGAACAGATTTGCTGATTCGAAATCTTGAAAGAATTTTTATCCCGATTTTCAACACGGCAACAAGGCCTCCTCCTGGCGATATTAATACATGAGTTGTCTTTCCTTGTTGTGTATATTTATAATTTCAGTGTTCTAAACCATGTGGTAGTGGTGCTATCAAGATGCGAGAAGTAAGATGTTACCATGGCACCCAGATATCACATGATTGTTTTATAGAAACACAACCTGACAACGTAGAACCCTGTACACTACCTACCTGTCCTTCAAATATTTCTCATCAGGGTAAGCTGTTAAAGCATTCGAGTTGTATCATGAGGTCTGTCATTTGATTCAACTGGCGGGTTTTCGATTTCCCGGTTGTACGTGACAAGGAGTATGCTCGCCTGTCAATCCTTTTTCTCCGGTTTCCTCCCACTGCTAAAGACCGCCTGTCCAACCCCGTGGGATTTCTCCGGATTCTCCGGTTTCCTCACTATTAAATACCCCTCCGCACAAGCGAATTATTGAAATAAAATTGAACCAAATGACATAGTGTTGTGTCGATTGGACGTTAAATCAAATTTCTTTCTCTCAATCTAATTTCGAAATATACCTTAGTCTGAGAAAAATAACATGATCATCTTCCTTATTATATTTTTTTCAGGCGGTGAGTGCATTGATGATGGTACAACAAATTGTAATCTTATTTTTAAAACCAATGTCTGTACGTACGACTTTTATCGCAAAGCCTGTTGCCACACTTGTAGAATGTATGGTCTTTCCGGATCCACGTCAACACCTTAGATGATTGCCCCGCGTCTTTTTCTAATATTAAAATTGTCATTATCATATTCTTTTTTTTTTTTTTGTTACATTAAAACAGTTTCTTATCCCGCACACCACCTTACTGTTGAATAAAGATGATCCAACGTCTAGTTTTTCGGATGGGACATTGGCAGTCGAATAATTGAAAGATATGCAGCTTACCGGAGAATATGTTCCCTTCAGTACTCGCCAAATGATCCAAATACCCATTCGTCTGGTGTACCTTAACCTAAAACCGGAGAAACCCACGACATTGGACAAGCGATCCTACTCCTTGTCACGTACAAGCGGGGAATTGAAACCACGTCACTATGCAACCACTTGCTAGCAATTCGGCCACCCAACGCCCCTCCCCCCATATTTAAAAAAAGAAGTAAGACTCGAGTTGGTCTGTATCAGAAAAGGAAATTCTAGACTGGGCTGTCCTTTAGATGCATAGACGAAGAAAGGGCGATAGTGGAAATTATAATGAAACGCCAAATCAACAGTATTTGAATACTTAAATAATCATGGTGTGACCTTAAACCTCTGCTGGGTGATTTATTTCAAGGGACACAACTCTGTCACTACTATGAGCTTTGTTACAAGATGTCGACCGAAAATAACTAATAAACAATCGACTTCAATACAACACCCATGACACCAAATTCTTTACCACCTTTGCCCTTTGGAAACAGTTGTTCAGACGTCGACGACTCTCTACTTATAGGTCTTATCCTCGATAATAGGTCAAGTGGTAAATAGAAGTCGGGTTTTTTCTTTGATCTTTTTAATTACAACAGGTACGATAATCTCGTTGTCTTTCCCGCCACCTCGTATTAGACAGGTTCATCTAATACTTTAATTTTTTCTCACATGGTTACAAATTCTTAAACTGTTTATTTACCACGGATATGGCGCATAGCTAAAATTTCTTACACTATTTCTGTAAATATTTACAACAGTTAAGGCGCATACCTTAAGAAAAAAATATAAGTTTTAATGAATGAACCTTAGAGGTGTTATAGTCTCGAACAAGGTTTACAACAATAACATGAAGAGAGTTTAACGTTCTACTGTTCGGGGGCCTATTTCTCAAAATTTTAACTAAGATAAGATCTGCATTTTAGTTATTTTATTGGACAATATTAGTTTGATTTTAGTTATTAGCCAATCAAAATTGAAGTATCTGCTAAAATTTGGATTTTATCTTTAGTTATAATTTCGTGAAATACGGCCCTGGGCTAATGAAGATGGTCATACGCAATATACCGTGCTATGGGGGAAATTTTACCCGAACAGTGGCGCGACGGCCTACTTTTATATCGAATCCAAACTGCAAAGATATTTTTACCGGCACGGAAATGTGTACACGGGATCACGGTTTTTCGTCCCATCCGAACGACTAGACACCTGTCCTTATCCGGCCCTCGGCCCTTTTGCACTGACAAGGGTAAACTACGCCGGGAAATTTCGATAAACTTTCTCGAGCAACACCGGAAGCGAACCCGCGAACTCCAGACTTAGTAATCAATCTAAATGATACTGTGGATAAAAAGAATACATTGATCTGTTTTCGAACCAAAACTGAAGTAGGATTTAGCGCCTTACTTTAATGCACCAATACGGCTAATGACGCTGTCTGCTGTAATGTAATTTCTGCTGCAACAGCTCATTCCTCGCCCACTCATCAATGAACATCAGCTTTCAAGGATACTGTTGTGAGCATGCCAACGAGCGCGCGACTAAAAGTGTTTTTGTTTATTATTTCTTGTATCGTTTCTGCTCATTGGCATGAAATTATCTGTTTCTTAGAATAATAAATAACGAAGACTTCGATTGTTGTTTGTTTTTTATTGCCTAACCGAACGACTGTACGCGTTTCTTGTCAGGTCATCAGTCCTGCACCACTGGCAAAAGAAAATTAGGCTGGACAATCTATCACTGTCGACTAGATTAAGGAGACTATTTTTTTTTTGGTAAATTTAATAGAAACGTTATAATTAATGGAAAAGTATATACAGTATTGAAGAGGGGTTGGGTGTCCAAATGGTTAACGCGTGCGCGATGCACCTTAAGGTCTGTTATTATTTCAAGTGGCGTCGTTCCGATTCCCAGTCTGTACGTAACAAGGAGAAGGATCGCAATTGAAACCATATGTTAGTCCCGAAATGTCCTGGTGTATGCCGAGTGGACGTTAAACCCCATTTCTCTTTCTCTCCCTCCTTGAACTTTCGCGTCCGCTGGACACTTCGAAAGAGTCACGAAAAAACAAATGTACCTATTAACAAATTTACAAGCTTCTATGGACTGTGGGTGTTATATTTATGTATAATATTGAACCTTTAATCTGCAGCGTATTTTACAATACTTATCATTCTTGTATTAAAATATTTGATGATTTATATCGATAGTTATCTAGTGTCCACCCAGATAATAAAGAAACATTTTACTATTCTGAATGTAAATAATAACCAATCCGTTCAGATACAAAACAAACTATTCTCCTTCTTTTTGTCATCTGTCAGAAGACTATTTCTATGTGAGTGTAGCCAGTAGCGTCGATTAGGACTAGAACGTTTCCATTGTTATGGGATACTCGGGTTGGATGAGCCACAAATGAAATCGAATCGATTGAAGATGATATAAATGTTGTAAATTTCAGTCAAATTGCTTTACTCTCTACCGAAATATTAGCTTTTGAATTTTAAGTTTAGTCTCGATTATCATTACAGGCCTAAAAAAAAAACACCTGCAATAGGCAGATTTGTCTCTTGCATAATGGTAAATGATAAATTTATACGCGTCTTTGATTTAGAGACTTGTTCATTTACTTTTTTGGCCTACGTGTGTGTATGTGTGTATAAACTGTCCACCAGAATCCCTGGTTGTACGTGGCAAAGAGTAGGGTCACCTGTTCAACCTCGTGGGTTTTCTCCGGATACTCCGGTTTAGCCAGGCTGACACTTGCACGATTTCGTGGCACACATCGGCACGACTCGAGTCGGCACGACACCGCCCGATTTGCGCAAACTCGTCGTGCCAATGCGTAAACAATGCGCAAACTATGCGTGAAATCGTCGTGCCAGTTCGTGTCAATGTGGAAACTGATGGGCACGACAAACTCGTGGCCAAAAGTCGTGCAAGTGTCAGTCTGGCTTTTCCTCCCACTGCTAAAGGCCCCGACACGCAAGCGAATTATTGAAATAAAATTAAAACCATATGTTAGTATTGAAATAACCTGTTTTGTGTCGCGAGGACGTTAAACCTCAATGCTCTCTCTCTCTCCACCAGACTAATGAATATGCCAAGGAAACTTTTTAATTTCAAAATTGGAAATCACAACATAAAGTCCCCGATCCGGAACAACCATTGTCACGACTTAATCAACACTCAGATTGAATAAGAAAACAAACCAAAAATATCAACGATGAATAAATTAAAACGAGGTCTATCAAATGATTGGGTCCAGGTTGTCTACATGGTGATAGCCTGTTTATTTATCGTCTAAGATACCGAATGTTGTGCAATTTTCATTCCATCTTATCTTTGTAAATAATGATTCTAATTACGACTTAAAATAAATACGAAGGCCTGAGATGCAATATAATATATACAGGGACGTATCGCATAGGCACAAGGGTTAATTGGATCGCTTTGTAAAATGATGCCAAATTTTAATTCAGAAACTGTTTTCAAGGAGTTAATTCTTATTTGCAAATAGACAACCGATTGTTAATCAAAATCCCATCTATATTTTATATTTTCACGTTCGCCTATGTTTCCAATAGTTAGATATAACGACGTAACGGATACTAGAGTTAACACTTACAATAACATCATTGGTATAAATAAGAAAAATAAGTGTACCAAATACTGATCCTTGGGGTACACCTGCAGTCCCGAAATGACCTAGTTTGTGTCGAGTGGGCGTTTAACCAGATCTCTCTCTCTCACACACACACACACATACACCCTCTGTCTGTCTGTCTCTCCCTCTCTCTCTCTCTCTCTCTCTCTCTCTCACACACACCCTCTCTCTCTCTTTCTCTCTCTCTCTTTCACGATTTGATTATCCTACTCACATACAATTGCTATATATAAATGGACTTTATCGTAACTAAGATATTGTAATAAAAAGGACATTCCTATCATTGTACCGTAAGCAAACGATACTCTTGTATACAAATAGATCTTGTTGTAACCTATTGACCCCATTTACTATTTCAACATTATGTTAATACCACTAGACTAATACTATACAAGCTACTGTGTGTCAGATACAACTCACTGTATTAGCTCAACCCCGAGGATATTTATTCAGCAGGAGATTCAAATCTTATCAACACAAGATTTTGGTTATTTTGAGATTACCATTATTTTCATTTAATATATATAGGAACGTGCAGAATTGGGCAGAGTTGAACTTCGCGTTTTTTTAAAAATATTTTTAGGGGCCGCATTGGCTCAGTGTGTGAGGCACTGGTTTGCTAACACGTAGGCCCTATAGGATTTTGTAGGACGAAGGGATTGCCAAGGAACTCGGCCTATTCCTTCGGTTATGACGACAAACCGCGATCGCCTGTATACACTGATGATCACGCAAAAGAGAGAGAGAGAAATGGGGTTTAACGTCCACTCAACACAAACTAGGTCATTTCGGGACTAACATATGGTTTAATTTTATTTCAATAATTCGCTTGCGCGTAGGTGTCTTTAGCAGTGGGAAGAAACCGGAGTGCCCGGAGGAAACCCACGAGGTTGAGAAGGCGCCCCTATCTCGATCCATGCCACATACGCTCACACCCGGGCTCGAAACCACAGCCGCAAGCCAGAGGTGACCGGCCAGCTAGAGGTCGAAGCGCGGCACTCTAGTCCACTAGGCCATCCCAACCCCCCTCACGTAAAAGAACCCTTGACAGTTGGTATTAAAAATAAGAGTAGGCCCTAACGCCACTATCTTCATCAACTCGCCGATGAGGGGGCGGTGCGAATGGTTAGCACGTGCGCATTGTATCATAAGTTCTGTCATTGATTCCCCAGTTGTACGTGGCAGGGAAAGAGAGAGAGAAATGGGGTTTAACGTCCACTCGACACAAACTAGGTCATTGCGGGACTAACATATGGTTTAATTTTATTTCAATAATTCGCTTGCGCGTAGGGGTTTTTAGCAGTGGGAGGAAACCGGAGTGCCCGGAGGAAACCCACAAAGTTGAGAAGGCGCCCCTATCTCCATGCCACATACGCTCGCACCAGGGATCGAAATCACAGCCGCAAGCTAAAGGTGACCGGCCAGCTAGAGGTTGAAGCGTGGCCACGTGGCAGGGAATAGGATCGCCTGTCCAACCTCGTAGGTTTTCTACTTGTCCACCGAAATGTCCCTACCCCTTCCTCTCTCTTTCCCTCTCTTCTCTCTCTCTCTCTCTCTCTCTCTCTCATTAACTCATTAACTCGCCATTTATATTCACTGCAATACATTTGAGGTTGGCTGCGTTAAACTAAACCAGGATACTAGAATAGAAAAATAAATCTATATTTGAACCAATAAGCTTATTAGTTTTATTTGCTGATCAGTTTATTTTATAAATGAATCTACTCACGATATCGATTAGTAATTCCCAGTTATTTATAGATAAATTCTGCTCATAGTTTCAAATTTATATTCATTAAATATACATCTAAAATGTCATGAGCGGCCATTTTTATTCTTTATGGCCATTGCTGTCTATGGACTTTTTTTCTCGCTGGTAAACTGATGTATTACTTTTATCTAATTGGTCCAATAGCGTCACTTTAACGTTAACTAAAGTGACACATTTTGTAGGGATTGTTGTAAAATGTTCTTTAATATCCTTCACATCCTTTCCCTGAGCTTGGTCATCGCACAAAGAGCCATAGTCGTGGATCAACAAAGTTCCATCTAGTTCATAAAAAAAGTGTCATTTCATCTTACAAATATTTCGAGTGCAGACGGCTTCAAATGAATAATGTCAACGCGGCATTTCCAATCAAATTCTAAAGATAGTAGTAGAATTAATCAATAGCAGGAATCAACCGTATCAGTTCCAGGAAGTACGTATATATTAAACAACCCGGACTTGTTTACTTCACAGCTTATATTCTATCTTCTGATGGCCGTAAGGACAATCAGGCCCCGAGTTCACAATTGTTGCATGGCAACGTAATCCTTGTCCCAAGTTCACAGAGAATTCTCAGACTTAAGGATTTACTCAACTTTCAATCACTATTTATAAGAAATATCTTTGATCCAGAAACACAAAACTTTGGATATAGTTTCTTAATGATGTATTTGATACATTAAAACAACAAAAGTATTATAAAATGCTATATCTTAGTTTCAAAATGGTTTAACTATTTTGAGTAAATTCTTAACTTAAGTCTGAGAATGATTTGTATACTCGGGCCTGTATTTATGTAACCCCACGAACTTTTGTTTTTATTTCGTATTACCCAAATCAAGAACAATATGTAGGGCTACTGTTGTTTGGTTCAGCCATTTTCCACCTTTTTTCTAATCCACCATCTATCTAGATAATGTGGCGGGGTAATGGATGGTATGACACTGTAAAGGACAAAGAGCATGTTAGGACCAACTTTATAGTTTTGTTATTGTTTTTTTTGGGGTTGTTTTTATAAAAGAACTCGAGTGCGGGTCAAGATAAATTCATTGAACTTGGGTTTAACGACCTATTTTTCTGCACTACCCGAGCTACTGAAGAAGAGAGAGAGAGAGAGACAGACAGACACAGAGAGAGTGAGAGAGAGAGAGAGAGAGAGAGCGAGAGGGAGAGAGAGAGAGGGGGGGGGGGGTAACGTTCACTCGACATAAATCAGGTCAAATCGGGACTAAAATAAGGTTCAATTTCCTTTCAATAATTCACATTGGGGTCTTTGGCAGTGGGAGGAAATGGGAGCATCGGGAGAAAACTCCAAGGGGTTGTGAGGCGACCCTACTCAATGTCACGTGCAGTCTGGGAATGTAAACCGCCCAGTTGATTCAATTACTGACCTTATCTGATCTAAGGTGAAGGTGTTACAACATTCGACTACCACCATCCCCAACCCTCCAACATCGCATTTTAAATAGTCTCTATCATCCAGATAAATATTCTACGAATTACGTTGAAGACAATACAGATTCTGGGTGACCGCGACTACCTTTTTAAATGACGATCGGTTTAACGTCTTACTGTTCGGTCCCTAAACTGTGCTATGAGGGAAATTTTTCCCGGGCAGCGGCGCTACGGCCTAGGCCTACTCTTATATCGAATTCCAACTGCCAAGGCATCTTTTACGAGCATGCCAATGTATAGACGGGACATCGGTTTTCCGTCCCATCCGAACGACTAAACAGCTGTCCTTGTCAGGCCCCCGATCCTGCATCACCGACAATGGTAAACCACACCGGAAAATCTGGATGAACATTCTTGGCCAGTGCAGGAATTGAACCCCCAATTTAGCGAACCAGCGTCTTACCTACTTACCTACGTGTTTCCCCCCTATAACACTAAAACAACACGTGAAATTAAAGAAAATAACATAAACAGTCTTTTTATTGACAAAATATTACATAACTAGACACCATTAAAAATTCAACTTATTTAAAACACTTGTTTTATTTCGCCTACAAAACAAACTTCATAGTGGGATCTGAATCTAAAGGCACTAAACATTTACTTTGCAAAGTACTTGAAAGTGAATGAATAAATTAAATATATTTAAATGTTTATACTCTTTCTTAATTCCTATTTCCTATGTTTAAATTTGTGAAGATACGAACACATAAACATAAAACCACACAAACGCCGGGTACGAAAATACGGTGCTTAAATAATTACTATGTAATTAATGAGGCTAAGGGGTAACTGTGAATCGGTTACCTGATTGGTTAAAAATAAAAAAAACACAACATATTGTTTGGATTCAGATTACTAATATGAGATTTAAACTTTTTGAAATATAGAGATAATAAAAACGTGACATATAGAATATATATTTATATAGATAATCCTACGAATTATATCTTGTCACTCGGCAAACTTCGGCAGACTCCGGTACCCTACAGCTAGATGTAACTGGGTCTGCCGAGGTTTGCCGAGTGATATTTTGTAAGGCACAAGGGGAAAATTAACACATGACGTAATCAAGGTCTCTGAAAAAACCCCCACAGTTCACATTCCAATATCACCCAAGGGTATTAAAATGGACAGGTTTCTATGAAGGCTTCTCCGAAGAAACCTCTTCACAATTTCTAGAAATTTGACCAATTCCTTCATTATACGAACAAATTAATAGAGTTTGTAAAATTTCAAGAAAAATGCCAAAACATTCAACACATTCACACACGGAAAACATACAATCATAGCTAAAAACAAACTAACAAAAAAACAAACAACGAAATAGTTTTAGCATATATATATATGTACATGTATGATGTATCGAAATAAGATCCCTTGTAGAGTAGACTCATTCCACGTGGTAATCGATAATGGCGGAGGACGATTCGTGCTTAATTTGCATAGTAACCTAACGTGCATAAACCACAAGAAATCAATCAAGCTCTCGGCTAAATATTTCATCAGGTTGTATTTGGTAGGCGACTATACATGTATATACTTGCATTCGTATGTGATGTATGGACATTAAGAGAAAAGTCGATCATTTTAAATCGCCAAAATACATTACATGTACAAATAGTCCCAAGTTGATTGGATATTTGTAAAGCTTTACCATATATGGGTATGGAACTGGACAACCAGTGCTACATATCCAGTTCCTATGGAGACACGCTCTTCACAAAAGGCCCACGGCTCCGTCAATTAAAGTACAATGGATATGAATCCTGGCATACTTGCGGATAGATTGACGGACTTCGATAACGTTATGCTCGATTTCCGGTCCTCATTATTGCCCAGTAACGTTCTTGTTTATTTGTAAATTTACCCAGGTACATATAAACTATTAAAATTGTTAACAAGTTTTAAAAATACACGGTTGCCAATAGAAACAAACCACCATGCTTCATCTCTAGTTCACAAAATACTCGTGAACTATTTTTACAACCTTTACTTACACGTAAATAATCAACAAAAAGCTGAAATAAAAGGTGAAAATAAACAAAAAACAAAAATGGCGTTGAAAGACTCAATCACTAACCACGATGAACACCCATTCACGTCATATAAATAAAATACATTTAGTTCTATTTTAAGAAATAGCATTAAAATTAATTTGAAATAGTTACTGAGATATAATAACAATTGTATTATGGCAAGAAATATTAAACAAATCCATTGAAAATTGTTGCCATTTAATTAACATAAAGCCGATTAATATTGGGTCATTTTATGTATATACAAGCGGAAATAGCTTACACGGAGACTTTCATGAATATTTGACTGAAACAAGACAAAAATAAACGCGTTGCTTGTATATGCATACTCAAAATGTTTAAACATCTATAAAGCTTATCTTAGGGGGCGGGGGGGGGCAAAAAATATTTAAATTGGGTCAACTGCGTGTATCAGTTGCTAAGATATCCCGATACACCATATCTCTGATCTACTTCCGGTTTGTTTTCTTGCATCCATTCTATTTCCGGTTCCGTTTCCATGAGAATAATACAAACAAATTGTTGTCCGGTTTGTGCGTCAACCGGATTCAGAATTTCAGGTGAAAATGGTTTTGCGTCTGCTACGAATTTCAATAATCTATAGTAGAGTTCCGGATATTGATATCTGAGAAAAACGCCTCTTTGTTGCAACTTTCGCTGGATATTTAAGACTCCTAATTCCCTAGACTTTCTATGATCATTATTTCCTTGAGAATGTCCGCCATGCATCACCGTTAAAACTAGCACTGATAAATCGTCCGTATCATCCATATTGGGTAACATATGGGCGGGGCACAACCGTAACATTGCACATTTTTCAACAAAGGAACCATTCTGACGCGGAATGGCCCTTTTCTCTGACTGGGCATGCGTGCCTACACCTATGCCTACATACACTACGTACTTTGAGTCTGGGTTATAACGACTACACAATTCAGTTAATCCGAATTTTATATCACCGAAAATTGTGGAGCGGTTTAATTCCGCTAACGTCATATAAATAGGTGACAATGTACTGCGACGTAATCCGTCTTGGATAAGTTTTTGACCACTCTTAAAATTGACAAAACTTAACACAACACAGCCGCGCCCTCTATAAAGATAACCCCGCCTAGCAAATCTAGAAATATAATATTGAATATGGGAGTCCTTATTTACAGTTTTTACAATATTTCTACACAAAGTATTTACACGACTAACATGGCAGTCGTTTTTATGGGCGGACCAGTCTTTTTTACGACAATTTTTACAACAGTAGTATGTGTAGCAATTATGGCAGGTTAAATAGTTCCTCTTCGCAACAGACATGACACAATTATTGTCACAGTCCGGATTTTCACAATGGACGATAACGTCGTCCAGTTCATCACTTTCCAGGTCCCGAAAACTGACCTCAGTAGAGTCCAAATAATCCGCGGACCAGGTTGTTGAACACACGTCACGTGCCCGAGGCTCCAGGGCCTCTTCACTCAAAAATCGTCGGTAATGCGCCTGATCCGAAGTCTTCCGATCACTCTTGCCTGTCGTATGACGTCGTCTAATAGCCTTCGATTTTTGTTGTCCATCTAAAGCAAGCAAGCAATTTAACACATCTTCCACTGACGTAGCCTGCTTTTTTGACTCGGTTTCACGTTTCATGTTGCCATTAAAGACGTCATCCATAACCAGTTGATACGGATTGGTATTACGCTCGACAAAACCATCTTGAGCATGCGTAGAGGAATGCATGTAAGGAGAGAAGAGTGTGTTTGGTGGCGCATCAGTCGTATCAAACGATCCACCATTATTATACAGTCGTTTCTGAAATAAGCAATAAAAATAACAATGTTACAATTTCAGTCTCAAAGACAAAATAATAAAAAAAGCAACAATAACATTGTCAATATGAACGACAGACGAACCCTACTTGCAAGCTAGCTACATGTAGCCCTACCATTTAATTTTCGTATGTTAGTTACGTACGTAATAATTATATGGGCGTGTACATACGTCACCCACATGTACATGTATGCCACAATGTCGACTCAAATAACTTTTTACACACACATACTGAATGGAACTATGTAGACTGAATTGTTATATGTATACGACTGTAGATTTATAAAAACCGATGTTGCCATCTTATATGACTACTGTTTATAGATATTAACCATCCTACATTTTCGAGAGATGGATAGAGAATAAGCTAAAGAGAAAGTGAGTTTTCTTACAATCAAAAGCCACAATTCATGAAGTTACAATTCGATATGTGCAAATATTAAAAGGAACCAAGATCTTTGGATTATAAACATGCATTGTAAGTTTCATCAAAATCAGATTAAAATTGTGACCTCTACAAAACCTTGATATTTTTACACTCTTTGCGCACTCGGCAAATCTCGACAGATTCCGGAACCTACATCTAGTCTCGGCTGTATGACAGTAAGTAATATGTACAGTGTACCTACGCCCATACATTTGCGATGCGGCTACCGGTTTACTTTAACAGGAAAACTTGACGTTATTACAAACAAACAAGACACCATGGGCGCAGCCATGTTTCATCCGGGACCTTTAAAGTAGTTCCATGACACCATGGGCGCAACCATGTTTCATGCGGGACCTTTAAAGTAATTCCAATATGGCGGAATTCAATTCACCATACAGCCGAGACAAGATGTAAGTTACGGAATATTTCGTGGATTGCCGAGTGACTCTTCGCGTACAAGCGGCGGCCATTTTGTCCGTCAATTTTGGTCCGATTTTCACGAAATTCGAACTCAACCTTCATTACGGTGTAACGGTGATATAATCAAACGTGTTTTTCTTAAAACCGGATAATAATTGTGACCACCAGAGGGACCACAAGCTAAAAAGGGCAATTTTTCGGACAATCAGGGGCCATAATCCATGAAGTTTCGATCCAATATCGAAAACAGCCGAGATCTTATGGGGATGAACCTATATTTCAAGTTTCTTCAAAATAGGATAAGAACTGTGACCCGTATAGAGTCCACAAACAAATTGTGGACGGACAGGGGGAACGGCATAATACGTCCACATGAAAATGTGGGCGTATAAAAAAAGACACAAAGACAGAAATTCTAAACAAGCATAATGTATCTAAATATATGTACGAATGGTTATATGCACATTGTTCAGCAGTGAATATTCGCTAGGCTGCTACAATCAGGGAGAAAAATGACATCGATGCGACTTTTAAGAAGGAAAAAAAATATTATTGCAAGATGATTAAAATCCTTCTGCAAATTAAATTCTAGAACATTTGCAGAACCGTTAATATTGAGTGATAATTAACTTGCCCCATGTCATCGCTCTCCCTTTCAGTGATTGTCGTTGCCTAGCGAAAATTTGATGCTGATCAATTTGCGATACTGTTATATGTACAGCAATATCACTTTAGTGGAAACAGACGTTAAAGCACCGGGGCCTTCTACTACCACCGCGGTATCACGTAGGTGGAAGTAGGCGTTAAAAAAGCTATCCCATACACACACTACGTACATAATAATATCCAATAGCATAGGCCCGTTAATATTCAATTTCGTGTGAAGGGATTAGCTATACAAAGAATCATTATGCTGAATATAACGAACCCTTAGATTGTTTACAATATTTTATTGTATAGGTTCACTTTGATCACAGTAATTCACACGGCTATCTATATAGAATAGGTCAACATTATAAATAACCAAAGCGACAGATCTCCCTTTAAAAAAACACCCATGAATACGTAATGGATATTTAAATCCAATATGGCGTCGTTAGTGAAAGATGATACGAGCTTTATTTCTCTTCGGATTGTCTTCAGTCATGTTACGAGTCATGTAATTAAACATTAAAGGGTCAGTAACACTCTCACCACGAAAATAAACTGAATTACTGTTTAATTGAATAATATCATATTCAAAATAATCTTAACCCCACGGATTGAATAGAGTGGAAAATGTTTTACTATCGTTTGTACTACGTCTGTATCTCTGCTATCTAATTAAAACACCGATCTATATTTCGTTTCGTTTTTTATACTTTCGATGTTCATGAAGTGGAGAACGCTAGATCGGCGACGGTCCTACGCATTTTAGCACATATGACGTCATATATAGATTGTGGGTTAGGGTTAGGGTAAGGGCTAGGACCTGTAGATTTGGTCAAAGTCCCGAGATATAAACAGGGCTAGCCCTAAACCTAACCCATGATCAAGCCTAACCCTTACCCTAACCCACAAATCACATATGACGTCACAATTTGCGTAGGACCGTCTCCGATCTAGCGTTCTCCCATGAAGTAAAGATCAAATAAAACAAAATTATGAAACTATGAAAAACGAAACGAAATAGGATCTATGTTTTAATCGGATTGATATCTCGTTTGTGTCTTCGCAGATTCGCAAACTTTGTATGGATCCAATGCAATCAATGAAAACAAGTCTTGTTGCCATTTTAAATAGGGGGTGGGATGGGGCAGGGTGTCGATTCATCGAAATCCAAGCAGTGGCGTACCGAGAAACGTTTTAGAATTGTGTCTAAGATAAAACGTGTACATCTCTGTGGTGAGAGAGAGAGTGTGAGAGAAAGGGTTTAACGTCCAAGGTCATTTCGGGACTAACAAATCCTTCAATTTTATTTTAATAATTCGCCTGCGGGTAGGGGTTTTTAGTAGTAGGGAAAACCAGAAAACCCACGAGGATGGACATGTGACCCCACTCCTTGTCACGTGCAACTGGGATTCAAAACCATGCCAGTTGACTAAATGACAGACCTTCCGACACAATACATCTTAGTGTGTTTGAAAGTTTGCATTTGTCAAATGTGGACAATGCCTAATCCAAATAAATAAACGTAATGTAAAAATACGAAGAAGACTAGTTGTTTTCAGTAATCACGTAAATTTTCTATTAATTTCAAGCTAATCCATTGCGTAAATTCCTTCCGCGAGATGAGGGTAAAGCAGACGAACAATGACGTGCTAGCTATTTGACGTCAAAGTAACCAATTGAATACATGTATTTACTTGTCATGCGTGTACAGGCACAATGAATTAAACCGCTCAGGATAATGAATGGGGTAGGAACAATGGCAAGGATAATATCTCAGGCATTTATTAAGAATTGCGTCATAATTTCAACTCATCCGACCAATGCAGCTGTATTAACTTAAGCAAAAATAAGCAAGTGCATCACGGTAGAGTTGACACCACAGAATGCCTGTTATGTTACATTCCAAATTCAGAATATTATTTTCAAAAATGACTTAAGAACTTTCAATATGTTTTTCATTGTTTTTGTCGTTTCACGTGGTTACCTGTTTTGTTATTATTAATAATGACGTGCAGTATAAAATAACAGATAAAATCTAATCACGTGCTTGGCGGTTGTTTGTGGTTTATTATTGTTTTATTATGTTACGTAGATATATTTTGTGTGCATTAATGGTTTGTATAATACATGTACTAATATAGGGGCCTCGGGGCCTCCCTCGGCGATAATCTAGTCCTGCATGTAGCAAACTGTAGACTCTTATCAGTTCACTAATGTGTGTTGGACGAGAAATCAGACATGGAATGAAACGGAACTTCCTACTATTCTGCTTCGACTGGGCTAATGAAGATGGGCATACGCAAAACAGTTTGCTTTAAGAGAAATGTTACTCATTCATTGGCACTATGGTCTATGTCGAAATTCAACTGTCAAGGGATCTTTTACACACACGCCAATGTATAAACAGGACCTCGGGTTTTCGTCCCATACGAACAACTAGACAGCTGTGACTCCTGACATATTAGACTGACGACAAAATACAATCTAACAATCTAGAAATGATAAAATCGTGAATCTTACTAAACTTTCACTGTATATAGTTAGCTCCACTTGAGATCAGACACTAAGCTAGCTGGCCGACATTTTAATGCCTAAATCGACGATTTTTATCAAAAACGCTTTAGAAATTTTGAGAAGTGTGTATTCCGCTTCCATTTTATAAAGTTGAAAAGGTTCATTTAGTCTTTGTGTTATGACAGATTATATGAAACGGAATAGAACCCCATATGGTACAAATGTGCATTTTTTTTTTGGATTATGGCGGCCTTTCGATGGGGAGATAGTTCTCCGTGAGGAGAAAGTCTCTGCGTGCAGAATAATCTCTGTAACGAAGATGATCATACATATAACTTAATGCGAATTATTGAAATAAAATTGAACCATATTTTACTCCCGAAATGACCTAGTTTGTGTGGAGTGAACGTTAAACCCCTCTTTTCGCCCCCTCTCTTTGGTATTCCATAGAATTGTGACTTGTGTATAGTATTTGCTTTGTTAGGAAGGTTTCCCGGAAGTCGGTTTGTTTACTAATGTTAATTCTATTTTTAGACGATTGTGTTGACACAAGTACACACAACAGATTATAACACAAACACTCGATTTGTCCACGGATGTAAATATCTGACAGCTTGTCATCCCACAAAACAAATCACCAATATATTACATCCAATAAAAACAGACAATTTTATTTCCTAACCCCGGTCAAAGAGATCTAATCATTTTATGAGAATAGTTAAATTAATAGTTTAAACATAGATTGTGAAAGCCGGTGGTACAGGTAGAATACTACTCATTTCAACTAACCATATATACAAGCTCAGCGAGTCAATATTCGCTCTTTCCGATCGATATGATACTAATGGACAACGCACAGAGAACTATCAACTTCCAGTATATCCCTCAGTGTTGAATGACCACCATACCCAAAATGTAGTATATTACTTTGTAATGCGGTTCTACTCCGTTTCGCTTCTAGCATACACAAAAAGACTTAATAACATTTTCTACTTTACAAATCAAAGCGAAATAAATATTTCTCAAAATTCGAAAAGTATATTGCGCGGTTTCGACTAAAATCGCTTTAAGACTCAAAATGTCGGTCAACAAGCTTGGTGTTTGTACTCAAGCGGAGCCACATGTGGTGGTAGACAAACACTGTAGGTTTAGTATGTATACAGTGTAAATACATCCAAATAGCGTATTCCGCCCACCCTCTTCCGTATTGAACCACCTTTACTGGAATCCACCTTTTCATTGACGAGATTCCATTTAGTCTCGCGATCAAATGTTATAAACAATGTGCTAGTTCAACAAGTGGGTAAACATAGTCAACATATAGAGGAGACCAGTAAACACGATTCATCACTACTGGGAAACAATCGGTATATTGTACAAGTTATCAAAAACTAGCCTAACAACAGACATACCAACACGGATGAACATTTACAATTACTGCCTAAACGATTTTAGTCGAAAAGCTGGGCCCTGTTTCTCAAGCTCTTAACAAAAGATATAATCCAAATTTTAGCAGAAACTAAGTTTGATTAACTTAGCACTAATATCAATCTAATCATATTACTAAAATTTGGATTTACCTTGGTTAAAATATTGTGAAACAGGCCCCAGGACAGTTTATAAAATTAAAAAGCCTTGGAATCATATATTTGTGTGTAAAAGCACAAAAAGTATTTTTTTTGAAAAAAACAGTACTATACATGTATGTATATTATCACACGATGCATTAGTCAACATTGACCCAATCTGATTAAAATTCAGATCTATATTTCGTTCCGTTTTTTTTATAGTTTCAATGACCTACACTACACGAAGATCTGGCCAGTTGTACTGAAAGGTCGCGTTAAGTGTCGAACGAGCGACTGTTGGCCCTATGACGTCAGCGATTGATTAATCAATCAACGTAGACGTTTCTAATGGTTTACCAACAGCTCCGTGAATCGCGCGCCAAGAAGTCGCAGAACAGATAGTTTCATTGGCTAATCCCTCATATCATCCAGAACGTCGGAAATATAACAACCCTTTCAGATCCTAGTATAGTACAGACAAATAAAACGAAACTTTGAACTATAGAAAACGAAACGAAATAGTAAATGTGTTGTAATCAGATTGGCCACGGTGTTCAATCCGATATATTTCTTAAGTAGTAGCTTGACAATTGTACCATTTGGGGGAGATATCTTGGAAGTTTATATACATGTATAGTATTCTCCGAAAACGAAATCGGGAAGGAAGAATAGACAAAACCCTTATCTTTTTCTCCGATAAATTTCGAATATTAAAATACACAGGTAGGTTGACATTTGTACCACATTTTCGAGATATCTTAAAAGCTTCACGAGATATGGAAACGAAACTGGAACGGAAGAACGGACAAGACCTACATTCATTCCGCAATAAATCCATAACTATTTTGTAACTTGGACGTATCATTGTTTTCAATAGGATTACTAAAAGGTTTCATATTTCGCTTATGAAAAAAACCCCAATTCATCAATGGCTACTACATGTAAGATAGGTTGCCAGGCAACGAAACATACGCCCACAGCAGCTAAATCGTCCGGGCAGTCAACAAGGGTTGTCGCATATTTTTACTTTTTTTGGTAATGAAACAACTCATTATGCAATCATCTGAAAATCATTAGAATTTGTTTGCTTTTTATAAAGTTTTGCCCCACGCTATCAATTAGTATAGGAAACATTTAACATCATGGATTTAGCTGTTCTGTTATCAAAATTTATTGAAAATCAAAATACTTGTGCGTTTCAACACCTTAAACTCTGTGTATCAATCTGAAGTCAAACGGATGATAAGTTTGGCATCTGTAGCGTCGCAAGGTTTTTTGAAGTGATCAAGGGAGATAACTCTGGAAGTAATTATTTGAAATCAATGAAAATCAGTAGGCTTCTTCGTCTCATGACCTTAAACAGTGTGTGTAAATTTAAAGTCAATCAGATATTAACTTTGGCCTCTAGAGCGTCCACAGGATTTTTTGATGTGATCAAGGGCCATAACTCTGGCACTAATTATCGGAAATCGCTGAAAATCAATAGGCTTCTTCGTCTTATGACCTTAAACACTGTGTATGAATTTTAAGTCAATCGGATATTAACTTTGGCCTGTAGATCGTTCACAAGATTTTTTGAAGTGATCAAGGGCCATAACTCTGGCACTAATTATCGGAAATCGCTGAAAATCAATACGCTTCTTCGTCTTATGACCTTAAACACTGTGTATAAATTTAAAGTCAATCGGATATTAACTTTGGCTTTTAGAGCGTCCACAAGATTTTTTGAAGTGATCAAGGGCCATAACTCTGGCACTAATTATGGGAAATCGCTGAAAATCAATAGGCTTCTTCGTCTTATGACCTTAAACACTGTGTATAAATTTAAAGTCAATCGGATATTAACTTTGGCTTTAAGAGCGTCCACAAGATTTTTTGAAGTGATCAAGGGCCATAACTCTGGCACTAATTATCGGAAATCGCTGAAAATCAATAGGATTCTTCTTCTTATGACCTTAAACACTGTGTATAAATTTAAGGTCAATCGGATATTAACTTTGGCTTTTAGAGCGTCCACAAGATTTTTTGAAGTGATCAAGGGCCATAACTCTGGCACTAATTATCGGAAATCGCTGAAAATCGATAGGCTTCTTCGTCTTATGACCGTAAACACTGTGTATAAATTTAAAGCCAATCGAATATTAACTTTGGCCTCTAGAGCGTCCACAAGATTTTTTGAAGTGATCAAGGGCCATAACTCTGGTAGTTATTATCGGAAATCGCTGAAAAACAATAGGCTTCTTCGTCTCATGACCTCAAACACTGTGTATAAATTTAAAGTCAATCGGATATTAACTTTAGCCTCTAGAGCGTCCACAAGCAATTGTGGACGCCGGACCGACGGACCGACGGACGGACGGACGGACGGACGGACGGACGGGGGCGACGACAATATACGACCACATTTCAATGTGGGCGTATAATAAAGCTCTTGTTGTGAAAGTCTATATAGTAAATTGCGACTGAAGTTGACAGTGTAATACGAGCTTATCTATTTGTTGTTTATAATTCATCATATTAATCTTATTTTAATCTTCCCCGCTTCATAGATTTTATTATCACATATTCTAATTTATTTTTATTGCGTCTAACAGAATTATAAGTGAAATGAAATGGAGAGTGATGTCCTACTGTACTGCTCTGGGCCCCGTTTCACGAAATTTTAACTAAAGATAAAATCCAAATTTTAGCAGATACTTCAATTTTGATTGGCTAAGAGCTAAAATCAATCTAATATTGTCCAATCAAATAACTAAAATTCAGATCTTATCTTAGTTAAAATTTTGTGAAATAGGCCCCTGGTTACGCCATACAGTATATGAGGGAAATTTTTTTTTCCGGTCACGACACTACGACCTACTCTTATATCGAATTCCAACTGCCAAAGGATCTTTTACGTGCACACCAATGTGTACACGGGACCTCATTTTTTCGCCCCACCCGAACGACTAGACAGCTGTCCCTGTCAGACCCTCTGTCTTACATCACTGAATATAAAACAGTCCGCAAGCCACTGTCCTACTCACGGAGCCACTGGGGCTTCCATAGAAATGCAAAGCCGATTACAAGCTGTAAATAAACGGCCCCAAGTACAGGTGCTTTAGAAAAAGTCAGCACGCACTACCTCCTACATGAAAACCGTTACTACTTACAGTGTACAGTTTGAGTTACTAAAATCAGAAATGTCGAAAATTATTGTCGTGGATCTTTTATGTTTCATACACCCCCAAAAATATAACTATAATGGCTCATGCTATGGTTGATCATACGTGTAGATTTGCATGAAAACTAGAGAAACCCTTCCTAAAATGCAAAAGCAGACAGGAACGACCGGGTGGACTGTTCCAAAAGGAACTATGTAAGTAATTGCGTACATGTACATGTATGTCTGCATGTTCCTTAAGCAACGCCCGCGAGTTCTACAAACATCTAACCGTTGCTTCAATACTCAGCAATTCGCGAACATTTACGCCCGTTGTGTTTACACGTGACTAATTAGCATTGACCAATCAGAGGTCGTGACACACAACACACTATAAACAAACATGGCGACAGACAAGTTTACAGTCGTTGAAAGTTTTTTTTTTCAACTGAGAAACTCACGCCTTCCCCCCCCCCTCCAAAAAAAAGCAATTGAAGGAGCTTTAGCAGGGGCGTTTTAAGGTTTATCATGGTGGAGGCTACACTATTTTGAGGGCCCACTTTGCCGGGGGGCGTCCTGATTGATGATTTTTATGCCTATTCAATGACTGCATTCTCATTCGGTAATGGATTAGACAGTAACATTGTATAGAAAACGATTTACTCGGACTCAGGGCCATTTCCCTTGGCCAGAGGGGCCCTTTTGTCAGACGTAGGGACCTTTTGTCTGCCTTTAGGACACCCTAACTAGGGTACATTTTCATTTTCTCATCAGTTTTAGCATTTTTCTCTGGTTTTGCTTTTCCAATTTCTTTGATTTTTTTTTTCGTGAGGAGGCCGACGCCTCCAGCGCCTTAGCTATAAAACGCCGTTGAGTTTTAGGAACTAAAGATATGTTTATTTGCACGAAAACCGACAGTGGCAAGTCTCTTTGTAATGAATGTGTTCCGATATTTCTCCGATATTTTTTACGAAGAAATCCGATAGGCTCTCCAGCTGGGCTTGTTAACCAATCGAACTTACATTAGTGGCGAAATATGCAAGGTATTACGTGAAGGGCTTGATAAGATCAAGCATGGAAATAAGGCACCTGTCACTGACAATGTCAGGCACAGACTCAGGCTTTGTCAGGCAAAAATCCTCTGGTGGCTGTCATTTTATCCGACACTGATTTGTCTTTTTAATGACATTATTAATGCATGTCCGGCACTAACATGTCAGGAACTATTTCATTAGTGCCTGACATTTTGTCAAATACATCTAAAACAATTATTTCCAGGGCTTGATAAGATGTATGTAGTAAAGGCGAGATCAAGCCTTCTATTGAAGATGGTATGTATGTCTGGGGCTTCGGGGATTTGTAAAATGTTCAAAGATGTTGACAACCTGGAAAAAGTTTGGGGACAAGTAAGTAAGCCGACCAGTGTGTGTATCAAGGTAGACTGGTGGCCAGTCTTCTCCACACACCAAAAATTGGCCAGTCCTCTCAACAAAAAAAAGACGAAAAAAAAAAAACGTAATCTCTAGAGACTGGGCAAATAGAGCTTCATTCTCATCTAGTAGGTCAATCTGCATTATGTAGGTCGTGTGACGTCGTGCACGGGATTACTGCATTTGCACTGGCAAACTGGTGTAGGTGCGAGATGTTTGTTGTGGATAACAGTTATTGTTATTTAGTGATACTTTAACGATCTAAGAATTTTGTTGACGGACAATATCTGTCGAATGAACGGATACAACGTATGGGATGAGGTGAATGAACATAAATAATTACACACGACATCATTATAACAACTTAACGAAGCCAGTTCATGCGTATCGGGACGAAGCCGAATGGCGACTGGAAACAAAAACGTGACATCAGCCCGCAGACGGTTTCAGCATGACTGCTTTGCACTCCATTCGAGACGCATGATTCATGAAGGTAAATATCGAACTTAATTTATCTTAGACATCACATTTACAAATTCGTGTCACGTGACTTGCTTGACAACTGTCAATCATTCCAAATAAGGAGACAACGTAAAACAGGATAAGCAACGCCCATTTTATTGTGAAGCTCGCAAATTGTCCAGTCTCTGGTGCTGGTTACAGGTTTACTCAAATTTTTTTTTTATACGAATGGAAACGAAAATTGGTTTACTAAAAATTACTACTTTTATATAAATCGAAATGTAAAATAAATAGAAGAGACTGGGCCAGTCTAGTATCAAGGATGAGTGTGTCTCTCATATATATATTTGATTGAATATCTAAATATCATACATATTGATCTAGGTGTGATAACTTCTAAGTAAGTTATATGGTAACAGATGTGCAATAAAATACAATATATATATATATATACTATATACAAAAACCTACGTATACTCACATATATGACTCATGTCTGAATACAATATCACAAGGAAAGATAGGTTGCCAGGCAACGAAACATACGCCCACAGCAGCTAAATCGTCCGGGCAGTCAACAAGGTTTGTCGCATATTTTTACTTTTTGGGGGGATGAAACATTTGTAATACACTAAAATCTGATTAAGAGTAACAACTCATTATGTAATTATCTGAAAATCATTAGAATTTGTTAGCTTTTTATAAAGTTTTGCCATACGCTAACAATTAGTATAGGAAATATTTAATATCATGGATTTAGCTGTTCAGTTATCAAAATTCATTGAAAATCAAAATACTTGTTCATTTCAACACCTTAAACTCTGTGTATCAATCTGAAGTCAGTCGGATGATAAGTTTGGCATCTATAGTGTCACAAGGTTTTTTTGAAGTGATCAAGGGAGATAACTCTGGAAGTAATTATTTGAAATCGCTGAAAATCAGTAGGTTTCTTCGTCTCATGACCTTAAACAGTGTGTGTAAATTTAAAGTCAATCGGATATTAACTTTGGCCTCTAGAGCGTCCACAGGATTTTTTGATATGATCAAGGGCCATAACTCTGGCAATAATTATCAGAGATCGTTGAAAATCAAATGGCTTCTTCGTCTCATGACCTTAAACACCGTGTATAAATTTAAAGTCAATCAGATATTAACTTTGGCCTCTAGAGCATCCACAAGATTTTTTGAAGTGATCAAGGGACACAACTCTGGCACTAATTATCAGAAATCGCTGAAAATCAATAGGCTTCTTCGTCTCATGATCTTAAACACCGTGTATAAATTTGAAGTCAATCGGACATCATCTTTGTCCTCTAGAGCATCCACAAGATTTTTTGAAGTGATCAAGGGCCATAACTCTGGCACTAATTATCGGAAATCCGTGAAAATCAATAGGCTTCTTCGTCTTATGACCTTAAACACTGTGTATAAATTTA